>JAUDYJ010000010.1:18401567-18829067 GCA_030761175.1 Masticophis lateralis
GAAGAATAATTCCACCGTTACCTTTGGGGGGGAGGAGCAGGAGAGAACAGGAGGTTTTAGAACAATTTTAGAACTCTGAGGTTTTAGGGCCTCAGAGATCTTCTAATCCATCCCCTTGCTCAAGGCAGGAGACCTTATAATATCCTGGTCAAATAGATGTCCAGTCTATTTTTGAAAACCTCCAGCGATGGAGCCCTCACAACTCCAGGAAGCAAGTTATTCCGCTGATTATTTGTTCTCACTGTCAGAAAGTTTCTCTGTAGTTCCAGATTTAGCAAGCTTCTTGTCTTTCCCTCGGGTGCTTTGGAGGTCAATCCCCTCTTCTCTGTGACTGCCCTTCAAGTACCGGAAGACAGTTATCATGTCACCCCTAACCTTTTTCTTCGATAGGCTAGACATACTTCGCTCCCTCAACCTTTCATCATACAGTTTAGCCTCCAGACCCCTTATCGTCTTTGTTACTCTTCTCTGCAACCTTTCTAGATTTTCTTTTCTTTTCTTTTCTTTTTTGGTATTGTATTGTATTGTATCATATTGTTTCCTTGCTTACTTATTCGTGTTTACCAAGATTAATTCTTTGTAAAGCAACTTAGATTAATTATGGCTTCCTTCAACATTTTTTTAATTGATTCTCCTAGCCTGCAGATTGATCAAAACATTTTCGCCTTTCTTCCGATTCAAATATTCCTATGATTCTATCCAGCAAAACGAAAATATCCACTTCCGTTGCCTCTAGCAAATATCCATTGCCTCCCCCAAAAGCATTATTGAAAAAAAAATCAAATTGCTGAGTTCTGAGTGGAAACATAAACCTCCATTTATTGAAGGCTCCCAAGCTCATTTCCATTTTGTGGCAAGCCAATGTCTCCTTCTCCATCTTCTGCCATGAACTGTTTCAATATCACATCTGCCAGTGACACCCAAACAACAGAGCTGACAAGCCGAGCAAGTGTGGATAGGACAGAACAATTCCAACAACGTCACAATGATCATAGCCAGGAGACGACATCGCATCAATATTTCACTGCTATATACACTCAGATATTTCTTTCTTTGAAAACAGTAGCAAACTCAGAAAGGAGGCATGGAGTGAAAGGAGGGGAAAGCTATTTTGCTCACACCCTAAAATACTCATACTGATCCTCACATCCAGACGTGCAACAAAATGTTGTGCCATAACTGCAACTACGGGTACAAAATCAATGTCCACCCAGGAATTCAAAACAGAATGAAAATTAACTATTAACAGTTAACATTAATCAGTGGAACTGCTTGCCTCTAGAGGTTGTGGGTGACCCTTTAATGAAGGTTTTCAAGAAGAGACAGCCTTTTGTCCAGGATGATATAAGGTATCCCGCTTAGGCAGGGGATTGAATCCGATGTTCTGACCTAGGTTTCCCCAGCAACACAAAGCCGAGTACTCGTCCTGATAAACCCCTTTTATTTAATTGACAGTGAATTCCTCTCCAGCAAAGTCTTTCCTCTCCCACAGTCTTTCAAGATAGTTCACAATGACCGACCTTTATCAGGCTTGGAGAGTGGCCAGGCCGATATCTTTCAGATTCCTCAATACTTGGCAAGAATGCAGGAATGAACTAATTGTCTCCCGCAAACTCCACTCCCCTTTCGCTCCTCTTTTATTCCCTCTGGGAGGGGCCCTTCATCATCCACCTGTGGCCTTACTCCCAAGTTGACCCTTGTTCTTTAGCTGTTCCCTTCATCTGGCAACTCTGTGCATGCGCACACTCGGAACAGGCTCCAGCGGTTCGTCTGCCTCACTGATGTCTGACCCCAAAGGCAGCTGATAACTGTCAGACGGCCCTGGCCCCCTCTCTGCCTCTAACACAGAGCCCTTCTTAGAGCCTTCCCCAGACTCCATTACTGGCCCAGATTCCTCCCCAACCTCCTCACTGTTCGAATCTGTTGCCTGATTTGCTGGCCACAACACTAGAAGACCTCCAAGATCACATCCAACTCTGTTATTCTGTATTCTGTTGCTGTATGTTAAATTCTTTTAGAGGCATAGTTGGAACGCTTCTCATATATTTATCTGGCTATTTAATTTAGATTTCCCTTTTTATGCACCGGTGAGTGTTCCCTATTTTAATTTCCTGAAAATTTTCTCTTACTCTCCACTGTACGTATCCAGGGGTGTAGGAAGACATCAGTGGTGAGTTGCCCCCAGTTCGCACCAGTTCTATAGAACCAGTAGAAAAACCAGCAGGAGGCTCCACCCACTGACCCCGACATCATCAAAACGCTTCTCCGCTGCAAACCAAAAGTAAAGGTAAGTAGAACCCACCCCTCATACACGTTCAATGTATGCTCATTTTGGTTCTCTTCATTTCCTCCCAGATATGTAGGAGCTCCTGTCTTGTTTTCAGACAGCCAAAATATGAAGGAAAGAAGTGAAATATTTGAATGCTTCTTCATATCAACAAATCTCTTTCCCACCACATATCACAAATGATCGTGTCCGGTGGGAAGTAATAAAAAAATACTTTTACTTCATCGTAGCCTTTCAATCCCCAAAGCAAATTACCGTCCTTGTTCTAGGAAAGTTTGTTTGTTATATTTGATCGTAATGTTGGCGTTTTATTACTGCATGCCCCTCTATTCAAGTGTGTTCTGTAACATGCCAAGGGAGGTATTGCATGGCAAGTGGCTACAGGCACGTTATAAAGAAAAGAATGAAATGACTTTTCACTCCTAGTAGCTGCAAAACTTGAGCAAATGTTTTAAAAATCCTAACCCTTATCGAGATTGTTTTTTTTAAAAAAAAATTCTTAAGTAAACAGAACTTCCTGCGCTGGATCTAAATGTTTGATTATTCAGACATTTTGAATGCCAGCTCACATCGCAAGGTTTTTCTCACATACAAATTATCCTGCTTTTGAATTCTCAGAAAATTTGATGTCAAGTCTAATTTGAACAATTATGAAGCCAAGTTCTTTCACCGTAATGACTTTAACCTGTCAAATCACTTTTTTCTGCCCTTGGCAGGAATAAAAGCCCAGCCTGTCTGAGGCATGTTTACAACTAGAAAATGGAAAAACGTCACACCCTTTGTGACAATATGACATTCCTTGACAGTAAAGCATCTTTCTTTTTTTTCCTGAACAGAACTATATATTGCACTCAAATAACTGTCTGACTCTGAAAATTTTGCAGCCCGTGGACAGATTGAAGAAGGCAACCAGTTCACTTCCTTCCCCTCTTTGCTTACTTATCAATTATATATGAAATCTTGGGGGGCGGGGGGCAGGAAGGGGCCAAAGGGAAGGAACGGTGAGCAAAGCAAAACAATCAGGCAGAAAATCCACTGTATCATTGCAACAAATCAGAGTTGGACCCAGAAGGATTGCCTGTTAAAATCCCCAACCTAATCCACTTTTAAACACTTTTCTCTTCCCTCCCCCCCCACCACCCTCCAAATCAGACTGTGAGACTTTCTTGCTTAGTATTTATTCATTATAGGTTTTTTCCTGCTAATTTCCAGTTAAACCAGCCTGCAATGGTTAAGGAAAGCCAAACACCAATGAAATCTCACTGATCAAAAGCACACACACCATAGCACAGAGTGGAAAGACAGGAAAGAGAAATTCATAACTGCATGCATAAAAAGATACAACAGCAATCTTAATTATACATATCCTTAAATGAACAAAGCTTGTACAAGAGAGGGAGGGGGAGAGGGAGAAGAAGGAGAAGGAGAGGGAAGGGGAGAGGGAGAAGGAAAGAGTGACCGAGGAGGGAGGGAGGGAGGGAGGGAAGAAGGAAGGAAGGAAGGAAGGAAGGAAGGAAGGAAGGAAGGAAGGAAGGAAGGAAGGAAGGAAGGAAGGAAGGAAGGAAGGAAGGAAGGAAGGAATTAGAGATCCCAATCATATGCACATTTAATCAATTAAAATAGAATCATAATATAACTAAATACAATAAACAACCTGGAATGACTATACATTTAATTTCAGTCTAGCTAGGACTCTGGTGAATCTTGGAAAAAGAAATAAAAATCTTTCCCAAAATGCACACTTAGATTTTTTTTTTAATGGTCTATTTATATTCCTGCTTATATTGGAATGAGTGACAATACGGTATGTGTGCAACTGAAAAACTGCACAGCCATCCAGAGATTCACACAAACAGAAGGAAAAGAGAGATCGCAGCAGACAATTCTGCACGCACAACTTACACTCGGTGATAGTACTACGCAGCCGTTGCTTGAAGTGAGATGAAGCTTGCCCACGTTGCTGTGATTTTTGGCACAAGCACAATTGGATAACCCTTTTGATGATGCTCCAAATTATTTACATGAAAATAACCAAAGATTCCCAATCTTGGTAAATATTGTAAGACAAATCCAGGAACGATTAAGCACCTAATTTAAGACTTATAAAATACCAAACTTTGGTTGGAAAAACACGAAAGGATCCTAGGAGGCAGGAAACAAATGGATTACACTACAAGGGAGCATCACCAGCAACAATTATTCATAAGACTGTGCTATTGGCAGAAGCAAGGGAACTCCAATTTTGGACAATTAATAGAAGAAAAGTAACTGGTACCCTGAGAACTGAGTTGGGTAAAAGAGGTAAAAAGACATTGGAGGGAAAACCTGAAGAACTGGGGGCAGAGATTTATAGAATTACAGAATAACAGAATTGAAAGGGACTGTGGAGGTCTTCTAATCCAACCCCTTGCTCCAGAAGAAGACCCTATCATGGTTAGGAAGAACAATCTCTTCTTAAAAACCTCCAGGAACGGAGCGCCCATAGGCTCTGGAGTCAATTGTTTAATTAAAACATAATCTGGTTTAGGAACTGGATACTTATGAGATCGCCTTCTGCCACTGATGGCCTCCCAGCGGCCAGTACGCTCCCACAGAGAGGGACTCCTCAGGGTGCCATAGATCAAATTATGTTGACTGGCGACCCCCAGGGGCAGAGCCTTCTCTGTGGGGGCTCCCGCCCTATGGAATGAACTGCCCCCGGAGATACGTATGATCCCCGACCTACGAACCTTTCGCTGTGCCCTTAAGACCTTACTGTTTCAACAGGCTGGGCTGGCTAAATAATGAATTTTAATGGGTGTTTTAGTTTTTGAGTTTTAATATAGGGCCAAATTATTTAATATGTTTTAAACTGTTTTTAAATTTTGTGATATATGTTATTTTTACTATGGCTGTGCACCGCCCTGAGCCCCTCGGGAGAAGGGCGGTATAAAAATTTAAATAATAAAATAAATAAATAAATAAATAAATAAATAAATAAATAAATAAATAAGTAAGTAAGTAAGTAAGTAAGTAAGTAAATCTAGCCATTGTGATCAGTCTCTTTGGGACTCATCAGATAAATAACAACCCTGCCATGGAGGTCCAGTTCTAAGTAACACTCGCAATGTTGTCTTCCTGCAATTGTGACATCACAAGCCAGCATCCCTATGGAGCTGGCTTTGTTGTCACCCAACATAGTTCTATCAGGGGCATTGGGGTGGGGGGGGTGGCGGTATCCAGTTTGCAAAAGAGCTGCGATTTGCAAGGTGAACCCTTTGGCAATCAGAAAGGGGAAGCCAAGAGATATAGCATTCTCATTTATGACAGTTTAATGAGGTTGGGAGGAATAGTGCGCTGCAGTTTTCCAACTGTGCTCGTAGGAGGCTCTGATTCTTAAAAACTCTGAATTCCTTTAATTTAATCATCTTTAAAAAGCCTGCATCTGTTTTGCTCAGCACAGCAATCTGAAAGTTCACATGTCTGATTTTATAATTGAACATGTAGAGGGAACTTCATTTCAACACCTGTCGAGAAAACTGCCTTCTTATAAAGACACGTCTATGGAGATACGCTTGGAATTTTAAATTCTCAAAGCTTTTCGGCGCTCCCTCCTGCCACGTTTCCCTTTAATCTTTTATTAATGGCTTGTGTTCCCATTACACCAATTGAGTACCACATTACGGGCAAAAGAAGCAACACGCACAGAGCACAATTGCTGGAACTTATTTGAAAATAAAGGGCTTGGGTTGATTAAAACTGGCACATTGGCCCCGAGGCCACTGATGGACATTTTATTATGGGAAAGCGGTGGTGTCGTTTTTGACAGCTACAGGATGGGTGGCAAACAAGAAGCTACAAGCAAAAACAAAAAAAAAACAAAAAACCATCCTTTGCTTCAGTTCTGGAACATCAATCACCGGCTTATTTTTAAGCCAAAATGAAGTGCCACCTTGTTCTTTGTGCTGCCAATGAGGCGTCACTGTTGATATTCAGTGGTCAAAAAAGAGAGGAGGAGAAGAAGAGAGCTGTCAGGCTAGGTCTCTTCTGGCCATTGTGTGAATGACCTTGGTGGGAAACAATGGTCAGGGAAGAGGCAGCTGAGCCCACTGAACCAACAGGTCCATGGCAAAGGGTCTCCCCTTCTGAGTGTCAGGTGCAGATATCCAGGAGCATTCACTGAGTTTGAATCATAGAAGACTTAATTATTGCTCCCTATACACAGGAATCTAGGCAACTAAATTTGTGCTAGAATAAGGGTCAATGGAATACAAGGGAGGCTGGACTTGGGTCTCTTTTGGCATTGTAATTACTCCAAACGGATGACACATTTAACCCCACCTTCTAGCTTAGCCTGCTCTTCATCTACATTGAGCTTCTTAGACTCTAAAAGTGAAGGGGAAGAGATGTTCTTTCGGACTTGGGGTGTGCTTTTGTTGTGGATTACTCTCACAAAGCTGACTGCTCCAAACTTCCTGCAAAACCAGAAGAACTTCGGAGAGACAACTGGTAACTAGGCAAGAGGAGATTTACCATATTTTTCGGAGTACAAGATGCTCCAGACTATAAGACTCACCTACCTTTTTGGGGGAGGAAAAAAAGAAACAAAATCTGCCTCTTCCTCTCAGCATCCATCTGGTATTTATCCGGTCTGTTCATTGTTCACTGCTGCGGCCCATTTGCCACCACACATTTGCCGTGGCCCATTCACTGCCACCCATTCACGGCCATGGCCCATTCACCATAGCCTGTTCGCTGATGCAGCCCGTTCAGCGCGGCCTGTTTGCTGGGGCCTGTTTGGCGCCGGCGTGGCCTGTTCAGCACATCCCATTCACCACCACTTGTTTGCCACAGCTCTTTTGCTGCTGCCGTGGCCCATTCTAGAACAGCTGATTGGCGCCACACCAACCCCCCTCCCCCCTGTCACAACATTTGCTATATAAGACACACCAAAATTTTCACCCACTTTTAGGGGTGAAAAAACTGCATCTTATATGCTGGAAAATACGGTAATCTCATCAGATGGTAAGAAAACAAATGTAGGAGAATTTCTTTGCATGCATGAGGTTTCCTGCCTAGGCATGGGGTTGGACTAGAAGATCTCCAAGGTCCCTTCCTACTCTGTAATTCTGTTCTGTTCTGTACCTAGACACTTTCAGTCTATGGAGGATAGGTCTGAGAACAACTTTAGTGATCCTCCCTAAGCCTCAAAGAAGTTTCATCTGTCAATGGGTCAACAGAGTGAAATGTTGAATTCTGGTCTCAGTTCGAAGTATTGGCATTCAACTCTAAAGCATTTGATGACTTGGAAGCACAAGGAGAAAACACTTCATTACAACTTTCTGCTTGCAACATTGCTACAAACACGGAAGGCAGATTTTATGCCATGAAGTCACACGACATTTCTTCATTTATATATCACTAGCTGATAACACGTGTATTTATTTATCCCAATCCTGTATTAGACAGGGAGGCTGTGTATTACCAGAGGGAGCCCCTTTGTGGAGCACTGTGAAGCCGTTACCATGGCAACTCCACTGTGCTGTACAGTAGAAGCCATTTTAAAGCACAACAAGTTGTATCTTGAATCCAAAAAGCACACTATCACTGTCAAAAGTACTGTGATTTGACATTATAGACATAATTCATTCCTTTCCTTTTCATTTCAGCGACCCAGGCATTCCAGAGTTATGCTGGAACACACACACACACACACACACACAGAGAGGGGGAGGGGTATTAGGGGTGTCTTACCCCCACACTATTTTTTCCACACAATAAGTCATCTGTGTATCAAGTTTGGTTGAAATTGCTCAAGGTGTTCCAGAGTTATGCTGGAACATACATACATACATAAATTTTCAAATATCCAGAACATCCAAAAATACATAAGGAGGAATAATACATAGAAAAGTACACTTAAGGGGTTCATTTATATTAGTTAAAATTAACCTAAAATATAGAATTATAGAGCTCCTGACAAATCTGAGGAAGATACAGTAGTACAGCCATTCCCTGATCCTTGTTTAATTTTTTATGCCTCCACACAGAACCTGGCAATTTTATATGTTATTTCAAGATTAATATTATAAAGTAAGAATTCTTTGTATCTCTGGTATTATCTTCCATTGACTGTTGTACAGCAATCAAACTTGATGGAGTTGACCAGTAGTAGTACAACTCTACTAGCACTGATAATGTTACTTAGTTTGCATAATGAAATGTCTGCAAATGCTCAGTGAGCACCAAGGACCCCTCAACGCTATTTTTGTTCACTCCTGTGGCCCATCACAATGGCAGCCAAAGGGCCTTCAACAGCATGAGGCAGCCCCTTCACCAGATGATTTGGGTAGAACATGTATTTGGGCAGAATGAGTGGTGTGGTGGCCTAGAGGCGGAGCTCATGCCTCACAATCAGGAGGCTGTGAGTTCAATCCTAGGTAGAAGCAGATATTTCTCTCTCTGGGCACAATGAGAATATATCTGTTGAACAAAACTCCGCATTGGCGACAGGAAAGGCATCTGGCCATTGAAACACTCTGCTAGCTCCATTCAGTTGCCCAGACTCTATCCTGCAAGGGATTATGGGGTCATTAAATGATGATGATGATGATGATGATGATGATGATGATGATGATGATGTAGTAGTAGTAGTAGTAGTAGTAGTAGTAGTAGTAGTAGTAGTAGTAGTAAAAAATGCCACTTGTCAAGTTTCTGCCATCCTTGCCTAAATAACTGAATACCGGTTCTTTAGACAATGGAGACAGAAAAATCTGACAAGTGTCATTCCCCCATTTCTGACTGCAAGAGAGACAATGGCATTCACTGATCCCAAAAGCAGACCCTTCACCTACAGGAAAATGCTAGGATGCAGGAGGTTGTCTACAGAGCAGACCCTGGGTTTTCTTCTCCTCCATCACCAGCAGCAGCTTTTGTTCAATGTGATGAAAAAACAAAAAATGCTTTTAAAATATCTTTCAGGGAGATAAAAAATATTTGGGGGAAATTCTCATAGGAAGGATATAGGATGCTTGCGCTTCTTAAAGAAAAGATGAATGGGTGAATGTCTTTCCTCTGGACTCCCATGCCTTCAATCTCAATCACAGGAATGAAATTTTCACAAAGGTTTCTCCAGTGTGGGTTGCTACCAGTTCGTCCTGTAGACAAACTGGTAGCGGCATCAGTGGGAGGCTTTGCCCCCCCCTCCCAGACTCTTCTGCACATGCACAGAAGCAGGCGTGCCCACAAGCGAACCGATAGCAATGGGTTTTGAAACCCGCCCCTGGGTTTCTCCCATCCTGAAATACAGATGCTCTAGTAATCTCCAAGATATATGCTATCTCAGCAAATGAATTGGAAGATTCCTCCCTCCTGTTGAAAATATTTCACCACATTTCTCTGTCCACAAATTTGTGGAAAGATGCTGGATGTTTCACCCAACTCTGCCATGGATAGTTTGTTTGAAGGTACGCGAATAAATTAATAAATAACTTTATTGTCATTGTATGTGTATACACAGTATACCCATACAACGAAATTCACTTGACACCCAAAGACCAGGTCCAACACACATAATAATCCCCAAATACACTCCCTCGCAGGTCTGCAACCTGCAGCTCTGGAGCCGCATGTGGCTCTTTCACCCCTCTGCTGCAGCTCCCTGTCCCTCAAAATATGTGTCACAACCACCAATATGTGACACCCGCTGGCACATGATTTATGGAGCTTTTCAACCCCCAATAGACCAACCATGGATAAATCAAAGAAAAGAAAAGTTTCAGAAGAAAACAGAACGTTTAATTCAACTACATATGCTAGTTTTGAGACCGCTCAAGAAATAGTCAGGCATGTTTTGTGTTTTGTGGCTCCCGGTGTTTTCTTTTCTGTGGAAAATGCATCCAAATGGCTCTTTGAGTGTTTAAGGTTGCAGACCCCTGAGTTAGGCAGAGATGCAGAGAGTCGTTGGAATGTACCAACTCCTGTCAAACCAACTTCAGGGATTTCTCCCCAAAATGGCTTGCAATATCTCAATTAAGACTCAATTATCCAAACCAAAGGTGTCTAAAGGTTGAATCATGACAACTACACCAAAGTTCATTAATTTGAGATGTTTCATTGCTCATCCAAGGTACATGAAAGAAAATATTTCATTTATGGTCCCAGACCAATCAAACACAAATGCAAAACTTTAAAATACAAGATACAAGACCCCAACCTGAAACAATAGCAAGAATAAAGTATCATCCAGATACTCTGCAAGACGTAGCTGTTGGTAGAAACCTGAAAACATTTGTAATGGTTATCCAAGTTAAGTCTTGCAGAAGGAAGATTATATGTATATTAGCAAGTTTTATTAAAATGAGATTTTAAAAAACCGCAGAAACTTAGAAGTAGAAAAAAGATTATTAAAAAATAAGTGAAGACTAACAAAAGAAGCAAGAGAAAGAAAATAATTTAAAGAAGGATTTTCTGATCTTCTTAGCGTAGCAATTATCATTTCCACTCTTCCATATTGCCTATCACAGTTCCTTTCTTCACATAAGCAAATCTTTTCAATCAATACAAACAACCAAAATCAGCAGTTCATTTATATCCATTTTCAGCAAAAAAAAGGAAGGAAGGAAGGAAGGAAGGAAGGAAGGAAGGAAGGAAGGAAGGAAGGAAGGAAGGAAGGAAGGAAGGAAGGAAGGAAGGAAGACAGACAGACAGACAGACAGACAGACAGACAGACAGACAGACAGAAAGAAAGAAAGAAAGAAAGAAAGAAAGAAAGAAAGAAAGAAAGAAAGAAAGAAACTGTAAGAGTTTCCAGTCTTTTATAATTCCCCTCCTTGTTCAAACAGGAAAGTTGAAATTTCTTGATCAGAAAGGCAGCTAAAATTTCCAATAATTGGATCAATCAGGAAAGTTGAAATTTCTTGATCAGAAAGGCAGCTAAAATTTCCAATAATTGGATCAATCAGGAAAGTTGAAATTTCTTGATCAGAAAGGCAGCTAAAATTTCCAATAATTGGCTTTATGAATGCCAGATGCTATGGGTGGTACAATCGCCAGTATAACAATACCTAGATTCCCGAGTCAACTCCTGTATCTCAGTAGAAACACCTACTCCTGTTTCAAGATAGTATATCTGCCTATAATCTCTACAATACGTAGTGCACAAATTTGAGCTGAGGTGCACGTAGGATGTTATAGAAGCAAAAGGTTATATTTGCTACTCTGCTTTTGGGAACAAAATGTCTCAGACCAGCCATCAATGGGGCGGGAAAGTAAGGAGGAGAAACCAAGCGTAGAAAAACAGTAGTGCAATGTTTTGCCCCGGGCACAAAAGTAATTTAGCTGGCAGTAGGGACTTATTTCAATGTTTATTCAATATTTCAGGGTAAAAGCTTTCATACTTGCGCGCACCACTTGTGTCTATAGTTCATTTCCCTCCCCCACAACTCGGTGCCCTTCAAATATGATGGGCTTTAATTCCCAGAATCCAAGAGCCAATTTTGACTGTTGGGAGCTTCTGGGAGTTGAGATCCATCATATCTGCAGAGCAGAAGGTCAAGGAAGGCCACTATAAAGACACAAACGCTACAAGAGATTCCCATTTTAAAAGACTTCCCCAGCAGTGATAATTATAGAGGACGGTGCTTATTTTGTGTTAGACTGCAAAACGCGGTATTAGATTCCCAAAAAAAAAAGGGGGGGGAGACAAAAAAGCAGAGCTGGCATAAGTTTTGAGGCTCTGAACAACCTATTGAATGGATTAAAAGCATTTTAATGAGAGATTTTCCCTCCACCTCCTCTGTCACTTATATTTTAGTACACGGACTTATTACTTTCTCTCCCAGCCTCCTTCCTTCCTTCCTTCCTTCTTCTCTCATAGCTGATCGTCATCGTTTTTTTTCAGAGCCTCTTTCGAAGCAGGAAAAATGATGATAAAGATGATTAGATGAAGTTTGTATGACTATTGAAACAAATGTTTGGAAATTAGATTCTGTCTCCTATTTTTTCTAGGGGCTGTCTTGTTCCTTGTTTCCTTTCCCCTTTATTTTTTTATTTTTTTGGTTTTGTGTTATTTTGAGTTACAGCTCATAAGTGAAAAACCGAAGTGTCAAAGGAAAGTAATGTAGCAGCAACGAAATGTTCTAATACTCACTCGAAAGACCCTGCTCCGTGTACAGCCAACAAATGATTTATTAAACACAACAAGATAGGAACTTGATAAAGTCTTAACACTGCAAGGAAAAATGACATACGCACAGCATGAGGAAATCAAAATGATTAATTGAAGAAAAAGCATGTCGCAGGAAGAAAAAGAGAGAGAGATAGAGGGAGAGAGATTGATACTTCATGAGGAATAAATAAAGCACCAAGAATAAAACATGCTTTTAAAAGGCTTGTGCCTAAAGCATTTATTGAGAACACAGTAAACCTAATGCAATCCAAAGCATTTTCCCCCCTTTATTGCTGTGCAGATCAGCTGGCATGCTTCAGGAGTAAAACCTATATAACAAGGTGAAAAATACATGATACCTACAAATGTTTGCTTCGAGGCACTTGGATAAGCATTGTGAATGGAGAAGGCACATCCATGATCATTTTAGCCCTTTATTTAATGTCTGAATGCACGTTTATTTATCTGGTGGTTCCAAGCTAATGTAAGACTGAACCTTAGCTATTGTTCCACGTTTTTTTACTTCTCATTCTGGATTGCAGCGTAGCAATAAAAATGAACGATCATTAGTGAAAAAGACTGTACAAAAATGCACCCAGTATTCAAAGGCATTTGCATACAGATCCCGTACAAAGTAAGTTATATTAACTTAAATTGTTGGCAAAAAATAATGTACATTAGACAAAAAGGGCAAACTAAATTGTGTATCTTTTTTTTTTAAAGGGCATCAAAACAGATACCAACTTTAATATGAAAAGATGTGATTATTTTTCTATTATCTAATGTTTCTTTTAAAGAAAATCAGGACAGAGCTGCAGTTATATCTACAGTCTGTTTTGCTCACAAGCAATTCAACAGCTCCTATCTATATTCAGCCAAGTTCTGCTACTGAGAAGCAAGTTTTTATATAATTAAGAAAACAAAACAAAGCAAAACAAAACAAAACAAAACAAAACAAAACTGGAAGCTTATATGATTGAAAAGTGAAATGAGGACAAAGAAATAAAATAAGCACTTTATGAAAAATGAAGCTCATTCAAATCAAGTTGATTCTTCTCCCTGCAAAAAAACCAACCTGGCTTTCAAACACATTGTTCCTATTTAGCCACCATGATATATCCCCTTGTTTAAACTAGGTTTGGGGCAGAGGTGGGTTTCAGCAGGTTCTGACCAGTTCTGGAGAATTGGTAGCAGAAATTCTGAGTAGTTCGGAGAACCGGTAGTAAATATTCTGACTGGCCCTGCCCCCATCTATTCTCTGCCTCCCAAGTCCCAGCTGATTGGGAGGAAATTGAGATTTTACAGTATCCTTCCCCTGCCACGCCCACCAAGCCATGCCACGCCCACCAAGCCACACCTACAGAACGGTAGTAAAAAATTTTGAAACCCACCACTGGTTTGGGGCCCTCTGAACCTGGGGATGAAATTGCCCTGCAATGTTGCAAGAACAACACCGTACCCTAAGTCTCAGAACTTATGAGTTGGGTGACTGGTTTTCATTCAAGGCTGTAAAACAAATAAACTGAAAGATCATCTCAAGGGTTATTTAAATTATTTGGGATTTCCTTACCTGTTATCCTCCATTTGCTGATCCATTAGCTTCAGGGGATTTAAAAGCAACAGAGGAAAAAATTGAACTGACTTGGAAACAGAGAAAAGGAAAAGCAATACTCAGAGGATCCATCTGCCCTTAGGAGGACTCAAAGTTTAAAATCGGAAACTTAGGGTGCTGTTCTGTCACTTGTAACGTCTATTTGCTGGGAGTAAAGATTGAGAAAATATACAGAGCTTGCACAAATATTTTGCATGGGAAAGATGGAAGGTGGTTTACTCAGCTTCTCCTGGGAAGCTGTCAGTTCTGTCACTTCAGATCTGGTCCCCTTGGGAGAAACTCAATAATGACTGATCTGCCAAGAAAAACTATTTAGGATCATAAAAATCTATCTAAGGTTCAATCTCTCTCATCTCTTAGCAACTAAGCTTGTGAACTTCCCAAAGTCCACATGTCTTAAAGTTGCCAAGGTTGAAAAATTCTGATGCAGAATGATGGATTTGAAGGCCTGAGGTTGACTCTTTGCATGCTCTTCTCTGTTTTTCTGGACTCCGCTTGACTTACCATCTCAACTCCTGGTTACTACCCTCTTTCCCCGAAAATAAGATATCCCCTGATAATAAGCCCAGTCAGGGCTTTTGAGTGCAGGTGCTAAAATAAGCCTTCCCCGAAAATAAGCCCTCCCCAAAAATATTTAAACGCAGAGCTGGAAATCAGATAAAATGGCAAGAGGAGCCCCATCTTGCTCCACAGACCCCAAAATAATAAGACCTCCCTGAAAATAAGGCCAAACACTTATTTCGGGGTTCAAAAAAATATAATTCAGGGTCTTATTTTTGGGGAAACACGGCATTTCCTGAATCTTACTTTATGCAATCTCTCTTTCTGTTGAATTGCCAGCATATAATGTGGGATCGATTAATATAAAAGGGTTTGTGTCTACATCTCACATCACATCTGACTATCTTTCTGAAATGTAACAACCCAATTTTAAGCTAGAAACTGTAAAATGACAAAGAAGGCTGGAATTTTAACCAAACTGAATTTAAACTTGTGTTACCAAAAAAAAGTAGAATTTGCAAAGAGCTAGTATAATGTAAAAAGGGATGTGGTGGCTCAGTGGCTAAGACGCTGAACTTGTTGACCGTTCAGCAGTTCGAATCCCTAGTGTCGAGTGCCGAGCTAAGACGCTGAACTTGTCGACTGTTCAGCAGTTCAAATCCCTAGTGCCGAGTAACGGAGTAAGCTCCCATTCCTTGTCCCAGCTTCTGCCAACCTAGCAGTTTGAAAGCATAAAAAAGTGCAAGTAGAAAAATAGGGACCCCCTTTGGTGGGAAGGTAACAGCGTCCTGTGCGCCTTTGACGTTTAGTCATGCCGGCCACATGATCAAAGAGACGTCTTCGGACAGCGCTGGCTCTTTGGCTTTGAAACGGAGATGAGTACCGCCCCCTAGAGTCGGGAATGACTAGGACATATGTGCGAGAGGAACCTTTATCTTTATAATGTAAAGCAATGGACTAAGCAGTGGTCATGAATAGTGCATGTGGACAGAACTGTCAGCTTTGCAAAAACATAACAAAAAAAGACCACCTCTGTCAGATTCCCTTCCTCTGAACGATTTCCATTCCAGGGGATCAGGATAAAAACAAAATACTTTTAAGAACCGTTTGTCTGAACTACTTCCAAAGAAACTAGCACATTCAAATGCTTCACCCAGAGACAACTATAGATAAGTTCATCAAAGAGAGATTCAACCTAGGATTAAGTAAGAAATTTCCTGAATGGGAGAAAAATTAATCAGTGGAACAGCTTGCTTCTGGAAGTTGTGGGTCGGCTATTGGTCAGGAACGGACAGCTTGGACAGGTATTTGCCTGGAACAGTACAAAATCTCCTGCTTGAGTAGGGGGTTAGACTAGAAGACCTCAAAGGTCCCTTCCAACTCCGTTATTCTATATTCTGTATCCTGAAGCAAACTATAATATATTGTTCTTTGTCTATATTATATCATGCATTTTTTTTAAAAAAGGATCTCAGCCACATTGCATATTGCACTCAAATCCACAAAAGAGACCCTTTCTATCTGTTTTGTCATGTAAATATATGTTATAAGTTATCAATAAAAATAATTCCATCGGGCCTATCCCGAAGCATAATTACCGAAGTCCTGAAATAGCAGGTGCAGCTCAAAAATATGTAAATCCAAGCAATTTAAAATTCTCTATTCTGTTTCATTCTTAACAACATCCAGAAATGCAGACACTATTTTTCTACTTTAAATATATATATTCGTTAATATGTGTTTTTCCTTTAAGCCAAGTTTTTCCTATGTAACCGAGATTTTTCTGGCTTCAAGGAAAAACACACATAAAACCTACGAAAAGTAAGAAAATAAATTTGTTAATATATGTGTGTGTGTGTGTGTGTGTGTGTGTGTGTGTGTGTGTGTGTGTAGGTAGATCTTTGGTTATTCGGGTGTTCTCCCACGTAAAATTGGAAGTGTCTTGGCGACGTTTCGACGAAGTCTCATTCATCATCTTCAGGCAGGTGTTCTCAGCTTCATGCTTCCAGGAGCAATGCAATTCCAGGAGAGATTGCTCCTGGAAGAACAAAGCCGAGAACACCAGCCTGAAGATGACGAATGAGACTTCCTTGAAACGTCGCCAAGACACATCCAATTCTACGTGGGAGAACACCTGAACAACCAAAGACCTACATATGTATGTATGTATGTATGTATATGTATATGTATATGTATATGTATATGTATATGTATATATATATTATTAGAAAAATACAATATTTGTTAGAAATATTGTACCTTTACAGGGAGGATACATGAGATGAGGGTGTGGCTAGCTGATGAGGCCTTATAAGGCTGAAATAGATCTATCTTAGTCTCCCAATGGGCAGCAAAGGGTCTGCTGGCTGCCAGAAGGAAAAAAAAAAGCCCAGAAACTAGTGGATTGTGATTTCACTGAACTAGGGCTGCATAAAATCTTGGTAACGTAGGTAGAACCTGCTAAAAAGAAACATACATACACACACACACACACACACACAACACACACAACACACACACACACACAATACACACACACACACACATTTCTACATTGCCAGCTCAGCAACTTGTCTGTGGAAGCGAGACAGAGTTCTAGAACGATTTTATCAGGGAACCTGGAAGGTCGGTAGATTCGTGTGTGTAGAAACCAGCTGGATGAATTTAGCCCAGTGGTGGGTTGCTCCCAGTTCAGTCTGGTTCTATAGAACCAGTAGTAAAACCAGTGGGAGGCTCCGCCCACCCACCATGATGTCATCATGGGTGATCTGCGCACGCACAGAAGCGTGGAAGCAAGCACTCCCATTTGCAAACCAGTAGTAAAGGTAAGTGGAACCCACCCCTGATTTAGACCAGTTATTTTCTCTCTGCTTTAGGAAGGAGGCACTGGCAAACCATTACTGAAAATGTTGCCAAGGCTTGCCTTCAGAGGTTGTGAATGCTCCATCACTGGAGGTTTTTAAGAACAGAATGGAGTGGAGTGGAATGGAGTGGAATGGAATATGGAATATGGAATATGGAATATGGAATATGGAATATGGAATATGGAATATGGAATAGAATTCTATTCTGTTCTAGAATAGTTGTAAGGTAGTCCAGACAAGAAGTACACATAGGAGCACTAGCTCTATCTTTAAGGTAAGGCTACATGGACAGAATCTAGCAAGTATGAAAGCGCCCCTCCTGTGCTTTCACACTTTGCTTTTACTCTCCCATAAACTAGGGAGGGTCCCTTCTGAGCCAACCTCACTATTCCTCCTCCTTCAGACTCAAATTTCATTTATCACACTAGTCTGCAATTCTTCCTCCTTTCTCCCAAGGTTTCTAAGGAGGTCCTCAATCATCCAGCAGGTTATGGTTGTCCCAAAGTTGCTTTTCAAAAGGCAATTGAACTTTCTTGTGTTGTTGGTTTTTTTCCCCTTCTTTCTTTCTTAAAAACTTCTCATCCAAGAAGCTTCAGAAGAACTTCTGACTGACCGGTGGGGGAATGAAAGGATTTGTATTCTTTGCGGTCATCTGATCGTTGGTATTCTGAAGGTCGGGTCCTTAAATTCTCTGACAATTGCTGAGGCCATTTGTGGGGTTATTTCTGCCCTTCGGACAGTGATGAAATCCTCCGCAGTTTGCCAACGATTAGCTGCCCATGTATGCGCAGTGTGTGCCAAACATGTACTGCATGTGCATGCGCAGTGTGCTCCAAACACAGGCTGTGCACACGCGCATGTGCAGTACACATCAAACATGTGTTTCGTGCTGAAAAAGGACACTTAACAAGGTAAGTAGAACAACAAGGGGGGAGAACAGTTGTGCTGCGCTATTTAGCTTCGCTAGAAAGCAGGATTTTCTGCTTTCTAGCAAATATAAATCGCGTGCCACAGTTTATCATCAGAAATACCAGTTCAGACCAACCGGTAGCTTTTTTTCACTACCGGTTTGCTGAATCGGTAGATTTTATCGCTAGCGGTTCTCCCGAACCGGTGCAAACCGGTAGGATTTCACCACTGCCTCCAGGTCATCTGAATCAGTGTGCAAATGGGTGTGGAGCCCTCTTGGGACTGCTAAATAGGCTGTGTTGCAGACAGGAGAGTGTTGTGTCCCTCCCTCCTCTGTTGAGAGAGGCGGGTTGCTCAATTTTAACATAGATAAAGAAGCTTTTTGGATGAGAAAAGAAAAGTTTTCAAGGGGGAGGGGAGGAATCAAGAAAGTCCAGTAATCCTTTGAAAAGTTCTCCCAAGGTTATTTTCACACACCATTACATTGCAAGCCAAACACTCAGCAAGCGTACACCCAGGATTGCACGTTCCTGCATGTGTGAATCAAGCCAAAATCTAGAATCTCTTCTCTTTCTGTCCTTTCTGAGATTTCTGCTCTACTCGGTTACCTCTTGTCTTTTTTTTGCTCTGTCTCGTGTTTGTTCTTCCTTCTAGGCTGCCTCACTTCAGTCCAGTAGTGATTTTAAATGGACTTCCTGGGCTGCCTCTTAATTAACTAATATTATTCCTCAATCTCTCATTTCTAGATCATGCTAGTCATCTGAGCAGACCTTGGCTGACCCAAGCTGAGAAAAAGTGGTTTGCTGCATTAATTCCAAGGGAAACAGTGCCATCTGGTGGTTTGTTTTAACGTCTTGTCTATTTTAAATGAGGTATCAAACATTCCCAACCATTTTTTTTCCTCAGCTGCTCTGCAAAATAATCCAGTTTTGTTTTGCATCTTAACCCACAGAACAATTTAACCTACTTTATGCTTTTTTTTAATCTAAGCAGCCTGAAATTTGGAATTTCTCTGTCTCTTCCTTTCAGATAATTAACTGTTACTAACCTAGATAAATAATTCCTTCCTTTTCTTGGTTGCTTTTAAACTAAATTCCCTAGGAAGTTTTCCAAGGACTTCTTGGAAGTCTGAAATTTCTTACTGAGAAAGTGAGTTACAGATTACAATTTCATTAACAATCTGCTGGCTCAGTTACTAAGCTTCATCCTCTTCTTTTGTTCCTTCCTGAACTCCAAATCTATCTTCTTGTCATTCTTACTCTTTGCTCGACACTTGGAGACTTAAATACCCTCTCATTCTTTCTGACAGGTTTGACTCTAAGTTTCATATTTGAATATTGTGATTTCATTCTGCAAAGCCTCTAAAACAGGGTGCAAAGACATTAACAAACAATAAAGGACAGCCCTAAATACTACCTAGCTAAATTATCTGCAGCTATTGTCAGGAAGTTTATGACATGGCAATGAAGCCTCTTAACTTGCATTTATTTTAAGATAAAAATATTTGTTATCCTTTAGGAGGAATTATAACTGCAAGAATTTTTTTTAAAAGAAGCTGTCATTCTAATCTTCATCAGAAGACCGCAGTCTAATGTTAAGACTGTTTCAAAGCTTCCTCTATGAAAGAAAAGTAGTCTATTCTTCTACCTCATCCTATCCTATCCTAGTCTCCATTCCATTATTCTATTCTATTCTATTCTATTCTATTCTATTCTATTCTATTCTATTCTATTCTATTCTATTCTATTCTATTCTATTATTCTATTCCATTCCAATCCTATTTATTTCTATTCTCCTTTTCTCCTCCTCCCACCCTCCTTCTCCTCATATTCTATTCCATTCCATTCCATTCTAAATTTTCCATTCCATAATTCTATTCCATTCAATTCCATTGTATCACCTCTCATTTTATCTTTTCTCATTCTATCTTCTTTATTATATTCTGTTCTGCCTTCCATTATTTTGTGCTGTTCTGTTCTCCATTACCTTATTCCATTCTAGCTGTCCAGAGTCCCTTGGGAGTTGGGCGGCATAGAAATGTGATAAATTAAATTCTATTCCATTCCATTGTATTTTGTCTCATTCTATCCTTTCCTTTCCTTTCCTTTCCTTTCCTTTTTCCTTTTTCCTTTTTCCTTTTTCCTTTTTCCTTTTTCCTTTCCTTTCCCTGCCCAGCCCATCCTATCTGTTCCTTACTGTTCTGTTCCATTCCATTCCATTTTGTTCCATTCGATTCAATTTCTTCCATCTCTTCCTTAACATGGGGGGAAAAAACCACAGCATTTGCTTTTTGGGGGGAAGAGGGTTAAATTATCAGTTGATAAAATATTTCATGGAAAGTATCACTACCTGGGTATCATTGGTAGATCTCCCCAAATGCTATGTAGTATCAGAGCTGGCTAATCCATGGACTGACCACTAGGTTGTGTGCAGAGTAAAAAAAAGAAAAAATAGCTAAAACCCATTTCCAAATTATTGCTAAGAAAATTTCATGGGGGTCAACTTGTATAGCAAGATAAAAAAAGAGTAAAAGTATATCTGCCTGATGCTGGAAAGTAGTAAAATGGGACTTAGGAGTGTTTTATAGATGTGTCCTGGAATACCTAAGACTAGGAGGTCCATTATGGAGAGGATATATATTTTATGGCGCTATCCACTGGATCTCAGCATTAGGAGAAACATATTATTCAATTAGTTCGAAAGACCAAGTTGAAGTTAGTTGTACTAACACCGTGTGCAATTCAATTTCTGAGAAAATGTGGTGGAATCTCCAGGTAGAATGGGGGTGATGTGAAGAGGGGGTTAAGCTTAGAGTCCTTGCAGGGAAGAAAGTAGTGCAGGCCAGTGGTGGGTTTCACTTACCTTTGCTACCGATTCGCTTGCTTCCGCGCATTCGCAGAGCGTAATTGATGACGTCCGGATCAGTGGGCATGCGGAGCCTCCCGCTGCCACTACTAACGGTTCACCCAGTTTGGGTGAACCGGTAGCAACCCACCACTGGTGCATGCCTTTCCTTACTCAGAGTCTCTGTTAAGCCTTATCTGACTGTTGCCAAGAGAATGCAACAGATGAGATTCCTGTAAATAGGTTTTGCAACAATTAACTTTAGAAATAGAATAACAAAGTTGGAAGTGACCTTGGAGATCTTCTAGTACAACCCCCTACTTAGGCAAGAAACCCTACACTACTTCAGACAAATGGTTATCCAACATCATCTTAAAAACTTCCAGTGTTGGAGCATTCACAGCTTCTGAAGGCAAGTTGTTCCACTGATTAATTGTTCTGACTGTCAGGAAATTTCTCCTTAGTTCTAAATTGCTTCTCTCCTTGAGTAGTTTCCACCCATTGCTTCTTGTCCTGCTCTCAGGTGCTTTGGAGAAGAGCTTGACTCCCTCTTCTTTGTGGCAACCCCTGAGATATTGGAACACTGCTATCATGTCTCCCCTAGTCCTTCTTTTCATTAAACTAAACCCAGTTCCTGCAACCGTTCTTCATATGGGTTTTTTTTCCAACTTTGATCAACTCACAGTGTGAACCTGGTTCTGAGTGCCTGACTTCACCTACAATGAAGTCCTGGGTGTGTTTCTAGTCTCAGGATGCTTGAAAATTTATATTAAATTTCTCTCACCTTATTCTCAGAAGTGATGAAAAAAATGCTCCTGTTGTTGCTTTTTGATACAAATATTTCCATCCTTTCTGATTATCTGCTCTTGATCAAGGAATGGAAAATACAGATATGAGAGTGCCTTCCTTCAGATTCTCTTCGGTTTTCCCTTTTTATAAATTTTGTAGGAAAGGAGAGGCCTAGCTGGGTGGTGGAGTTGAGCATGTCATCGGCTTAGAGTCGTTACGTTCCCACAAATGGCTCAAGTCCAACCCTTCCTGAATTCCACTGACCCTTATCTGGTGCCAATTTAGTGCTGAAGTTTAGTTAACTAGATTCTTGTGTATCTTATTCTTCAATAAATTTTCTATGTTGCAATCTAACAATTGGTTCTGATTCTTTGTGCCTTTATATATACTTGGAATACTGCATTCAGTTTTGGTCACCACGATGTAAAAAAGATGTGGAGACTCTAGCAAGAGTGCAGAGAAAAGCAACAAGATGATTAGGGGACTGGAGGCTAAAACATATGAAGAATGGTTGCAGGAACTGGGTATGTCTAGTTTAATGAAGAGAAGGACTAGGGGAGACATGATAGCAGTGTCCCAAAGAAGAGGGACTCAAGCTATTCTCCAAAGCACCTGAGGGCAGGACAAGAAGCAATGGGTGGAAACTAATCAAGGAGAGAAGCAACTTAGAACTATGGAGAAATTTCCTGACAGTTAGAACAATTGATCAGTGGAACAACTTGCCTCCAGAAGTTGTGATTAGAACAGAGTTCCAACTCTGTTATTCTATTCTATATTATTTTTGCTTTTATCTCATTTGGATTTTTAAATCTTATTTCACTCTTTCTGAGCAAAACCAAGGGGGAAAACACATTCCTCATTTGTGAACGTGCAAACTTCCTCATTTGTGCACAAGGGAAATTTCTCAAAAATGTCTTCCTCCTGAATAAATTTTTAAAGCAAAATTTCTTTCATCGGTGTAAAGCAGAATCGGTAGAGAGAATGCAGGAAATTTTATCTGCTCAACATTGAAAACGCATTGAGTAATAATTGACTGGAAATAGAGCAATGAAAAACATATTATTGCAGTAAAAGCAGTAGACAGGAAAAGCTAAAGACAAAAAATATTTGGAGAAAAGGCAAAACTATACATTGTGTAATATGCATACAAAATGTATGAGGATTTTCATTCAGAGTTTTTTTTTTTAAGAAGAAAAACATAAGCTGAAAAGTACAATATAAGGGGGAAATGGGGGAAGATGTAAATATTAGAAGATGACAGTTACGAAACAGTTGTAAAAAAGGAATTTATATTATGTGTTTTTTTGTTTGTTATATTGTGTTGTGTTATAAATAAAAATTTAAAAAAAACATAAGGTAATGCAAGAATATTATAGAGTAAACTGAAGATGGAAAAATAAGAATTTGAAATTGACATTTCTTCGAAAGTGACTTTGAAATTGACTCTACTTTGAATAGCACTGTCCCATGTCATGTTGCAAATTTCTTTGGCAACTATCTAGTGTCAGGCCTGGAAGCCATCTTTGACTGGGGTAAAATATATCAGTAAAAGATACTTGGCAAATCACTATCAATATCACCTCCCAAGAATTTCTACTGGAGGTAGCTTATGAATGTTTTGTGTCAAGGAGTTGGAGAGAGATTCACTGTTCTGTCAATCTCACAAGACTCTGTTCTGGCAGTTAATATCTCAAATTTTATAAATGCCATCAATGTGTTTTGTTTTCGTTTATAATTGTAGGGGGATGGAACGGTCTAAAAATATTCAAGGCAGTTTTGCCCTCTCTCTGGCTGGTGTGTGTGTGTGTTTATTCTGAAACATTGATACTGAACTTTGGATACAGTGCTTATATTAATACACTAAAAGTTTTGGCTTTTAGTGTATTTCTTTCCACAAATTTTTTTTCTTTCCATCCTGTTAGGACTTCTCAGAAATATATGGTGACAGTTGGCTTGACTGACTTAGAAGGAAGCTTTATATATATATATATATTTTCCCTGTCAAGTTTTTGTACATACAGTACTTGTGATCTTGCATGTCACATCAGCAGAATGGACAGAACTAGGCTGCCATCACAAAAATGGTTCTAGCTTTATCTGAAAAATAACTAGCTGCTTCGTTTTTTAAGTCTTGTTGGCTATTAAACTCAAGAGGCCGCCATGTTTCCGAGACATGTCAATAAGATTATAAGAGCAGCGATGTTTTTGAACTTTGGTGTTAGAGAAGATTGCCGAGAATACCATGGACAGCCAAGAAAGCAAACCCAACAGATCATTAAATTAATCAACCAAGAATTCACACTGCAGGCACCAATGTCCAGGATCAAAGTATCCTACTTTGGACACATTATGCAAAGACCCAACTCCCTAGAGAAGGCTCTGTTGATGGGAAAGGTAGAAGGAAAGAGAAAAAGTGGGTGATAAGCAGCCAGATAACAGAATAAAAGAGTTGGAAGGAACTTTGGAGGTCTTCTATTTCAATCTTCCTATACTATTTCAGACAAATGGTTGTCTAATCTCCTCTTGAAAACCTCCAGTGAGAGCACCCACAACTTCTGGGGGCAAGCTGTTCTACTGATTAACTGTTCTAACCATCAGGAATTTTTTTTAGAATGGAATGGAATGGAATGGAATGGAATGGAATGGAATGGAATGGAATAGACAGAGTTGGAAGGGATCTCAGAGGTCTTCTAGTCCAACCCTCTGCTTAGGCAGGAAACCCTACACCACTTTAGACAAATGGTTATCCAAACTCTTCTTCAAAACTTCCAGTGTTGGAGCATTCACAACTTCTTGAGGCAAGTTGTTCCACTGATTAATTGTTCTCGCTGTCAGGAAATTTCTGCTCAGTTTTAAGTTGCTTCTCTCCTTGACTAGTTTCCACCTATTGCTCCTTATTCTACCCTCAGGTGCTTTGGAGAACTGGAAAAGAGGAAAAGTGAGAAAGGAATTCAAAGCATCCATTGAAATGTTTTAGAATTCCAGCTGAGGGAAAGCATTAATGTTTATTGTTCAGAACAATTAAAACTCAGACCACATGTTTTCTGAATAGATTTTATCCCAGAGCTATAATTGTACTCAAAATGAACTAAAGGGCCACCATCAGTCAGCTGTTGGACAGCGTTACTTGGTCTGTTGTGTGGATGCTTGGGTGGTTTTAGGGGTGGGGGATTTTTGGTGGGTGGGGGGGTGTCTGGAGATTGTCATGTGTGTTCGGCTTGGTCTCTGGGTGTTATGTGATTTTGTTGTATGGGTATACTGTGTATACACGTACAATGACAATAAACTTCATTTATTTATTGTTCAGATGGAGCTGAATATTTATTGAGTTCTCTTTACAGAATACATCAGCTTTTCAACTAGCTAATACTTTGCAAAAGGAATCTTTAAACCAAATTGAATCGAGTTACAGTGTAACTATAGGAGTGTCCCCTCATCCTGAATCTCTTTTAACACCCATTGATCTTTGCCAGACTCTCATTGGTGGGATTAATTAATTTATGAACTTGTCATTACAAGCCATTGATTAAAATGTCTTCTCTTAAAGATTTAATTATGCCCAAAGATAAAAGATTTGCTAATTATTGTCTTTTATCTAATTGAAGCTTTGTATTACAAATAAAGTTCAAAGGTTTAAGACAGTTGCCCTTTCAGCCATTTGGGCAAAAGATGGGAATTTAATTAGAGGAAGAAGCCATGTTCTCCCTTTCCAGCCTCTTCACATAGAATTTGGGAGTTATTCTAGTAATAAAATTGATGACAGATCAATAAGAGGAAACCTGGACATTCTTTTAACCTTTGTTGACTTTCTGATATTTTCTGACTCCAGATTCATCAACATACTGAAAATCTAAAATAGTAAATTCCGTCAAATGTCTTATTGTCTTATTTCCAGACACATTAGTCACATTTATCACGGTTTTCCTCAACATCTCCTAATTCTTGAATATTAGGGTGATAGGGTGGTAGGGAGAGAGAGAGAGAGATGGGTGAATGGATGGATGGATAGAAGAGAGAGAGAGAGAGAGGGATGGATGGATGGATGGAAGGATAGATGGATGGATGGATGGATGGATGGATGGATGGATGGATGGATGGATGAATCGATAGATGATAGATAGATAGATAGATAGATAGATAGATAGATAGATAGATAGACAGACAGACAGACAGACAGACAGACAGATAGACCGACATATATAGATAGATAGATACAGGGGTGAAATGCTACCGGTTCAGACCGGTTCTCCGAAACCAGTAGTAAAAAATGCTACCGGTTCAGGAGAACCGGTATTTCCAACAATCACTGGGTGATTAGCTAGAATTGTCAGATTTCCTGCTTTCTAGCTAATCTAAATCGCATGGCACAGTGGATTTCCCCCTCGCGTGGCACAGCGGATTCTCTACTTATCTTTGCAGACTTGGAAGGCTTCAAAATGTTTCTTTTTTAGCGCTGTGCACACATCAAGCACATATGCAAACGCACTCGGTAGCAGACTCACAGAACCGGTAGCAAACTTCAGAGGATTTCACCCCTGGATAGATAGATAGATAGCTAGATAGATGATAGATAGATAGATAGATAGATAGATAGATAGATAGATAGATAGATAGATAGATAGATAGATACTAGCTCTGTGTTTGTTTGTTTTTTAAATGTTTCGTTTGCCCATTAAATTTCAACTGCTTGTTCTGAAATTACAAAACATTCTGAATAGGTATTTGGGTATAATAAATGCTCATTCTACTGCTTAATGAAACTGCCTGACATTTATGAGTATAATTAAAACAAATTTAATCAATCAATCAATCCATATAAATCCATTGAAACTGTACTTTTGAAATCCTTTCTGATTTATGCCAGAATTTAAGAAGGTAGCTGTAACCCTTTCAGTGCTCATTCTCCTTTTTCAGAGCCAGAGAAAAAATTGGCTAATCGAGGAGAACCAACCAAAGGGTTCCTTCATTAGGGTTTTCCCATCTGACTCCTTGATGACATCTTTAATTTAGTAGGAATTCCAAGTAGCTTCCCTACTTGTTGAAGTTTACATTCTGGTTGCATGTGTCCAGCTACAATTTATGTTGTCACCATTTGCAAAGTTCCTAGGATGCTCAGCATTTTAAAATTAGAAGCCATCTCTACTACGTTTCGTCTCTGCTTGGGCCTTTCTTTATTTCTTGTGGCTTTCATTAATCAGCCCTAGAAACCATTGAGTTATTTATAAAATAATAAAGGCAGGATATAAATCAAATAATCACTCAAATAGGATCTATGGGATATTCATACTAAGAAACAAAATGATCTTAATAGAACCATTTTAACTATACAGTTGGGCTGAAACACACCATGGTCTAATATTGATTGTTCATGAGTAGGTTGCTCAAAGATATTTTACCTGTTGCTGATGTCTATTGCATTTTTAAAAAATTTTGGTCGGCACCAGATATATTAGAGCTTGGTGTTAAAGTTGGTGGCCTGGAATGAGTAGGGAGGAGAATGAGATGGTTGAACAACTGTGGCCCTTCCAACAGGATGTCAGAGTTCCAAGTAACACCCCCAATGAAATAAAACTCCAAGGTTTGAAGTTCCTCAAAGCTACATTTTATTAGGGATGTTCATATTGGCACATCTGGGAAAACCTGAATCTGAAAGGTTCCAGGTTTTCCCCAGCCAAAGAAAAGTTCAAGTCCCTGCCCAACACCCCCAAGTCCATCACATGGTCCAATCAAACATCGTCCCAACTGGAGATGCCTCCCAAATCCAGCCTTCCAGGTGCAGGGCAAGTTGGCCTTGACTTTCTGAGAAAGGAATGTTACTATGATTATATATCACCCTGGCTCCATACAATCCCCCCTCCCAGTTTCCCACAGTAATAAATGTGGCAGGTCTGAAGGCCTAGTGCAAAAGATGGCTTTGAGATCTGACACAGGAGGCATCTCCCTGTGATGTCTAGAGAAGGCTGCATTTGATGTGCATATTTGATCTGAAGCCAATTTGACTGAATCTCCAATTGGCAAGCTGGTTTGAATCAACAAATTGGGATGTCTTTGATGCAGACAATTCAGACATCTATCTATGTGCACAAGCATCTCATTAGAATTATGAAGTCTAAACCAGAACAATGTAATCCAATGATTCTGCTCAGCTAGCCAAATCAACTTTCCAAGTTGAAAGAGACTTTGCCTGGTTCATGTGCCCCCTACTCTTAGATTCTTTTAATTCCTCTTAACTCATGCAAGGTAGACCCCACTCTTCTTTCTCTGATATCTTTTCCTTTCCTGGTCAGCGCGAGTAAGTAAGTTGATGAGGAAAAAAAAACATTTTTGCTTCTCTTCAGTGAGATTTACCTATTCTCTTTTGCTGTAATTCGATTTGCATTGGGCTTAGACATTTAGTGGACAAAAAATAAGTGCCATGGCTGCTTTTCGTTCTCCATAATTAATGGGGTCTGGATCCTTAGGTCTTGAGGGAGTTGGCTAACTAAGAGAAAGAGAAGGCAACCCTTGAACATCCACTCAAATTGAATGTGATATTAAATGTGGTTTGACCCCTAAAAATATCTTTAGAAATGAAACGGTAGGTAGGTAGGTAGGTAGGTAGGTAGGTAGGTAGGTAGGTAGGTGGGTGGGTGGGTGGGTGAGTGGGTGGGTGAATAGAGGAGAGGAGAGGAGAGGAGAGGAGAGGAGAGGAGAGGAGAGGAGAGGATTTTTTATTGGCCAAGTGTGATTGGACACACAAGGAATTTGTCTTGGTGCATATGCTCTCAGTGTACATAAAGGAAGATACATTCATCAAGATGGATGGATGGATGGATGGATGGATGGATGGATGGATGGATGGATGGATGGATGGTAGGTGATAGATGATAGACAGGTAATTAGTCTTACAACCATGTCAAATAAAAAAAAATATAGAATCTAATTCCAGGGTAAAATAAAATAAAATACAGCAATAAAATAGATATATGGGAAATATAAAGAATCAATATTCAGATAAGTATATTTGCCTTTATAGGATACCCCATTTCATCGATCTAAAGCGCAGCTGCTTTAACTATCAACTTAACAATTCTGCTTACAGCCCAGGAGGAAATGGGATAATCTGAGATTCAGATCTCAATGGACTGTTCTTTCTAATAAGGATCTTAAGTATCTAAATCTAAGGGAGAACCTATAGCTAACAGTCAAACAAAACAGGAGCAAAATCTTTGGTTGGTCCTCCTGCCTTTACATAATGAATTCTATACATTTACAGCAGAGGTGGGTTTCAGCAGGTTCTGACCAGTTCTGGAGAACCGGTAGCGGAAATTTTGAGTAGTTCGGGAGAAATACCACCTCTGGCCACCAAGCCACGCTCACAGAACTGGTAGGGAAACATTTTGAATTTCACCCCTGGCTGAGCTTCTTCTCCTGCACCCGCTCCTAAATGCTAACCAATCTTTTATAAAATAGATTTATATATCTATTTTATACAAATTACATATTCAATGTATTGTTGCAGATCGTTTGATCCCAACAAAGGACAATTTGGCAATCTTTAAGCAATTCTTTATGCCTTATTTCTTTATTTATTGTCTAGACTTTACTCTTACACACTGAGTATTAGTGGATATTATATTGACCACAAAAGTAATGGTTCCTTTATTAAGGAAGTTGCTGTCGTGTAGCATTTAAATTCCATTCCTGGATTATTTAGTTTACCTGTCATACAGTGTGATGGACAGGACTAGTGAAATTAAAGACAATGTTTGTTCTGCCTCTGAAATCAGAGTTTTCATTGGGTCATACTAATGAGTTATGAGATGTCACACATGGCCCAAACTTGAAACCCCATGACATAAGGTCATTGAGTCTTTTCAATACATTAAATATCATCAGTCAATAGCCAATGAACATTGTGCAATACCAATGACACTCAGAAGGTCAGCAATCAATAACCAAGACAGATTCAAAGTCCTTCCCATGAAGAGGGGGGTAAGATGCAAAAGATAGCAAAACAACATTATAGAGTTAAATCACTGAGACGACTTCAGCTTGGAACAAAAACCTATATTCATAAAATAATGAATATTATGAAAAAGATTGTTCTTTTTTTAAAAAAAAAAAGTAGATTTCATTTTGCAGTCCTTACCACAACTAGTAACTATATTTTTCTATCTCATATTTCAGATCTGAGGTTTGAGGTTTGAGAGACAGAAACATTTAAGACCCACAGAAAAATCAAAGCTTTAATGAACATGAACTTGAGCAAACTCCAGGAGATGGTGGAGGACAAAGGGGCAGGGCATGCTATGGGCCCTGCGGTTGTGAAGAATTGGAAACTACTTAGTGACTGAACAACAACAACAACAAAACCTTTACTAGATTCTGAGAGCCTCCACATTTATAATTCACTTTTTTGTCTTAGAAAAAGGAATAAGGTCACTCTTTTGAAGTTAATGTGTAAAGGAAGCAGGTTTGAACTGTGATTTGGAGGGAAGAATAAGCATGGGTTTAAATGTCATTAATAATATAATCATATAAATGGAATGTATACTTTGTAGCAGTTATTTCAATAAGCCTCAAAATGAAAGGAAAACCTATGGTTGGACCAACTCCCAACATCTGAGAAGGATGGCCAATACTGAGAATGGAATGGAATGGAATGGAATGGAATGGAATGGAATGGAATGGAATGGAATAGAATAGAATAGAATAGAATAGAATAGAATAGAATAGAATAGAATAGAATAGAATAGAATAGAATAGAATAGAATAGAATAGAATAGAATAACTTCATTGTCACTTTGAATGTACACTAATTGACATACATTAAAAATGAAATTTTGTTGCATGCAGCTCTTAAAGAGTCACCACCTCCTAATTCTACACTATAGAAACATTAGAAGATAAATACATAAATAAATTCAAAATTATGTTTATACCCACATATATATATATGTCTTGTCTTGTCTTGTCTATTCTATTCTACTCTACTCTACTCTACTCTACTCTACTCTACTCTACTCTACTCTACTCTACTCTACTCTACTCTACTCTACTCTACTCTACTCTACTCTACTTTATTATTCTACTCCATTCTGGAAGAAAGAAAGATTAAGAAATCTTTTTTGATCTTGAGAGAGTAATAGATCCTTTTGTTGAGTTATTCAAGACTAAGGAAAGGAAAATTTAAAAGTCCAGGTCCTGTCTGAGTCAGTTAAGGTCTTCTGGAGATGAGTCCTGAATCAAGAGACACATAGACAATATTTGTAGCTCAGGGTTAAACTGTAGGGTTCTGTTTAGTTGGGTAATCTGCAAGAAAATAACCAAGTTCAGAGAGCACCAAGGACCCAACAAGGACTGGGCCAGTGTCTCGGGGCAGAGAGCAAGTCACACATCTCCCCAAGCAACCGAGATGCGCACAGTGCCAACAAGGGCCAGAAGACGTGCCCGCGAGATAAGGCAAGTACAGAGGCGCTTTGCTCCCACTCTATAATATGGAGCGAGTCTCCATCCCCGCCATCGCCCTTATCTTCTCAGGCCAAGCGAGGAGTGACTGGGAGGGGAGGGCAAGATGTGGGCCAACCAATGCACCCAAAGAAGAAGAAAGAACATCAGCAAAAAAAAAAAACCCCACCCCTCACCTGGTTTTGGAGATGGTTCAAGAAGAACACAGAGAGAGAGAGAGACATGAGAGAGAGAGAGAGAGAGAGAGAGAGAGAGAGAGAGAGAGAGAGAGAGAGAGAGAGATACCTGTTTCCCACAGAAAAGAAAACACCTGGAGCCACAAAACCTGGGTAGGCATGGCTGGGGGGAGGTCATGTGACTGGGTAGGAGTGAGTGATGTCAAGTTGGCCACGCCTATCCAGGTTTTGTGGCTCCCGGTGTTTTCTTTTCTGTGGGAAATGGGTCCAAATGGCTCTGAGTGTTTAAGGTTGCATACCCCTGGCTTAGTTGAAGAGAAATCTAGAATAAGCTTTTCAAAGCCTTCAGAGAAACACTCATTAATTCACTAAGAATGAGGCTGTTGAATTCCTATTACATCTGTCAAGAATTAGTATTTATCTAACCCATCTAGAATTAAAGAGATCTTATTGAAATCTGTATGGTTTTGCTTCCTATCATGACTTGCCCCGTCATAATCTTAAAACAGTCCTAATTTCTGCCTTGACCCAATACTGTGGCATTAACCATAATGCTTTAATCCACTGAGTGAATTCATAGGTAAAAAAGGATATTTTCATGTCAGAGTTCATATGCCTTGGCTCTAATAATATAAAGAAAAGAATTCAGTTTTTTTCTATGCACTAATTCCTCTCTTGTGTCTACAGCTTAGTTCTGATGTATTAGTTTTCTTTCTCCATGATTGTTTTATCAATATTGTCTGCAATATCTATCCATTTTATTGCCTCATTTTGCTTGTGCCATCATGTCTACATCAAGAAGAAGATACCCATATAACCATTGCAATAACCCAGAGGAATTTACCTCTCTGATCTTCCACAATTAACTACTTCAAAGAGTAGCTGCAACTGAATATCACACATGTGGATAAATGCAAGGAAGCAGATTTGTGACATAGATAGAATTGTTTTTTCATTGTAGTTAGCCTAATTTTGATGGGTTATGAACTGGATGGGATTCAGAGCCTAAGAGACAGCTATAGTCCTTAACACCTCAAAATTTGTACACCAGTTAGAATGAGAAGGATTAATAATTAAATAATTAATTAAATAATTAATTTAAAAATAATAACAAGGATTAAATGTGCAGAGAAGAGCGAGAAAGATGGATCATGTGCAGGCCACTCCCACCCGAGCTCCGCGAAGGGAAAAACATTGCAAAACACCACGTGATCATATGTGCAAATTCACATATAGTACATATGCATGTTTTCAAACCAGTCTGCCTTCAAAACAATATCAGGGGTGAAATCTAAAAATTTTCCCTACCGGTTCTGTGGGTGTGGCTTAATTAGTGGGTGTGGCTTGGTGGTCAGGTGACCGGGTGGGTGTGGCCAATAATAAATAATAATAAAAATAATAAACAAAATACACAAAACAATAAGAGGTACCAAAAACCAACTTTTACCCTTTACACACACACAACGCAACACAACACAACACAACTGACTCACACACAATGTAAAAGCTGCTGCACTTGACCCAAAATGGCCCCTGCAACAAGCAGGAACCTCACACAGCCACAAAAAGCTCAAAAATCAAGTTTCACACTTTTTCCACACAAAATGCCACAAGCTTTGTGAGATTTGTGTGTTTGTGTAGTTAGAGTGAAACACTACAGAAACACACCAAATCTCAGAAGGCGGCACCAATATTTTATTTTATTATTTTATTTTATTTATATTTTTGGATAAAAGCAGCTGAATTTAAAACTTCCTTAACTTTAAATTGCTATGTCTAAAAAACAAAAAATAAAACTCCTTTAAAAAACCCCAATTAACTATTGTTTTAACGCTCCCCCCCAAAAAATAACCCAGTTACTTACCCAATTTAAGGCACAAGGCAGGCAGATAGAGTTGCTCACCGATTGGACTGATTGCAGGCAGGCAGATTTAGCTGCTAGCTGATACAATGGATTGCAGTAGCCAAAGCAAGCCAAGAAAAGCGAGCGAGCCCAAAAGAAGCAGCAAGCGGCCAGGCAGTCAAGTGGGCAACTGAGCGATTGGGTGGGCATAGGTGGGTGGGCCAGGGATTTTTGCTACCGGTTTTCCGAACTACCTGCTGCCCTCACTAACAGATCGTCCAATCCGGTCCGAACCAGGAACATTTCACCCCTGAACAATATTTATTTATTTATTTTATTAGTCATATTTCTATGCCGCCCACTCTCCGAGGACTCTGGACGGCTTACACCAAAGACTAAATGTGGCTTTAGTAGACAATATGCTACTAAATAGCATATTGCCCCCAACAATCTGGGTCCTCATTTTACCCACCTCGGAAGGATGGAAGGCTGAGTCAACCTTGAGCCGGTGAGATTTGATCCGCTGGTCTGCTGAACTAGCAGTCAACTGAAGTAGCTGCAGTACGGCACTCTAACCACTGCGCCACCTCGGCTCTTATGTATCTTTGGAGCCAAGATATGTAAAGATATAACATAGAAAACTCAATCCATACTTTTAAATAGTAGATCTCAAGCTTTCAACCTTTCTTTATTCCTTATGTCCAATCCATCCCTTGGTGAAAATATTTAGTCCAAGTTACAAACAAACATTTGCCAAAGGTATTTTATATGCTTGCACGCATTCAGTTATTATATTTATGGGTTAGCCTACATTTTAAGTACTTAAACATTGTAATGATATGGTTGACAATATTTTTACTGCTATAACTGTAAAAATGAAAACAAATAATGTTGTCAGCGAGAAAGATGTGATCAGAATTCACATTTACTGGTAAGGAATCCATGGTTGCATTTCCCTGATTAGCATTTCCGTCAAAAGAAAAATCAAATCTCACTTTATGTTGGAGTTACACAGTGCAAGGAAAGATTGGCTCATCTCAGTCAAAAAAAAAAATCACTATACAACTCTGTCTTAATTTAACATGTTCCTTGAGAAATATGATGATATAAAAATAATATTAAAAAATAAAAATAGCCTAAATAGAATTATAACTTATAATGCTATTTAGGCTATTTTGGATATTATGAGTATTATAGCCAGTAGTAAAGGTAAAGGTTCCCCTCACACATATGTGCTAGTCGTTCCTGACTCTAGGGGGCAGTGCTTATCTCCGTTTCAAAGCCGAAGACCCAGCGCTGCCCGAAGACGTCTCTGTGGTCATGTGGCCAGCATGACTCAACGCAAAGGCGCACGGAATGCTGTTACCTTCCCACCAAAGATGGTCCCTATTTTTCTACTTGCATTTTTTATGTGCTTTCGAACTGCTAGGTTGGCAGAAGCTGGGACAAGAAACGGGAACTCACCCTGTTATGTAGCGCTAGGGATTCGAACCGTTGAACTGCCAACCTTTCAATCGACAAGTTCAGCGTCTTTAGTGCATCGTCAAGCACGATGTCAGCACTCCAAGGAGAAGTGGAGGCGTCTGGAAAGGGATGTTTGACTTTTCACCTACTTATTTTCCCTGGAGATAATATCCCCTAGGAGATGGGATGGGAGGGGGGAATTCCTTTGAGCTGGAGCAGTAGATTAGGGGTAGAGTGACTTGGAAGATGGCCAATGAGTGCAGAGGAGTGGGGAAAGGAAGGGAGGGTTTGGGGTCAGGAAGTCAGTGTTGGCTATGATGGAGTCGGAGCTAGAATGTCTTGCTTAATAAATGAAAGATTTTCATCAAAGACTTTGTTTGAAATGCAATTTATTTGAGACGACCTCGAAACCTGACACGCTAAACTTTGATCAGAGGACTGTGGAGATACTGCAACAGCCATGAATGCGAGGATCAATTGTAAGTCACTTTTTTCAATGCTGTTGTAACTTGAAATGGTCACAAAATGAATGGTTGTAAGGCAAGGACTACCTGTATCAGCCTCATGGAGCATCTAGGGTAATGTCTTCCATCACCAGTCAAACAAAATCTCTGAGGAAGACCAATTGCCAAGAGGAACCAAGTTGACAGTGCAAGATCTGCTACGACTGAGCAAGTAGGAACACCATCTACACGTCCATTGTGCAGACAAGCAAGTACTACCCCCTTCTTAAAAAATGTTAGCAATGAACCACAGCCTAGCTGTCATTTTGCAAATGAGTAAGGTAGATACAGAAAGTTTTATATGCATACCAAGGCCTAATTATGATAGATCTGAAAAACCTATTATTATGGGGCCATCATCATTGTCTTTTAATGACCCCATAATCCCTTGCAGGATGGGGTCTGGGCAACTGAACAGAGCCAGCAGAGTGTTTTAATGGCCAGATGCCTTTCCTGTCGCCAATGCGGAGTTTTGCTCAGCAGATATATTCTTACTGTGTGCAGAGAGAGAAATATCTGCCTCTACCTAGGTTTGAACTCACAGCCTCCTGATTCTGAGGCGAGAGCTACACCCCTAGGCCACCACACCACTCAGTTTATTATAGGGCTATCATGACTACAGATAATCAGGATGAGTTGTATATGAAAGAGAAGCACAAACAAAACACAGATAAAAAAATAAAACTCAGAAAGCTCAAACTGCCCAAAGAGCTGCTGATACAGTTCTACAGAGGAATCATTGAGTCTGTCATCTGCACCTCTATAACTGACAGGTTTGGTTCTGCAACCCAACAAGACAGACATAGACTTCAGAGGATCATTAGAACTGCATTAAAAACAGTTGCTACCAACCTGCCTTCCATTGAGGACCTGTATACTGCACAAGTCAAAAAGGGGGCTGTGAAAATATCTACAGATCCCTCGCATCCTGGACATAAATTGTTTCAACTCCTACCCTCAAAACGATGCTATAGAGCACTGCACACCAGAACAACTAGACACAAGAACTGTTTTTTCCCAAACCCCATCACTCTGCTAAACAAATAATTCCCTCAATACTGTCAAACTATTTACTAAGTCTGCATTACTATTACTATTAATCTTCTCATCGTTCCTATCACGCATTTCCTCCCACTTATGACTGTATGCCTGTAACCTTGTTGTTGGGATCCTTAAGATTTATATTGACTGTTTCTCTATGACTATCATTAAGTGTTGGACCTTATGATTCTTGATGAATTTATCTTTTTCTTTATGTACACTGAGACATAAGCACCAAAGACAAATTCCTTGTGTGTCCAATCACACTTGGCCAATAAAGAACTAAACTATTCTATTCTATTCTATTCTATTCTATTCTATTCTATTCTATTCTATTCTATTCTATTCTATTCTATTCTATTCTGAACCCATTCAGAGAAATATCCATGAAAGTATGCACAAATTCACAAGCAAATATTCTTAAAAATGCAAATTGATGCAAGGTAAAAATGATTTTGGTTTTTTTTTGTTGTTGTTGTTTGTTTGTTTTTGCAGGGGTGGGTGGGGATGAGGAATGCAAAGAAGACAACTATGTTGACATGTTTCCCTGTTCGTAATTTTATATTCTCTAGGATCTCTTAATAAATTAGTATTATTATTCTCTCCCAACCCACCTCCAACAAATTTCTTAAAATCTTCGAGATGCAAAGACCAAGTTCTAATGAACACATCAGGTTAATTTCCAAGCCACATTAGAAGAGCTAAATCAGCCCATATTGACAGCTTTACAACAGAAGGCACTTTTGAATAAAAGGTGGGGAAACTCATTTAATACAAACTATGAAGAAAGAAACAGAGAGAGGAATATCTTAGCCTCTAGAGTTCAAAGATAGAAGAAAAACTGGTACGAGAGAAGAGGCAAATGGGATGGAAGGTATGATGATGTGTTTGATTTCTCTTAGACCGGTGCAAAAACAAGCTATAGGGATGGATGCAAATGAGTTCTTCACAGTTGCTTCTTCAAAACCAAGGGGCAATCATGCGAGCCCTGCGAGATCCAGGATGTGCAGACAATCCCAATTTACATTTCAGAAAACGTGGCAAAAACATACAGCAAAAGAAAGCCACATTGCATAAATCCCTCCACAGAAAACAAACTGACAGTTTGGACTAGTTCCTCTTCACCGTCAGGCCAGCATAAATCAAAGGCAACAGGCAATGAAATTATTAGAAGCTGTAAGGCAACAAAGGGAGAGAGAGAGGGAGGAAGAGAGAGAGATCAAAATGAAGGAAGTTGGAAGAGTAAAGAGAGGCATTTCCATGAAGTAAATAACCTATAGGAATAGGGGATTCTTAGTGTTTTCATTCAGCAAGCAACTTCATCAGTGAGCAGCTGGAAGAGGGAATAGATCAGTGATGGGTTGTCCCCGGTTCGCACCAGTTCTACAGAAGCAGTAGTAAAACTGGCGGGAGGCTCCGCCCACCAATCCCGACGTCATCAAAATGCTTCTGCATGAGCGAAGCGAGCGGGCGCACGCGGCCCCATTGCGAACCGGGAGTAAAGGTAAGTAGAATCCACCCCTGGAATAGATGCTTCTGGTTTAGCAATAGCAACAGCATTTAGAATTATATACTGCTTTACAGCAGTGGTGAAATCCAATTTTTTTTACTACCAGGTCTGTGGGCGTAGCTTGGTGGACGTGGTGTGGCTTGGTGTGCGTGGCTTGGTAGGAGTGGCAGGGGAAGGATACTGCAAAATCCCCACTCCTGGAGGAAGGATTTTGCAAAATCCTTCCAGCCAGAGGTGGTATTTACCAGCCAGAGGTGGTATTTGCCCATTTACAGCCCCTTCTAAGTGGTTTACAGAGTCAGCATATTGCCCCCAACAATCTGGGTCCTCATTTTACCGACCTTGGAAAGACAGAAGGCTGAGTCAACCTTGAGCCTGGTAAGATTCGAACTGCCAAATTGCAGTCAGTCGGCAATCAGCAGAAGTAGCCTGCAGTACTGCACTCTAACCACTGCGCCACCCCGGCTCATAAGAGCAGTTATAAAGGATTTTCATAAGAAGCAGGTGCTTTCCTGAACGGTGGGATCACACGTCTAATTACATGGATGCCAACCATACATGAAAGTCCTCTCCACCTCAAAACTGGATGAATGTGATTAATTCTGAATGGGAGACAATATTTTTCATCATGCAGGAGAATTTTGCTATTCTCCTAATCAGTTGTCACAGCTAAATGGAAGCATCTAACCAACTTGCTTGGCTCATCTCAAAAACCGAAAGAACTGTCCAGACTGGTTAATGTTTGGAGGTTCAAACAAAATAATAATTAAAAAAACAACAACCACCAGAAAAGGCAGCAAAAAGCATTTTTGTGCTGTTCTCAAAAAACTACATTTACGTGTTCATTTTACTCTTCCTCAGCACAAATTTATCAATGCATTATTAGGCCATTTGAATAGATTTTTAAAAATCTATTTTCTAACTGGTATAAAAATATGAAATATTTTGAACAATCGGAAAAAAAAAACCTGCTATGTGAAGAATGTGGAGAATCAGCTTCAGCTAAGAAAGCTCATCGGATGATTTAGCCAGTCTCTGTACCGTTCATTGAACACTTTTGAATTCTTCCCCAAAGGCTGATTTCAAAGCTTTTTTTTTTTTTTTTTTTTTTTTGTAGTGCTAATACAGTAATCTCTCTTATGCGTTTGCAATGCCATTTTAATTTGTTGTTGTTGTTGTTAGTTGCGAAGTCGTGTCCGATCCATCGTGACCCCATGGACAACATTCCTCCAGGCCTTCCTGGACTACCATCCTCTGAGGTCCATTTAAGCTCATGCCGACTGCTTCAGTGACTCCATCCAGCCACCTCGTTCTCTGTCATCCCCTTCTTCTTTTGCCCTCCATCTTTCCCAGCATTAGGACTGTATACAGAAACTAGAACTATGCTTACCATCCTACAACTGTCTTAGTATGAGGAAAATACATTATCCAGACATCAACATTGTCAGAAGATTTTTTGAAGCCTCAACATCTCCAGAAGACCCTAAGCAAGCATCTAGAAGGAGGACCTTTCATACATTACACTCAGACTACAAAATGCAATCCTTAGTAACTAATGTTTGTCCTTGTCTCTTTTCTCCTGGAGGGGAACTTTTCATGCAAATCTCTCTAGCCAAGTTTTGAAATTTTAATAATTTCAGTTCTCATGTCCACTTTCTCTTTAAATCTGGTATTCCTGTACTTGCACTGTACCTGTACTTCTGTTTATCATCAGAGTCCAGTTGAAGAATAATATAAGATATAGTGAATAAATAGTAACTCCCCTTTAAGAAGTTGTCCATACGGATGACATTGGCACTCCTGCATTTTCTGAAACACCTTTATTGCTTTCATTTAGATATCAGTCTCCATCTCTGTCTCCTCCTCTTCCTCCTCCTCCTCCTCTTCCTCTTCCTCTTCCTCCTCTCCCTATGCTTCCTCTTCCACAAGGGTGAGCAGACACAAAGGAAAATTCTCCTGCCTTGAATATAAAATGAATTAATAAGCACTCCCTCCCTGTTCCATTTCTAATTATCCAGTCCCAATTTAAGTAACCAAAAATTCAAAGATATACAGAATTAAGAGAAGGAATAAATATACTGCTGAAGTTAACAGCCTTCTGTAATCAGAACTGTTTAGAGCAGCTTTGTTTAGTACTAAATAAATTCATTAAAGTGCAGTTACTACTATAATAAATGTAGAACTCACTAATTACAACACTCCATTTTAAATGCAACTCAAGGGTCTCAAGCGGCCTTTAAAATGGTATAAAACCCCAGCCAATTCAAATTTAATTAAAACTATCCATGTAATTTAGTTTAAGTTTACCACCAAAGCATGGGGACAAAGGCACACAGTAACACTCCACTAACTCTGGTTCAAATCATTTATTACGATGACAGCGTTAAAACATTTTGTTCTTGGCAAACTGATTGTGTTACATGTCAACCTAAAAGAGGTGCCTGCTGGAGCAGACAAAAACTCCTCTTAAAAATTGTGTCCTTTCTCCCACAGGGCCAGCTAGATGTGGAGCTTTCTAGGAGAACCTGGAGGCCTGAACTGTTCTTCTGCTGTTGCTCTCAAATAGAATGAAGATGCAGCTCCTGGAGTCTCAAACTGTGATGGAATGTAGTCTGGATTCCCAAGAGGAAGGGGCTCTGTTCCGGAGGAACAAGAGACATCAGATCTTATGTGGGAGAAAGAAGGCGTGAACAGCTCCTCCCTAATCATTCCTGGGGTATATGTTTTACAGTGCAAGTAATCTGCCTTAGTTGGCCAAGATTTCTGTCTACAGGTAGGAACCAATAAAGGAAACAGCTTTGAATTGAGTTTGAATTGACAGTCAGTTTGGTCTAGTGCAAGGGTCAGCAACCTGTGGCTCTGGAGCCACATGTGGCTGTTTCACCCCTCTGCTGTGGCTCCGTCACTCAAAATATGCGTCACAATCGCCAATGTGCAACACCTGCTGGCATGCAATTTATTAAGCTTTTCAACCCCCGGTAGGCCAACCATGGATAAATCCAAGAAAAGAAAAGTCTCAGAAGGAAACAGAACCTTTAATGCAACTACATATGCTAGTTTTGTAGCCACTCAAGAAATAGTCAGGCACGGGAAGAGTTTTGTGGCTCCCGGTGTTTTGTTTTGTTTTTTCTGTGGGAAACGGGTCCAAATGGCTCTTTTGAGTGTTTAAGATTGCAGATCCCTGGTCTAGTGGTTAAGGCACCAGACTGGAAAGCAAGAGATTATGAGTTCAAGTCTCACCTTAGCCATATGAAAAGTCAATTGATTGGTTTTTGACCAACATCAGAAGATTGTGAGTACTAATACCACCTTAGCCAAGAAAGGCCAGTGGATGACTTGGGACCAGCCCCCCAGTCTCTCAGCTCAACTCATCTCACAGATTGGTTGTCGTGGGGAAAATAGGAGGAGGGAGGTGTGTTGGATACGTTAACTGCCTTGAGTTATTTATAAAAATAAAAGTGCAGAGGCCTTGCTAATCTGGAGGAAATTATTGGACAAAAAATTGATATGAAGCCAGACTTACTCCTTTTGGGTATAATAAAGGGAAGTGTAAGTAAAGAAATTCAATATATCATGCTCCTTATAATCACTGCAGCCAGAATTACATTCGCCCAAAATTGGAAGCAAGAAAACACTCCATCAAATACAATGACCATAAAAAAAGGTGCTAGAATGCGCAGAAATGGACACATTAATGATGGAATTAAGGGACAGAGAGTAAAGAGTGTATTATGAGACGTGGAACAGGTGCTATAATTGGCTTGAAAAGAAGTCCAAAATTAATGTATAGTGAATGTATAGGAAAGATAACAAAATGAAAAAAATATGAATTTAGAGTTTAGCAGACATGTAAATATGGTATATATTATACAAATAAGCAACTATGAAATAAGAATGCATATGTATAAAACAATAGGCCTATGGATAAGTTGAAATTAAGAAAAAATTCTGATAATACATATGGGGCTCCCCTTGAAGAGCACTCGGAGGCTCCAACTGGTCCAGAATGCGGCCACGTGGGTGATTATGGCAGCGACACGACACACCCATGTAACACCTTTCCTGCCCGAGCTGCACTGGCTCCCAGTGGTTTTCCGGGTGTGATTCAAGGTGTTGGTTGCCACCTTTAAAGCGCTCCATGGCTTAGGGCCTGGGTACTTGCGAGATCGCCTTCTGCCACCGATAGCCTCTCACTGGCCAGTACCTCTCACAGAGAGGGACTCCTCAGGGTGCCATCGGTCAAATTATACCGACTGGCGACCCCCAGGGGGAGAGCCTTCTCTGTGGGGGCTCCCGCCCTATGGAATGAATTGCCCCCAGAGATACATCCCTGATCTTCGTGCTTTCTGCCATGTCCTTAAGACTTTACTATTTCAACAGGCCGGGCTGATGAGATAATGAATTTTAAATGGGTATTTTAAACTTGGGTTTTTTTAAAAAAGGGCCAAATTATCTAATTTGTTTTAATTGTTTTTTTAAATTTTATGGTATACGTTGGTTTTTATTATGGCTGTGCACTGTCCTGAGTCCCTCGGGAGAAGGGCGGTATAAAAATTTAATAAATAAATAAATAAATAACGGAAAGCTGTAATAGTTTAATTGTGATTTTAAAGGTTAAAAATGTCGAATAAAAATTATTTTAAAAAATTATAAAAATGAAAGCGGCATACAAATAAATTAACTTACAAAATTAACTCAACGTGCCTTTCTTGGTTTTTGGAGCCTGGCCCAGACTTTTTCAAAAAAGAAAAAATGGCCAATATACTGTGATTTTAATATTGAATATAATCGAAAGGAAAATCATAGACTGGGAGCAACCACATGAACTCTACCAAATTAATTTATATAAATGATACAGTTTGGATCGTGGCTTGCAAATCTTTTGGTGCATCACCAACTCCACGCAGGAAGGGAGGGGAGAAAATGGAAGAGCATCTGCTTTGCTTGCAAAAAAAAGCCCTTCAAGTTACATCTGCAGCATTTCCACACAGATTTGGAAAATCTTGGAAAGATTCAGCAAAATGGTTTTATATTTCTTAATCAACAGCTCAGATCCAAAGCTCAAAGAAGGAGCTTAATTAGATTAAGTTGAGAATTCATCAGTCTCCCCCCCCCCCCCACCAACTGAGGCGAACTAGACACCTTTAGGATGTAATCAGCCCTGAAAAACAATTTCCCACTTTTGCCTTAACTAGGCATCCCATTCTTACTTGAAACTAAACTATATAGTTAATTCAAGATCAAGTGAGGTACTAATACAACTTTATAAAACCTCAGTAAAACCATACTTAGAATTCTGCATCCAGTTTTGGTCACCACATTATAAAAAAATGTGGTGACCAATGCTTTAGTCTGCTGGTGGCTCAGCAGACTAAAGCATTGTGATTAACACCAGTTGTCTGCAATTACTGTAAATTCAAACCTCACCAGGCTCAAGGTTGACTCAGCCTTCCATCCTTTCTAAGGTAGGTAAAATGAGGATCCAGTTTGTGGGGGCAATAAGCTGACTTTGTATAAAATATGCAAAAGTATGAAGGCTGTTGCTTAACGCATTGTAAGCCACCCCAAATCTCCAGAGAAAGGCAGCATATAAATCAAATTAAAAAAAAAAGAAATTCTAGAAAGAGTGCAGAGAAGAGCAACCAAGATATGAGGGGACTGGAGGCTAAAACATATGAAGAACGGTTGCAGGAACTGGGCATGGCTAGTCTAGTGAAGTGAAGGACCAGGGGAGACAGGATAGCAGTCTTCCAATATTTGAGGGGCTGCCACAGAGAGGAGGAAGGGGATCAAGCTATTCTCCAAAGCACCTGAAGGCCAGACAAGGAACAATGGATGGAAATTGAACAAGGAGAGATTCAACCTGGAAATAAGGAGGGATTTTCTGACAGTGAAAGCCATCAACCCGTGGAGCAGAAGTTGCCTTCGGAAGTTGTGGGAGCTCCATCACTGGAAGCTTTCAAGAAGAGACTGGACTGCCATCTGTCAGAAATGATGCAGGATCTCCTGCTTCGGCAGGTGGGGGGACTAGATGATCTACAAGATCCCTTCCAACTCTGTTAATCTGTAATCTCTGTAATCCTCACTAACATGTAATTTCTTTCTGATGCCTAAACTAAGGAAGTCTGGGGGTGAGAGTGAGAAAAGAAAGAAGGTTGAAGGGCTATAACACCACATGCCCAACCAAAACAATCCAACTGCGAGTCCATTCTTGGGACATTTTCTTTCTTTCTTTTTTCTTTTTTATAAATGTTGTTCATTAATACTTTTTTGAAAAACAGTGCATTGTCAGGGTATACCATTTACAAATAAAAAAGACCAAAAAAGAAGAGTGGTTTTAAACATTGGCATACAAGCTAATAACAATAATAATGATATGATAACAATAAGGAATAATATAACCAAAAAGCTTTTAGCTAAGTTTCTTCTTACATTAAAATATTGTAATTATTTACCTTCTTATTTATAATTATTTATAATGCAGAAGTGAGCCACAGAAAAGGCTCCAAAAAGTGCTTGGGCAGACAAGAATAAATAAATAGTTTGCAGCAGTGATGGGTTTCAAATTTTTTTACTACCAGTTCTCTGGGTGTGGCTTGGTGGGCGTGGCATGGCTTGATGGGCATGGCTTGGTGGGCGTGGCAGGGGAAGGATACTGTAAAATCTCCATTCCCACCCCACTTCAGGGGAAGGATACTGCAAAATCTCCATTCCCTCCCCACTCCAGGGGAAGGATACTGCAAAATCCCCATTTCCTCACGATCAGCTGGGACTTGAGAGGCAGAGAATAGATGCGGGCGGGGCCAGTCAGAATTTTGACTACCGGTTCTCCGAACTACTCAAAATTTCTGCTACCGGTTCTCCAGAACTGGTCAGAACCTGCTGCAACCCACCTCTGGTTTGCAGATATAAAGGGGTCTCCAGGTTGACTAGGATGGTTTACAAGGAACCAGCCATCATATCTTAGATTCTCCACTTGAGTCATTTTAGTGCCTGCACCAGAAAAAAAAAAAAAAACCAGAAGTAAAACTACAAGTAAAACTTGTAGCAAAGCTATTTTTGCACGTGCGAATGGATATATACACATGCAAAATGACTGCCACAAATAGAAGCACTCTCCATAGTTAAGTTACCCAAATGGGATAACAGTTTTGATGTCAAATTGTCTTCAACTTTTATGTTGCTATTTTCCTCTCACAACAGCTGTTGGTAGGAAGATGACTGTAGAAAGAAAAAGAAAGCCGTTTTTTTCCTTTTGCGTTCATGTAGATGAGGTGAGAGAACAGATGATTCCTAAATGAAGGGCTTAAAATTATAAGAAGAGAGCCTGTTGGCAATAATCAAAATAATTCATCTTGGCATAATAACGGTAACAGTGCAGCTGGCTGGAAACATAATAAAAAAAAAACGAACAGAATCAGAAGCACTTGGAACAAAATAAAAATAAAGCTAGCACTTTCCTGATGTTACCTTGGGAAAAAAAACTCAAGGAACTGAGCCTCGTAGTACAATTGTCAAGTTTTATACAAGATCGGGATTTATGGACTACCGTATTTTTCAGAGTATAAGACGCACTTTTTCACTCCCTAAAAGAGGGTGAAAATTTGGGTGCGTCTTATACACCAAATGTAGCCCCGCTCACCCACCGCCTCCCCCGCTCTGGCGCACAGAGGCAGCAATAGGCTATGGCAATCTCTGCAGCCTGAAACAGGTGATCTTCAGGAGGCCGATCCAACCGACAATCAGCTGTTTGTGCTAATCAGGCTGTGCTGAAGTTGAAGCTGAAGCTGACCAGGCTGTTTGCTGCAAGGAAGCAAATTGCTGGGAGGCAGGGGCAGATTTTTTTTTTCTTGTTTTCCTCCCCCAAAAAGGTAGGTGTGTCTTATAGTCTGGAGCATATTATATTCTGAAAAATACGGTAATTCAACTGAGGACAAATTCTGAAAGAGGAGGATAGGAGAAATGAGGGATCCTTGCTGATCTCAGAGTCTGGTTGATTTCTTGGAGAGCTTTCATTACCCAAACGAGGTAACCCCATCAGTGCTAGCTTTATTTTATTCCAAATTCTTCTCATTCTGTTCTTCTGTTCAGCTAGAAGAGAACACCAAGAACCCTTCATTTCAATCCTGAGCTACAAGTATTCTCCTTTATTGGAACTTAGAGAAAAGTATTGGGTTTGAAACAGTTACATTGTGCCTATTAAGAGCTATAGCTTCAGGTAGGAACATGACAATCCTAGGTTTTAGATGACTCCTGGGCAGGATACTAAAATTGGACTGAAATGCATCCTCCAATTTTCAACAGGGACCAATCAACTCCAGTTTGTTCAATAGATTACAGATCGGGGAACTGTGTGTTTACCTACTGCGTCGATCAGAAAGGTTGGCAGTTCGGTGGTTCGAATTCCTAACACATGCGTGAGTAGGGGGTTGGATTAGATGACCTCCAAGGTCCCTTCCAACTCTGTTACTGTGAACCAACAACATTTGTCTTCCTAACTACCCCCTTAAGACTGTAGAAAGATGAAAGCTGGACATCCTCAAAAACAGGATGAATTCCTTTCCCCAACTTGGAGATTTTGTGATATTTTGGGAGCAACGCTCCCAGAATTCCCCTGTGCTTTCTAGTCTCAAAACTTCTAAAAGGTACCAGTTGGAGGAAACTTGTGAGAAATAGAAAGATGAGAATGAAATTATGGAGAAAGCTCCTCGCACAGTTACACCAAAGTAATGTCCTTGCATGTAAGCTTAAAGAAGCAACTTTCCATTTACGCTTGCTGGCTGTTAAAGAGTTAAATGGGGTAACGTAAGCCAAGAAGCATGAAAGGCTGTTGCTGGGTAATACCTACACCAAATCTTCCAAGAGCTCCATCACCTTTAACATTCAGGAGTCAAGAAGAGCAACTGCTGTGTACATTATGGATCACCAAGTTATTGACAATTGCACCCGGGAATCCATTTGAAATTCCACAAGGAAACTCATGAATCATGCTCAAGAAGAGAGTTTCGGAAGACAGACACCCTTATTTACATTTCCGTTACTTAGGCTCCTACAAGCAATGAACATTTCCTTGGCTTTTATTTACACCCAGGCCTAATGAAAGCATCTCACCAGCTCTGAAGTTAGCAGGAGCGTGGGGGGAAGGGTGTTTCCCCCTCCCCTGTTCCTCCCACCAAAAAGCAGCAGAGCAGTAGGGTTCCCCGTTCTTCTCAGATGTCAAAACTAGTATGTTATTTATTAACTTGCTTTTCCTGCGCAGCACTCTTGGAGTGGCAGATCCATCAAAGGAATGTTATTCTGACATTGTGTCCAGAGATTTCTGCGTAGATTTAGCACCGTCTGTCCTTTGCAGCCCCTGGGCTGCTGAGAGATTGAACTGAATAATGCATTTGGTTAGCAAGCTGTCAGAGAGGCAGAGAAGGTAACTAAAGCATTTAGAGGTTCACTAAGTTACAATGCCACATGAAGGAGAAATTCAACCGGTGAGGCTAGGCTGGGTCGCTTAATGCATTGCTCCATTCAGTGCAATCGTGAATTTTTTTTTTTATTTGTTTTACAAAACTTCTGAGGACCTGCAAGACAGGTGTCAGCACAGAACTATTTTACACGGATGTTCTGCCCCAGCTACAGATCCCAAAGAACACAGCACACACAAACTCTGAAAAAAACTTAGTTTACTCAAATAACGCAGTTTTAGCAAATGCCAGCTGTTGAAAAGCGTTCTTAACAGCCTGCCAGAATTCCACAGATAAGATAGTCAGAATCTTAATGGAGTTGGCAGAAAGCCCAGAAGCAAGGTTGCAGAGAAATCCCAACGCGATGATTAGTGAACTAAAGTTGTTTCCTGCAGCTTGTTGCAAGCTGCATTCTTTCTTAAATAGGCTAAGGGCGTGGCCAATTAGCCCCAAGCCTTACTCTCGAGGAGACCTCCTCCTGAGTAACCACTCCTGCCTTTTAGCAGCTCTGTGTGCCTGTGCATTGAGAAGAGGCTCCTCCTCTTCATCCTCTTCACTTAAAAGAGCCTCTGGAGGTTCTGAAGGCCCTGACTGAATCCCTGCCTCTGGCACCACCTCTTCTTCAGCCTCCTCGCTGTCCGACTCAAGCGCCGGCTGCACAGGCTGCTGGCACAGCACCACACCAGCCTCCTCATCGTCAGGATCAGCAACAATCAGTGCAGGCCGCTGGCGGGCCCAACAATTGAACAAGTAGCTTTATGAAATGAAGATCCAACACAGAAGAGAATAGCTCAGGGTAGAATTGTGGGATCCCTGTAGTTCTGTGGGCCTGGTTGTTTTCTTACAGACATTTCATTATCCAAATAGGTAACATCATCAGTGCACTGTGCCTAGTTGGGTAACGAAACATCTGAACTACTCCTTAATTATGTGGAAACGCAATGTCCCTTTTGAAACCACAACGTTAGAATCCAGAATTAGCAAATTAGTTCATTTGATTCTGTAGTATTTCTTTAGCCCACTTTAATAAACTGTGGTATGGTGAGCATATAGTTTGGGCAAGACATAGATTATGGATTAATGTGATTTATTCAATAAACCATGGTTTAAATGATAAACTTTGTAAGAACCTTTGGTCCTAGCATGCGTAACATACTTAAAATGTTAGTTTAAAATGACTGAAACAACTGTATTATTGCTTATATTTCTATAGTGTCTCTTGACAAACCTCTTACCAACTTTATTTTATCAGTAAATGATGACAAAACTTGTGGTCAGATTCCAAAAACCAAGAAATACACATTGGGTTGCTTCAAAGCATGTCTCTTTATGGTTTCTCACCTAGAGACAGAAATCTTGCCAAACTATAATAAACTAAAGGAGCCCTGGTGGCGCAGTAGTTAGAATGCAGTATTGCAGGCAAACTCTGCCCATAGTCTGGAGTTTGATCCTGACTGGCTCCAGGTTGACTCAGCCTTCCATCTTTCTGAGGTGGATAAAATGAGGACCCAGATTGTTGGGGGCAAGCTGTTGACTCTGTAAACTGCTTAGAGAAGGCTGTAAAGCACTGTGGAGCTGTATATAAGTCTAAGTGCTATTGCAACTGCTAAGGCTAAACTACTCTGAGAACTTCTATGGAGGAGAACTAAGAACTTCTGTGGAGGAGTTGCCTTAACTTCTCTTCCTCCCATGGCTGTCTCTTGAACTCTGGTGCTGGAGAAGACTCCTGCGAATCGCTTGGGCTGCAAGGCAATCCAACCGGTCAGTCCTAGAGGAGATCAACCCTGACTGCTCTTCAGAAGGCCAGGTCCTGAAGATGAAACTCAGATACTTTGGCCACCAAATGAGAAGGAAGGACTCGCTGGAGAAGAGCCTAATGCTGGGATAGATTGAGAGTAAAAGAAGAATGAGACAGCAGAGAATGAGGTGGCTGGATGGAGTCACTGAAGCAGTCGGTGTGAGCTTAAATGGACTCCATAGGATGGTAGAGGACAGGAAGGCCTGGAGGAACTAACAACAACAAATCCCCGGATGGAGTCTGGATGGAGCCAAGGGTTTACTGGCTGGGCCTGGATGCCCTTCCTGTCCCCAGTGCGGAGTAGTCTCTCTCTCTCTCTCTCTCTCTCTCTCTCTCTCTCTCTCTCTCTCTTTTTTTTTTTTTTTTAATGTAAAAATCTAATTCTGGGCACGATGAGTATTCTCATCATGCCCAGAGAGAGAAATATCTGCCTCTACCTAGAATTGAACTCACAGCCTCCTGATTGTGAGGCGAGAGCCACCTTCAGAGATAACTCCAGGATATTTTACCTTTAAAATATGTGTTCTACTACCAAGCTACCAGTCTCTCCCTACGGTTGAGGCAAATAAATGGTTTCAAAGCCACTGTATCTGGGGGGGGTGGAGAGGAGTCGATCCCTGATGAGAAACTGTCGTATTCAAACTTTCCTTCAAACTGGGCCTGAAAAGTTAGCAGAATATGAAATATTTATTCTCTACAAACTGCTCCGTAAGCTTATTGCTCTGATGGAATAAAAAGAAGGCTGTGCCATTTCCAAGCAAGCTGAAGTTATTATCAATTTGCTCCTGATATAAAGGAGTGATTTCCAGAGACTTACATCTGCTCTCTATAGAAAAAAAGAAAATGGTAAAATTCCATTAGCATTCAAAAGCAGATGCAATTGCTGGCACTCTGGAGGTACTCGCAGCCTGCATTTAATCAAAAACACCAGCCATGGCTTGAATCGTCTTAGCTGGACTTGAGTGGCCTGCAGAAGGTGTGTTTGAGGAAGACATCCAGGATCAAGCAAAGAATTGGACCGGACTAACATTTATTGTCAAAGTAAATCCATCCTTGTGCAAAGCAGAATAATTTTTTTAAGCCTTATTGCTAATTAACTCTACAAGCTCTATTTCATCCTGGTCAACCGCAATTCTGAACCCAAGTTACATTCGAAAGCATGTTGGTATTCTTGCACCAGGATCCAAGGGGAACATGGAAACAAGTCAGTCTTTCAAGCAGAAATTGTGTTTATCTCCATGTAACATAATGGTAGCACCATCTAGAGGATGGTTGCAATCCTTCAACTCAAAACAATCTCTTTAACAGGGCTTTTTAAATAAGGAAACAAGCCTCGAAATTTTGCTTCCATCTTTCTGTTTGTTTGATGTTATCTTCTGGAGCCACTTGAAAATGAGCAACATAGTGACAGAGCAAATGGATAAATAGTATTGTTATTGTTATGTTATTGACAACAATGTAGCATCCTTGCAAAAGAAACTACAGTAGAGATAGGAAAAGCTAAGATGTTAATGCCACAGCTGAGACAAAGCAATTTTGGCACTGAAGCCATGGTCAAGATGGGCCATATTTCACATGCGGTAATGGCGAAACTAACAGCACAGCACACAGACATACAATTTAAGCAAGAACAGTTGCTTAAATTGCATGTTATATCAGGGGTGAAATCTAAAAATTTTCGCCACAGAAAAAGTTCTGTGGGTGGGGTTTGGTGGTCAGGTGACCCGGTGGACGTGGCTTGTTGATGACACACATAGCACATAGAAAGCCTCAAAAAGTCCAAAAAACCAACTTTCACACAACACAACACAACACAACACAACAGGCTCACCTACAATGTAAAAGCAGCTGTGGTGGACCCAAAATGGCCGCTGCAACAAGCAGGAACCTCACACGGCCACAAAAAGCCCCAAAAACCAACTTTCACACTTTACACACACACAACACAACACAACAGAACACAACACAACTGGCTCACCCACAATGTAAAAGCAGCTGTGGTAGACCCAAAATGGCCCCTGCAACAAGCAGGAACCTCACACGGCCACAAAAAGCCCAAAAAACCAACTTTCACACTTTACACACACAAAATTCCACATACAGCTTTGTGAGATTTTGTGTGTTTGTGTAGTTAGAGTGAAACACTACAGAAACACACAAATTTCATAGAAAGCTGCACAAATATTATTTTTATTTTATTTTATTTTTAGATAAAAGCAGCTAAATTTAAAACTTCCATTTAAGGCTAGGTCTAAAAAAAGAACAACTAAAAAAATCCCAATTAACTATTTTTTAAAGCTCCCAAAGGGGAAAAAAACTTACCCAATTTGAAGGGATAAAGCAGGCAGGCAGGCAGGCAGGCAGGCAGGCAGATAGAGCTGCTCACCAATGAGCTTGATTGCAGGCAGGGAGATTCAGTTGCTCGCTGATGCAATGGATTGCAGGGATTACAGCAAACGAAGCAAGGCAGGTGTTTCAACCAGCTGCTCGGAATTCAGTTTGAAGAGTGAAGGTAAGCAAGCTGGAGGCTGGGGGGGTGGGAGAAGGTGGGTGGTTAGCTAGATGGCTTAGTCAGGCCAGACAGGCAAGCACAGGGACCAGGAGGGTCGCAAACTGATCCCCCACGGCTGCGCAAACTATGCGAGCTGGGGATTGGGGAGGCGGTATGCTAAGCCGCAACCATCTTAGCATGCCGCCTTCCTTTTTCAGCAAGGCATCCGAGTGAGGCATCCTTCAGTCAGCGAGGCATCCGAGTGAGGCGAGGCAAGGCGAGGTCCGAGCAGCCAGGCGAACGTCTGGGCAAAGTAGCTGTGCCGTGTAGAAAGGAGAACTTATATAGGCCAGGGATGGGGTGGGTGCACCAGTAGGAAGCGCCAAGTGGCTGGAAAAGCGACTGGTGGAAGCGGAAGTGCTGAGTGGCGGGAAAAGTGAGCAAGCGAGCAATGAACGGCCAAGCGGGCAAGCAGGTAACCGGACAATTGGTGGGTATGAGCGGGAGGGGCAGGGATTTTTGCTACCGGTTCTCTGAACTGCCTGCCGCCATCGCTACCGGATCGCCCGATCCGGTCCGAACTGGGAGCATTTCACCCCTGTGTTATATTTTACAATACAAGGCAAGTGCAAACACTTATGAGTATGTGAGGTCCTTGGTGCTCTCTGAGGTTGGAAGTTTACTTGCAGATGTTTCATTATTGCTAGCACTGATGATGTTACCTGGTTTGCTAATGAAACATCTGCCAAGAAAACCGCCAATCTCAGACCCACAATTCAACCATGAGCTACAAATATTGTCTTCTCTCAGTATTTAGAATATGGTCTCTAAAGTATATGCCAGTAGGTATTACAAATTGGTTGAAGAAAAAAGAAGAAAGTCAGAAGTTAAATACTAATCTATATTGGAGGTGGGTGAGCTTTTTTAAAAAAATATTTATAAATAATACTGGAGATTTTGCTTTACGATCAAATTTTACATTTATATAATGAAAATAATTCCACATATTCTGCTTGGTATCTTTTACTAATGTTCACTGAGCCAGGGGTGCTATTCAGCAGGTTCTGACAGGTTCTGGAGAACTGGTAGCGGAAATTTTGAGTAGTTCGGAGAACCGGCAATTGCCACCTCTGGCTGGCTCCAGAGTGGGATGGAAATGGAGATTTTGCAATATCCTTTCTCCAGGAGTAGGGAAGGAATGGGGATTTTGCGGTATTCTTCCCCTGGAGTGGGATGGGAATGGAGATTCTGCAGCATCCTTCCCCTGCCATGCCCAAGCCATGCCCATCAAGCCACGCCCATCAAGCCATGCCCACGGAACCAGTAATAAAAACAATTGAATTCCACCACTGCACTGAGCATAATTTTTTTGACAATTCTAAGCCACCCAGACTTGTTGAGAGCCAAGCGTACAGGTTTAATGGAATATTAGAAGTCGGGACTCCTTCTCCCCACTTTTAAAATTTATGGAAGAACCCAATAGAGTTTTAATTTATAGGAATTACATTTATTGATGTTTACCACATTAAAAAACAAAATTGACACATTCAGAGAAAATTTAATGACTCTTGTAAAATTTACAATAATAGGGTTAGGGTTAGAAAAGAGATATTAAGATAAGAGGATAGATAAATGATTTAGATAATAGAAAGTTAAACGGAGGGGGGGATAAAAACGAAATAGAATCCCAGATGACACCAGAGTAAATGAAAAAGGGGGATGGGAGGGGGGGAAAGAGCCTCAGTTAGCTCGATGGGCTAGATAGCCTGTTATTAACACCCAGCTGTCTGCAATTATGTGAGTTCGAGGCTCAAGGTTGACTCAGCCTTCCATCCTTTCTAAGGTAGGTAAATTGAGGACCCAGTTTGTGGGGGCAATAAGCTGACTTTATATAAATATACAAAAGTATGAAGGCTATTGCTTAATGCATTGTAAGCCGCCCTGAGTCTCCGGAGAAGGGCGGCATATAAATCTAATTTTAAAAAAAAGAGAGAGAGAGAAGATAATAAGAATAAATGTACAATTATGATAATACTGATAGATCGAATAAATCTGAAAAGAAATTGAAAGGAAGTATATACTATTAGAATACAGGAATTGCTCGGATACCAAACAAGGAGAATATTCCACAGCAAAGAAGATAGAAAGGAGAGAGGAGTAGAGGGTAGGAAGAGGAGAGGGAGGGAGAGGAATGAAAAGGGAAAAGGAGAGAAAGGAAGGGTAGGGGACAGGAGTAGGAGAGAAGGTGAGAAGGGGGAAAAGAAGAGCGGAAGGGGAGAAAGGAAGGGGAAGTAGGATGAGGGAGCAGAGGAGGAAGGAGAAAGTAGGAGAGGAGGGAGGGAAGGGAAAGAGTAGAAAAAGAAGGTTTGTTGTGAAATGAAGGAAGAAAGGGTAGAAGAGCAACTCCGAATGTAATTAAAATGCCTTATTCTAATGCTTTCTTTAAGGAAAACATGTATATGTATAATTATGTATAAGAAAATGTACATTTTATATTATGTGTATAAGAAATAAAACTTAAGAACTTAAAAAAAAATAAAATAAAAATTACAATAATAAAGCTACTATTTATAAAATTAAACATGTTTAATTTTTAAATTTAATTTTTTTAAATAAAAAAACTGCTTTTAATAAAAATGAGAAGAGAGTTATTGTTTTTTATTGCTTCAATTAAAAATCTGGGAAATGATTTTGATTTCACAGATCCTGACTGTGCCTTAGGTACAGCGTCTGTATTTTCTTGGAAAAAATAAAAGAAGATACCTGATAAAGGAACAAACCTAAAAAAAAAGTTCATAAGGATAAAAATAACTGCTTACATTTATAACTTTGTTTTAGAAGAAAAAATCAAAGCAAACCAATAAAGTAATTAAATAAATCTAGAGGACAACTTTTTGAAATAAAGTACTGCCCTTTATAATAAAAAGAATATATGGTGACTATAATCTTTGAGAAACCCTTGGAGTAAATACAAGTCTGAGTTACATAAATATAACTTTGCTGCTTTAAATAGTGAAATGGGCAGTATAAATTTAATAACTAATAAACAATACAATGTCAATCTTCAATTCATACTGTATAAACAATATTGCAAGAAAACAATGTAATATATTAAGATTTACAGCAGAATAAAAATGTTTTAAAAGTTTATTATTATTCTGCCTAATGATAAGGCCAGGTCTTACAAATTCTGTAACAGCAGCTCCTCTGCTAAAAAGAAGGGAGCCAACTTTTCCCAAATTGCTGAAAATCCTTAATTGCTGAAAATCTCCAACATTCCAGGTGAACTCAGAATGATCCACAAGCTTCCTGCCATGGGATCCCCCTTCCCCCCAAAAAAGTCACAGCATAAATTGGAACCAGATAACGTTATAACATCCTGACTTAATAATGGATGGAAACTGAACAAGGAGAGATTCAACCGGAGGAGCTTTCTGACAGTAAGAACAATCAACCCATTGAACAGAAGTTGGCTTCGGAAGTTGTGGGAGCTTCATCACTTGAGACTTTCAAGAAAAGATTGGACTGCCATTGGTCAGAAATGGTGTAGGGTCTCCTGATTGGGTGGAGGGGGGGTTGGACTAGATGACCTACAAGGTCCCTTCCAACTCTGTTAACCTGTAAATAATTCATGCAATACTGGCTTGCCATTCTTGTTTGCTTGCCGCTTGGGCATAACAAGTTCTCCTTTTAATTTCCTGCACTTCCACAAAGGTCGGCAGTTCGGTGGTTTGAATCCCTAGCTCAGGTCTCCTGCGTGAGCAGGGGGCAGGACTAGATGACCTCCAAGGTCCCTTCCAACTCTGTTACTGTTACTGCTGACGGCATTTTAAATAATTTCAATTGTGATATTTTTAAAAAAAATCTCTGCTGCTTTCAGAAGGCGTCGGATGAGGTATCTATTCCATGGTTTTTCATTGGGGGAGTTCTGGGAATAGAAGTCCACCCATCTTAAAAGTTGCTAAGAGTGAAAGACAGTGCTCTAATTTGATGGCAGAGGGGTCTCTCACCCCCACCTACCCAGAATAACAACCCTGAAGAAATAGGAACTTTGAATAGGGACACACACACACCCATTCTCCCCCAACCTTCTTCCAAGCATTTAAACCAGGGGTCTCCAACCTTGGCAACTTTTAAGCCTGGTGGACTTCAACTCCCAGAATTCCCCAGCCATCTGTCCTAAGGTTGGAGACCCCCTGATCTATTCCATGGTTTTTTCATCGGGGGAATTCTGGGAGTTGAAGTCTGCCAGGCTTAAAAGTTGCTAAGATTGAAAGACAGCGCTCTAATTTGATGGCAGAGGGGTCTCTCCTCTCATTTTAACCCCACTCCCAGAATAACCATCCTGAAGAAGCAGGAACTTTGAATAGGGACTCCCCCACCCAAACCTTCTTCCAAGCATTTAAACCAGGGGTCTCCAACCTTGGCCACTTTAAGACTTGTGGACTTCAACTCCCAGAATTCCTCAGCCAGCTTTGCTGGCTGAGGAATTCTGGGAGTTGAAGTCCACAAGTCTTAAAGTGGCCAAGGTTGGAGACCCCTGGTTTTCAACCCATTTGCTATCCTGGTTCTAGCTAGAAATCTCTCCCCACTCCTTCATTGCAGTTTTGCTGGCTGAGGAATTCTGGGAGTTGAAGTCCACAAGTCTTAAAGTGGCCAAGGTTGAAGACCCCTGGTTTTCAACCCACTTCCTATCCTGGTTCTAGATAGAAATCTCTCCCCACTCCTTCATTGCAGCGCCAATGCTTTGCATAGACAGTCAGTCTCCGGGACCACGTGACCGAGGAGCAAAAAAAAAAAAAGAGAGAAAGGCGCCACTCCACCTAAGCCCCGCCTCTTCTCGCCTTCATATTTCCGGCCTCTCCGCCCTTCTCCCGCCCTGCCGCTTCCGGTCGGGGCTCCATAGCAACCGAGGCCTAGCCGGTGGACGCCGCTCGATTGGAGCCTCGTCATGGTAAAACGGAGGGACGGGGTTTGGGAACGATGGGGCAGGCAGGGGCGTCTGTGAGCGAGCCGGATGGGTGGGAAAGGAGGAGGCGGAGGAGAGCAATGGCGGGGCCGGGGTGGGGGTGGGGGAATCTTATCCTGCCCCGCTTGGACTGGCTGGGAATTCTGGGTGGGGTAGTCCTCCAGGTCTCCCATTGATAGGGCCATAGGTGGCTTTTAAAGTTAGAAGGTTTTTTTTTTTTTCTTTTCAAAAGGCGACCGGATTTTCTTTGGGGTTTTTTTTTTCTTTCCTTGAAGACGTTTCGCTTCTCACCCAAGAAGCTTCTTCGGTTCTGACTGAATGGGGGGGAATAGGAGGATTTGTATTCTTGGCGGTGATCAGCACACTGAATGATGTGATGACTGCAAAGAATATATTGGTAAATCCTTCCATTCCCCCCCCCCTCCCTCCTTTCATTCATTCATTCATTCATTCAGAGCCGAAGAAGCTTCTTGGGTGAGAAGCGAAACGTTCCTCAATTCAATGGAGAATAGAGCTGGAAGGGACCTTGGGAGGTTTTCTAGTCCAACCCTCTGCTCAAGCAGGGGAGCCAATAGCAGATAGGTGGCTGTCCAGTCTTTCAAAAAAGCAAAAACAAAAAAACCCCCCCACAAAGTCTAATTGCCTTTTAAGAAAGCACTTTTAGGACAACCAGGACCTGGGATGACTGAGAATCTCCACATAGACAAGCGTCTTAGAAATTTATTTGTTTAATTCCTGTGGCCGCTGATCTCAAATTACTATGGGTAATTTATGGGTAAGGGTTACTTTGTAAATAGAATTAGGGTAGGGTAGGGTAGGGTAGTTTCAATTCAAGAGAGTTATCATCTAACAACTAAAACTACGGATCTTCTGCCCATGTAAGCCCCATTGATTTCAGCTGAATTAACTTCATTTTTTTAAAAAAAGCATTTAGAGGTTATTTGCCTCACTTATGATGCTTTACATAACTCCAGAACAAAGGTAAAGTAAGGAGTCTATTGAGATATAGGTAAATGGAGAAGTTGCTAAATGGCATTATGATGGAATGCTCAGATATTAAGATGCAGATCCTAGACTTGTCTGGACTTGACATTATGGATTCAAAAGGTTGAGGGCTTTAACGAAGTATTTTTACATAGTAAAATAGTCCTGGGAAACCAGGAAGAATATGTAAACAAACATACCAAAATGCTTGCACTGACATTAAGGAATTCTCTCTGAAAGCAACAGTCAAGTTTCTTCTCTACTCATCTTTAAATGAGTTCCAGAACTCTTTTCAACACCATAAGGTTCTGTTTTTAATCACTTGCTGATTTTAATGTTTTTGTTCTTTGATTTGGGATGTTACTTAGAGATAGATAGATAGATAGATAGATAGATAGATAGATAGATAGATAGATAGATAGATAGATAGATAGATAGATAGATGATAGATAGATAGATGATATAGCATTTTCAAAGGAAGGAAAGGGGGCACCTTTCAGCTTTAGCCATATAACATGTAAAGGTTTTACAAGTATTAGCCCTGGATTTGTTTGATATATATCATTTGGGTTTTTTTAAATTTAATTTATATTCATTCATTTTTACATAAAAGTATAAATTCAGAGAGGCAGGCCCTTCTGTGATCCTATGTTGAATAGTTTGAAATAAGTTGAATTATTTGTTTGCAGTCTCTTATAAGCCGTGTCTATGTGCAGTGTAGATTTTTACAGCTAGGTATTCATGAAACAGTCCATGTACGAAGGAAGCTGTTTCTTGCTCAGATAAAACAAAGCAGTAGTTTAATTAAACTGGATTTTGAGGAACTGGATCACTGGTAGTTTAACTGTGACCACTGCTTCCTTTGAAGGGGAAGCGTCAAAAGGGAGAGCCAGTTGCCAGCAGGAAAACCACAGAGGATAATGCATTCATCTCTGTTTTTATGGCATGGAGAGAAGTCACTGACAGACTCCAACCAACCATGACTGCTTAGCATGTGGCTTTTAACATGGCACAACTCTCCCTCTTGCTTCCGAGTTGGTTCATTCATGTAGAGCACCTCTTCTTCAAAATGCTGTGATTGTGCAGGTGCCTGTCCATAATGGAACCAAAATGAAAAGCATTGGATAAGTTAGGGAGTGAAGGAAGGAAGGAATCCAGGATTTCTTTGCTAGTGCTCTGTGGCTGCCTATATTGTGGAGATAAGAGTCCAAAGTCAGACAAGAGGTAGTGTGTTAAAAAATACATTAGTTGAGGCCTTACAGCCTAGTTTTTAGGTTTCATACTTCAGTATGTTTGTTTCTTTTACAGGCAGAGGTAGAGGAAACGCTGAAAAGGATTCAGGCCCACAAAGGAGTTATTGGAACTATTGTCGTAAACGCAGAAGGTAAATATCTACTATACACACGTGCACACTCTTGTTATTTTTCTTAAAAACATCATGGAAAACTTTTTGGAGTCACACAACATACTAAGCTAAAATATCATGTGCTGATTGTGGCTCAAGTGGATGCAGTGAATCATGGGTTACTGCTTTTGATAAATAGTCTGCATTTATGCAGCATAGATCAAGAGTGGACAACTATTTTTAGACCGAAGCCCTTGTATAATCTTGCGAAACCCACCAGAAGCTGCCTTCTGAAAAGTTGGTAAGAACTAAGCAATGCATCCTCTATTGAAATTAATCAGCACAGCAGGCAAACAATTGACTTGGTTCCCCACAATGATTTTCTTTTCATCACCAATAGCAGTTATTGAACTAATTAACTTAAAATCCTACCTAATGAATGTAGATTTCTTCATAGGTTATGTGGTAACTAGTAAAGCACATCAAAAGCATTGTTATTTTAAGCTAAAAGAACACACAAGATCACGAGGACATTTGCATTCATACTATAGCTGGCAGATGGCCTTGAATTTCATTGTGTTGCTTTTAATAATTGCAGAACATTTTACAATATGCTGAATTGGATCCATTAATAATGTTCAATCCTGCTAGTGATGTTCAGTTCAAAAATGGTTAGATGAAAATATGACTTGACTTTCCCAAAAGTTTTGTAGTGGGCAAAAGTCAAATTGGCTTAATGTTTGTGTTATGACCTTTTTAAAATGCACAAAAAACCTATCTCCTCCCAATAAAAAAATCAGGGTTTTTGTAATATAGTCCATCACTGTTGCCTGCCTTCAAATAATGTTACTCTATGATTTCTTCCAAAGTTCTGAAACCCCAAAATATTTTTCTGGAGAATTCCTCCTTAGCAGAGATTGGCTCAAAACTTTGGAGAGTAGTCATGGATGGGAAATGGAGAATATATGACACCATGGCAAGCCAGTGACTTCAGTCCTCAACCAGGTCTCCTTGATTTGCAGTTATTGTATTCATTCATTCATTCACCTTTCCATGAACATTTAATGCTAATCCCTTAAAAAAGTACTTTGAAAAGTAAAACAAATCCCCAAGGAAATCAATTAACAAGTGGGATCTTAGACTGAAGGTATATTAGGTTAATTGTAGCAAGGATGTGGTCTGTTGTATCTGGCATACTTGCATGTTTAAATTGACGCCTTGCCCAGACTGATGCTGCCTTTCACACTGCCACAAAACTAGGAGGTTTTCCTTCCTTGCATCTGATTTTAAACAGACCTGGGGGCTGGAGGCCACGGAAGTTCATGAACTTTTTTCCTTTAACCTTAATAGGCTGGTGGTAATTTGGTGCCAAAATTTGTGAAGCTTCTTGCATCAAATTCAAGATAGTTACATTATAAAGGAGAGGTGGATTTTTTTTTTTTTTTTTTTTTTGGCACTAGATATAATTCCCTCCTTCCAACAGAAGTATCAAAACTCCCATTCATTTGGCAAAGCTGGGCTTTCACTCTGATTAATATCCCAGGGCATTAAAGTACCCAAAGCTTCTGTCCTTTTCAGGACGGCCTCTGGCATAAAACAGAGATTGTAAGGAAGATTCCTCCCCTACCGCAGCAATTAGTTTCATCTGTTTTTGGCAATGTATCAGAAAGATAAGCTCCCAAGTCATGACCTGCTTGACAGGGAAATTCTATAAAAGTAAACTCATGGATATCAGTGTTGCTCAGCCTTTTAAATACATAGAAATTATTATTAAATTGCATCTTGATTTCATTAATATCACATGAAATTTAATAAGTGGCTTCAAACACCTGATTTTTTAAAATTTCTTGTGCAGTGATTGCCAACCTGTCTTATGGAATCTTGTCTAGAATAAAATAGAATAACAGAGTTGGAAGGGACCTTGGAGGTCTTCTAGTCCAACCCCCTGCTTAGGCAGGAAACCCTACACTTCTTTAGACAAATGGTTATCCAACCTCTTCTTAAAAACTTCCAGTGTTGGAACATTCACAACTTCTGGAGGCAAGTTGTTCCACTGATTAATTGTTCTCACTGCCAGGAAATTTGTCCTTAGTTCCAAGTTGCTTCTCTCCTTGATTAGTTTCCACTCATTGCTTCTTGTCCTGCCCTCGGGTGCTTTGGAGAATAGCTTGACTCCCTCTTCTTTGGGGCAGCCTCTGAGATATTGGATGTCTTCCCTAGTCCTTCTTTTCATTAAACTAGACATACCCACTTCCTGCAAGCATTCTTCATACGTTTTAGCCTCCAGTCCCCTAATCATCTTTGTTGCTCTTTTCTGCACTCTTTTCTAGAGTCCCCACATTTCCTATTGAAAAGCCATCTCCTTTGTATATTGCTTTGGTGAGACCACGCTCAGAATACTGTGTCCAGATTTAGTCACCATTAGGCAAAAAGGATATTGAGATTCTAGAAAGAGTGCAAAGAAGAGCTGAGAAAATGTGGGGAACTGGGGCTAAAGCATACGATGATCAGTTGGAGGAAATGGGAATATCTAGTCTAACAAAGTGAGGGACTAGAGTGACGTGGTAGCCGTCTTCCAATATTGGAGGGCTGCCACAGATAGGAGAGGATTCTCTACCTATTCTCTAAAGCACCTGAGAGCAGAACCATTAATTTCACTGGAGATTTTTAAAAAGAGATTAGACAGGCATTATAAATGGTCTTCTGCTTCATGGGGGGGGAGGGGTTGGACTAGAAGACCTTCAAGGTCCCTTCCAACTATAGTATTCTGTATGACTCCAGAAGCTGTCAAATGTTTCAGACCAAGACATTTGTGCTGTCAACCTCTAATTTAGTATTTATTGGAGTCCTCTGACTTTGGGCTGTTCTCAGTTTAGGCACAGCTGGATTTTTTTTTTCCTCCCCCAGGGTACTGATAGCATTGAAAAGTTTGGTTACATTTGAAAGCCATTCCTAATATTCCTTTTCTCAGGGATCCCCATCCGAACAACGCTCGACAACTCCACCACAGTTCAGTATGCTGGCCTTCTTCATCAGCTCACCATGAAAGCAAAGAGCACCGTCAGAGACATCGATCCCCAGAATGATCTCACCTTTCTCAGGATTAGATCAAAGAAACATGAAATTATGGTTGCCCCAGGTAATAACTTTTGTCTTTGCCCTGTCGTTGCTTTGATGGCTGGTGATGTTCTTTAAATTTCTGCGGGCCTGCCACAAAACGTCTGTTTAATCATACATTATTTAAGCTGGGGATCACTTTAAGGATAAGCTGCCTGATGCCAGGGCTTTCAAGTGTTGACATATCAAGGCAGCAGAGTCTTATTTTATCTGTCAGGATTGTGGCAGCATCTGAATCCAGCTGGTGGCTATACTGAACGAGATGAAGAACTGATCTAAGGCAGCTTGTTACAATGGGAATAATTGTTCCAAGATGGATTTGCCCAATTAACAGACAGTTGCAATAATTAACCGTTATTGCAACAGTTTACATTTGGAAGATAGTGTAAAATATTAAGCAGATTTTCTCTTGGGCTTTTTTTTTTTTGATTTATACATCATAATGGTATTGAACTATTACATTACTGTATTGAAAATTGAAGTTTTACTTCCCATTATGGGGAAACTGGAATAAGCAGTGGCTTTGTTTGTGTCAATCATAATAAATTATGAAAAGGAATATTAGAAATCAAACGTGGAATTAAAAATGGCTGTGTTTCATCATTTTATATTTCCTCCTCCCCCCACAGATAAGGAATATCTTCTTATTGTTATCCAGAATCCATGTGAATAGATCTACTACACTAAGGGAGCAGTGCTACAATTTTTGAAGTGTCCAGTCTAGTCTCTACTAAATTAACGTCATAACATTCCACTAAGAAATTTGTCTCAAATGTAAACCTGTGGAATCAGGAAAGGTCTTTGTCTCATTGTACAATCTCATTGTATTTGCCTTTTGATTATGAAAATGTATTCCTAACTCCTTAAAAAAATAATAAACCCAAATGTTTAAAGCAAGCGTTAATTTGAATGTGTCTATGTGTAATATTCAAAACACACATCTAAAACTAGAACTATCACTCAAAAACAATAAGGAAATTAAAATTAAGGAACGGTTGCAATTAATCTAAAGATAAAGTATATTTAAATATCTTTCATTTCAGTTTAACAAACATGCAGGTTCAAATAAAATGTATTTGGAATTAGTGACTTCAGTAGCATATTAGGCTCCATTGAGGGGGGAAAAGAACATTTTAGTTTTTTCTTATTGAACTCATTAAAAGCTACACTTGGCAGCCGCTAAAACTAATGTTGCCATTTTTCTTATTCAATTTGCTTAGAGCATATTTATGTGACTGTAAACATAGTAACTCAGAGTAACTTCCAAATAATGTAATACACCAATTCTTAAACATATGGAAAAGGAATTGTGAAAGAATGGGGGAAATCTAGCTGAAAGTAAATTCAGTTATTTTTTATTCGCTGAACTGTTTCCTGTGTCAGTGTTAAATACAGTACTTAATGGATGATACTGAAATATTGCTACTCCATAATGAAATCTCATTGGAACTAGCAAGCCTGACCATAATCCCATTACACTGAATTTAGGGACGTAGTCTTCTAGTTATATTCCCACAAACATTCAGGTTGAATACTCTCTGAGGTTGATGAGAATGCAGAATATTAATTTTTGAGATACTGAAATGGGAAGCACTAAAATTGGGCATAATAAAAGTTTCTTGAGTGACAGAATGTGATCTCATACTCAGTAGCAGTGATATAATGAGGAAACAGCTGACTAGCTTGTGCTGTCAAGAATTCTTGGTGTAGGATAATTTTAAAATCAAAAGTTAAACTAAGTATTGTCATAGAGGCCTTCAGTTTAACAAATGAATGAAATTATTGCTTCAATGCATGGTAACCTCTATGATAAACTCAAGTTCTTAACGTTTCAATATAACAAAGTGTTAGTTTTCAGTTCCTAGCATATTCTTCAATTTGAATAAAACAAGTATTGCTATTGAGAACTTTGGATTAGATACCAAGATGATGTTTTGGACTACACAAGAATTTCAGAACTGCCTGGAACTGTAAAAATAGCTGCATCCTCCAGTATCACGTGACTGCCTTCTGCAGCTTCTGCATAATCCCAGGAAAGACACTACTGCTTTAAAGAGTTTCTAATTCATGGGTGTCAAACTCAGAAGGCCCGGGGGCCAGATCCAGCCTGCAGGTTCTTAGCCTATGGGGGCCACCCTGGAAACAGTGCACGGAGCTCTGTTTTTGCTGGCAAAGGGTTGCAGGATGCCATTGTGAGCAAAAACGGACCTCAAAAAACAGAGCTCAGGAGCCTGGTTTCGCTGGCAGCACTCGGGCCACCACAGGTGCCTCCGACACAAGTGACGTTGAGCTGGCCATACCCACCCTTGGCCCCCGGAGGTCAAACACAATCCAGATGTGGCCCTCAATGAAATCGAGTTTGACACCCCTGTTCTAATTCAAGCCCTGAAGCATCTTCCCATAATCAAATTTGAAGTGCAGCACAGGACTAATATTTTATGAACACTCAAACTAGAAGTTGTCTATTGAAAGATAAGATTAAATAGGCACACAATTGAACTGGAACTTATCAAATCTACCCATTAGCCATTTATCAGGAAGGAGCTAGCGAGCTATTCATTTTCCAGCTGTCTTTCTAGAACGGTTGATTAGGGACCCAATTTTGTAGACATAAAAGCGGTATGATATAGTTCCAGGGAGACCTGCATAACATTGGGCTACAAAACTCTTATCATTGACATATTTAAGACCAGCACATGAAGGATTAGCTTATCATCTAATTACCTAAAGCCTTAAATACAGCACCAGTGACAGAAAATAGTGGCTGGAAGGATTCAATTAAAATAGCGTAACTGAATATAAAGTTGATAGGGTATAAAGCTTGACGTTCTAGTTTGAAGACACTCAACAGCACATTGGCCATAAGTATTTGTACACCAGCGGAAATAGAACATGCATGAACATAGAGCATTTGGGAAATAGTCCCAGAGATACCCTTTTCTTGGGTTCCAGATGCCCCTCAAAACATGGTTCTATTATTTTGAACATAATGGATTAGTGGGATTCCACCGATTCAGCCAGTTCGCACCACTTCAGGAGAACTGGTTGTTAACTTTCTAAGCAGTTTGATGAACTGGTTGTTGGAAGAAATCATTAGGGCAGAGAACCGGTTGTTAAATTTATTGTATCCCGCCACTGCCCACAGTTGAGGTGCTTTCTCCACCTCTGCCACTAAAATACAATTCCTTTATGCAGGCTATGAACCATAGAGTGAATATAAGCAGATTTTACCCAATATGTACTAAACTGATGCTGATGGCAAAAGTTTAGTATAATGAAAGGCAAAATCTGCCTAAAAGTTGCATACCCCACCATCCCTTTCCATTTACTTAGAAAGCCGGAGATTTCCATCTTGCCCAACAGCCTGCCAGCCCCCAATGCAGACGGAAAAAAACAGAACAATTACCTGCTCTAAGTTAGGCATCAGGCAGCCGAAGCTCAGTATGGCTTAACGTGATGTGCTTGAATGATTCATGGAAATTACCATGTTCCTTTCGCCAGAATCTGTTGCACTACTCAGCCAAGAAAAGTCTGGTGAAGCCAAATTCTGGAAACATTAAAAAGAAAAATAGCCAAGCAACTCATTCAAATCTAAGAACTTTTAGCCACAAACAATCTTTGGAATGCATCCTCCCAAAATTTGGCAGATAATCTGAAGAAATTAGTGGTTTAATTCTGTCAAATTCAGCACTAGACGCAACAAGTTCGAACAGGGTTTACACACATGTGTTCGAGATCTAGCAAATGCATTTCTACAACTCACCTACTACAATTGTATTAAACTTGGTTAAGGGTTGTTGTTTTTCTTTGTGGCTCAACTTTTTATGTGATCCCAATTTGTTTGGTTAGTTCAGTGTGTTCTGTAAACCCAGGGAATGAGTTAATAAACAATAAATAGGTCAATATTTTGATGGATTGTAGGCAAGATGCGTTCTGCCTTCAGCTTAATAAGCTTAATATACCTTAAAGAAAAGAATTAAGCCCCCAATTCTGTATTTTCGTTTGGTTAAATTCTTTTTGCCCTAATCACCCACAAAAATTGTTTTTAAAAGCCTTACAGTACTAATAAAGATCACTAGCGCTAGCATCACCACTAACAGTGACAATGTTATCTAATTTGGCTAATGAAATGTTTATATATAAAGATATGTAAGATGTTCTGTCTTCTCCGGAATATAATAATAACAAATAATAACAAAACGTACAGGACGTTTTGGTTAGGGCGTATAGGGGTTTATAGGTTTATTTATATATACACTGTTCTTTTTTATTGTATGATGTTTGATTGTTTGATTATTGTCTGTTTGTTTTTAATTGAAAATGTAAATAAAGATTATTTTAAAAAAAGAAAGAAAGAAAGGTTTGCAAGAAACAAGCCAGCTCAGAGAACACCAAGGGCCTCCTTTAAATCATGGTTTGCCTGTTTTAATTTAGAAACTCAAACCATAGCCTAATCTTTCGACTACGCTACGCTGTTTGTCTGAATTAGAATCTAGCTATTGCTATAGCCCAGGGGTCTGCAAACTTAAAACATTCAAAGAGCCATTTGGACCCATTTCCCACAGAAAACAAAACACCGGGAGCCACAAAACCTGAGTGGGTGTGGCCAACTCGACATCACTCACTTCCACCAGTCATATGACTCCTCCCTAGCCACACCTACCTAGCTGGTCATTAGGGCAGAGAACCGGTTGTTAAAAAACACTGGGAACCACAAAACCCTTTTGACATCTATCTATCCCTCCCTCTCTTCCCCCCTCCCTCTCCATCTCTCTCTGTGTATCTCTCTATGTCTCTCTCTCTCCCCCTCTCTCTGAATCTCTCTGTCTCTGGCCTGGCTGCTTCTCCATCCACCACCATCACCCTTACCTTCTCAGGCCAGGTGAGGAGTGACTGGGAGGGGAGGGTGAGGGGTGGGGCCAGCCAGTGGTGGGATCACCTGACAGGGAGCCACAGCAGAGGGCCCAAAGAGCCACATGCAGCTCCAGAGCCACAGGTTGCTGACACCCGCTGTAGCCAAAGCAGTGATTCTCCAATGTTGCAATCAAAATAAACACGAAGCCCAATTTTGAATAGCACATTCTCATATGCAACGCTGTATGCAATATACAGCAAACTTGTAGTCAACTCCCATACCCATTCCTGAATAGAGATGTCTAAATATTGCCTTTCTAAACAATTATTTGAGCAGCTTTGAGGAATTTCTCCCTTTTCCCAACACTCTTTCAGGAAATGCATATTAATATGCTTCACTTCATTAATAACATTAATAGAGGGGAGACATTTTTTGTAAGATACCTCAGAGGCAAGCTTGGGATATGTAAAATGACCGAAAGAGGCTGAATCAGCAAGTGCACAAAAGCGAATGCCATCTATTAAATAAAAGACTTGTGTTGTTGTTAAATATAGGGGAAAGGGACAAATATGAATCCCAAGTGAAAGAAATTGTTAATATTCTAGCGTGCAGGAAATCCAAGCGAATAGCTAGGGATGCATTATGCATGAGATAAAGTCCTTGAACGGTGATTCAGAGTTCCCATGACTACAATATAATGCTAACTAATGCCTGGAGTCTGAGAACATTGCCAAGGGCTCCCTCTGAGGTCTTTGAAGCCCTCTCATAACAGAAGAACAGTACAAAGATGTCACCACAGGGTATAAAACAAGTACCAGTGGGGCACATAATTCAACTTTGGGTGCCCACTTTGCTACCCAAGGTACATTATCTCCCCAAGTCGTGCTCAAGAATACTGCAAAGTACCAAAGCTCAAGCAGGCAAGTAATTATTCACCAGCAATCTTTATTGATATGTTGCAAAGAATGGTTGGGATCACGGCAGTGGTGGGCTTCAAAAATTTTAGCGTGGGGTTCTCTGCCTGGTTGCTGGGTGGGCGTGGCCATGGTGGGCGTGGCCTAGATGGCTTCCTACACTACAGCGGTGGGGGGGGTTGCTTTCCCTGGGCTCCGGGGGCTTTCCTCAAGCCTCCAGGAGGGCGAAAATGGCCTCCCCGGGCTCCGGAGGCCCTCTGGAGGCCAGAAACGGGCCCACTTCCAGGCTTCCCAAACTTCTGGTAGGCCCATTTTTCACCCCCCCTGAGCCTCCCCGTGTGCCCTGCACTTACCTGCATCCAAAACAGGCCACATGGGGACTCCTGGGAGGGGTGAGGTGGGCTGGGCAGGGCCAATCAGGAATGGGATTTGGGGTTCTCTGAACTGCAGAGAATCTTAGCTAGAGATTCTCCCAAATCCCTGCAAACCCCCAGCAGCCCACCCCTGGATTACGCAATGCAACAGAGGTGCATAGTATTTTCCTATCTTGAAGATCATGCTTAGCTTTAAAACCATGGCCAGCTTTCCCCAAAATACCACGTGGAGTAAATCACTTTGACTTGATTTGCTACTAACTCTATTTTAAGTATCAAATTCAGTGGTGGGTTGCTACTGGTTCGCCATGGGTCGGGTGAACCTGTAGCGACGGCAGAAGGCTCCACCCACCCACCTGGACGTCTCTGCACATGCGCAGAAGTGTCATGTGCAAGCGCACCCACAAACAAACTAGTAGCATCCAAAATTGAAACCCACTACTGATCAAATTAAATGAATGCAGCTGTTCTCCTGTTAATTCAATCACTTTCAATTTTTAACAGGAGGTGGGAGACTGTGAGTGAGTTCACATCCCACTGTAGCCTTATAAAAGCCAACTGGTGTTCTGCCCCAGCTTCGGATTCCCAGAGAATGTGACACACACCAAGCTTCGCAAACACTGTTTAATTCCAAATAAACCCCTTTCAAGAATGCAGGCTTCCCGTGCAAAGGGTCCTTATCAAAGTTATTAAGAACAAAGTCCGACAAAGGTTGGCAACCAGCCCAGAAAACCAGATATGAGAAGTCGCTCGCTCTCCAAGATGCTCTGTAGTAATGAGACATTGTTTCTAGCAAGAAAGCACACTCGCTGCGTGTGATTTAAATAGGCTAAGGAAGTGGCCAATTATCCTCAAGCCCTACTCTCGAGTAGATCACCTCCTCCTGAGTAGCCACTTCTGCCTTTTGACAGCCCTGTGTGCCCGAGCATTGAGGAGAGGCTCCTCCACTTTGCTCTCTCCACTGGAAGGAACCTCTGGAGGTTCTGAAGGCCCTGGCTGAGTCTCTGCCTCTGGCATCACATCCTCTTCGGCCTCCTCGCTGTCCAACATGACCGCTAGCTGAGCAGGCTGCTGGCACGACACACCAGCCTCCTCATTGTCAGGATCAGCCAGGTCCAGGCAGGCCGCTGGCGGGCCACAACAGCTGGTCGACTTTGGACCAGTCACTCTCTCAAAGCCCAACACACCAGGCAAGTGTTGTTGTGAGGAAGGTATGTTGGGTATGTTTGCTGCCTTGAGTTATTTATTTTAAAAGAGTTATTTTAAAAAAAAAGGATAGAAATAAAAAAAACCCTCACAATATTAATAAATGGTGAAACTCTGACTTTTCTTAAGGCTATTGTAAGAATTTTGAGGACATGAAAAACATTAGATCTTCCGATCACTCATCTCTATAACCAGGGGTGAAATCCAGCAGGTTCTGGCAGGTTCTGGAGAAGCGGTAGTGGAAATTTTGAGTAGTTCAGAGAACCGGCAAATATCACCTATGGCTTGTCCCAGGGTGAGGTGGGAATGGAGATTTTGCAGTATCCTTTTCCTGGAGTGGGGTGGAAATGGAGAGTTTGCAGTATCCTTCCCCTGCCAGGCCCACCAACCCACGCCCACAGAACCGGTAGTAAAAAAAAATGGATATCACCACTGTCTATAACCCAGTAACAGGAAATTGAAGATTTAAATCATTCATCATCATAAAAAGGAAGACCATACCAACTCCAGTAAATAATCCCATCTTGAAGGATTAGAAAGAAATGGTCCTCATTTGTAAAATGTTCTTACTTCAGGAGTAAATGCTAATCCTGAAAGAGACTTCTACTTATTAGCCACCATCTTACCATGTTTGAAGAATTTCAGAAGATGATTTATATCAGGAAAATTGCTCTACTATTTTTTTTTCCCAATAAAAAAATAGTTTGGAATATCTGTACTTGATCATGGACTTAATTGTTCTTATTCTAACTAGGTTATCAGTCAGACAAGGCCATCAAAAATGGCCTTTGAGAAAGGAAACGATCTTCTTGATAATGTCATCCCACAGCCATTTCATGTTTACAGCTTTAATCAACAACAGGGGACTTGGAAAAGAAAAGAAAAGAAAATGAGTAGAAAACCTTATAGAAGGAGATGCCTCCAAATTTTATTATATGTGGGAATCGGTGGTGAAATTCATTTTTTTTTACTACCGGTTCTGAGGGCATGGCTTGGTAGGCATGGTGTGCCTTGGTGGGCGTGGCTTGGTGGGCGTGTCAGGGGAAGGATACTGCAAAATGCCCATTTCCTCCCCACTCCTGGGGGAAGGATATTGCAAAATCTCCATTCCTACCCCAGCCAGAGGTGGTATTTGCCAGTTCTCCGAACTACTCAAAATTTCTACTACCAGTTCTCTGAACTACTCAAAATTTCCGCTACCGATTCTCCAGAACCTGTCAGAACCTGCTGGATTTCACCCCTGGTGGGAATTGATTTTATTTTAAGCAATAAAAGAACAAAAATCAGATGTGGCAGCGAGCTGACAGACCAAGTGTTCTACTGAATAATAATCATCTCTAAATTTTAAAAATGCAGATTTCTCAATGGAATATTTTAACTGTTCTCCCTGGATTTTACTTTTCTACAGAGAGTTTTAGGGTGGGAAGAAGGGAGAGACCAATTTACAAATCACATTGAGACATGTTTTGGTTAACCATTGTTGACTAAACTTCAATTAGATGAGTTCACACAAAATGCCAAGCCCTAAACACTGATAGCAAACCACAAAGTATTAATTCAGACATGGTAAACCACAAATAAGTTACATGAAGGCTTAGGGTGCTGTGTGAACCCATTCGATTTGATCTTCAGTAGCAGTTCTAAAGAAACACCAATTCTTGAATATCCTTTCCGGCTATTTAACAAAGCGATAAAAACTGATTTTGATTCATGGTTGTTCAGAAAGAAACAACTACAGTAGTGGCCAAAATTGTGGAAACCTTTTGGGAAAAGTGTATTTTTGAGGTTTGATAGCTAATAACACCCTTTTGTTTGGAGTTTCAAGATAATCCTGTTCTACTTGCTGGAACAGCCTGGGAATAGCCGAAACCTTCACTCAATTGAAAATCTATGGAGCCGACTAAAGAAACTTGTTAGTCAGAAGCGACCCAGCAATAAAACCCAGTTAATAGAAGCAATCATTCAATCTTGGTTTCACATTAGAACAGCTGCAGAACTAAAAGACTTGGTTCACTCCATGGGAAGACGTTGTAAGGCCGTAATTCATGCTAAAGGTTACCCAACTAAGGATTAACTGACGTGATAATTTTTGTATATCTTGTTTTTTCTATGGTGATCATTTTTGTATATCTCATTTTTTTCTATGTGTTTCACTTTTCTTCTTTATACTATAACTACTATTCTAATAGCAAATCCTTCATAAAAGTTATTGCACTAAATTCTTGATTAAATGATCTTTCCATTGATATATGATTTTATGGTACTACTCCAAAAAAAAAAGTGGTGTTATTAGCTAGTTTTAGAAAATACACTTTTCTAGGTTTCCACAATTTTGGCCACTACTGTATGTTGTCGGGATGTCTTAATTAGCTTATTTGCTTTTCCCCAATTTGATACCTTCTACAAATCATGAGTTGCCACTGCCATAATAATATTCAGCCAACATAGATTTGTGCTAAATTTGGAACGTGCCGTCTACTGTATCTGGAGCAAATGAGAAGACTGTGTTCTGTTTAAGCTGAATCCATTGTTATAACTCTTTCAAACTCTTAATACCTGATCCTATTGATGCCAAGATGTTAATCCTGATCTTACTTTGAAAAGCAACTGCTTAAATAATTACTTCTTCAGCATTCTGCTTATTCTTTCTCTTCTATTCAGCAAACTTTCCCCATGGAAAGCAGCATAGTTGTCTACCTCTGACTCACACAAGAGTTTGAAAACAGACAGTGTAAATTGACCCTAATCCGATATTATGTTCTTGCGGTATATTGTTAGGCCAAAAATAGGCAACGTTAAGCAAAGTCAGCACAATTTTGGTTTGAGGAAAAATAGCCAACTTTGGCCTGTTCAACAATTCTTTTGAAATGGACATTGTTCCACCTGGAGGTGGAAACTGCTGTACAATTCATCGTTTAGCAACGTAATCCATTTACTTTTGGCAACGACATAAAATAAACAGATGTAATACAGTAAATCGTTTTTCTCTCTATGCGTATAAAACACTCACACAAATATGTTTACAGAGTAGGTGCAATTATGTGCATTACGATAGACACAACTAGAGATGTTTAGACATGTCTGCACCCATAGATGTGGGTGTATATACACACATCTCCATATGTATTAATTTTCACCATGGAGATCTTTATATCAGCAAATAACAGTGTCTACTTTCGAGAGGAAAATATCCAACCTGCACCTGTACTCAGGGTCATTTTGAGTTGGGCAGTCCTGTTAAATAAATATATAAATAAAATCACTTTCCCCACTTTATCAGCTTATGTGTTGTATAGAGGTTCCCATTTATAAATGCACAGAAGCAGGGGTCGGCTTCAGAAATTTTAGTAAGGGGTTCTCTGCTTGGTTTTTGGGTGGATGTGGCCATGGTGGGGCGTGGCCTAGTCAGTGTCTCCTGCATCACAGCGGGGGGGGGGGGGCTTTGTGCTGCATGTGATGCAGGAGACACTGACTTTGTGCTGTAACTGAATTTGTCTGCCTTGCTGCTAATCTTCTGCTTGTCTTTCTTTCCACCTAAACCTCTCTCGTGTTTGTCTATGGAGATTCTCAGGTCATTGTTGTCACAAAAGTGCTTTTTCAAGCGGCAACTGAGCTTTCTTTGTTTTAACTTGAAGACTTTCCCTTTGGTGTTTCTTTAGCAATTTTTTGCTCAGTTGTGCTAGCAAAGTTTCTTCTATCCAAGACGGCTGCTTCCATAGAGTGTGCTGGAAAGTTAAAATGCTCTGATATAATCTTGTCCTTGAGTCAAAATTGCATCCAATAACTCTTTGGTGCAAAGTTTAGCCTCTATGTCCCATAGAGTCCAGTGGAGCATTATTGGCAGATGGTAGCCATGTATCAACATTAAGGAAAATATCTGTGAAGGTGCCTTCAATTCACTAATTCACAGTTTTTGGAATCTGTAATGGTTCTGTTAATTAATGTCAATTAATCTTAGGAGCATAGCGGGGAGGTAAACACAAGAACATTTTTTCCCAAACGCCATCACTCTGCTAAACAAATAATTCCGTCAACATTGTCAAACTATTTACTAAGTCTGCACTATTAATCTTCTCATCGTTCCCATCACCCATCTCCTTCCACTTATGACTGTATGACTGTAACTTTGTTGCTTGTATCCTTACAATTTATATTGACTGTTTCCTAATATGATTTGATTGCTTATTTGTACCCTATGATTATCATTAAGTGTTGTCCCTTATGATTCTTGATGAATGTATATTTTCTTTTATGTACCCTGAGAGCATATGCACCAAGACAAATTCCTTGTGTGTCCAATCACACTTGGCCAATAAAATTCTATTCTATTCTATTCTATTCTATTCTATTCTATTCTATTCTATTCTATTCTATTCTATTCCATTCCATTCCATTCCATTCCATTTCTGGGTCAGTCATGAAGATGTTGACATATTGTGGAGCCAAATATGTAGCCACACCTTGGTAGCAAAGTATACTATATTGACATAAATAATGATTTCTTGATGGCTTAAAATCCACATTTGAGAGTGGAAGGTTGATATTAGTCTATAATATCCAGTAAGTAAAGTGGTATGGTTAGGGAGATTGGCTATGGATTTTAGCAGGGATGAAAGCCAGCAGGTTCTGACAGGTTCTGGAGAACCGGTAGCGGAAATTTTGAGTAGTTCAGAGAACCGGCAAATACCACTTCTGGCTGGCCCCAGAGTGGGGAAGGAATGGGGATTTTGCAGTATCCCTCCCCTGCCACACCCACTAAGCCACACCCACAGAACTGGTAGTAAAAAAAATTGGATTTCACCACTGGATTTTAGTCTTCTTATGGAGTGGATTGTGGGGATTTTTTTTTATGAGAGTGAGAGTGCTGGTGGCACATAGTTTGAGTACAGCATCTATAAAACCAGATAATCCAGTTCTGATGGTTCTAATGCTTCAGACAATTCACCTTCTTTGTGTATTTAAGGAAGTAGAAATTGCCTATTTGATGTCCACATTGTTTCCATGTAGATAGCCTTATTAGTCTTTAGAAAATTATTCCATCAATCTATGTAGTCTTTCCTGACACCTTTTGTTGGATTGAAAGATAGAAGTTGGAATGAAGAATTGGAAATAGCAATAGCACTTAGATTTATCCTATTTTTCAGAGTATAAGACGCACCTTTTCCTCCCCTAAAAGAGGGGGATTTAGGTGCGTCTTATACACTGAATGTAGCCCCGCCCACCCACTGGCCCCACCCTTTGGCCTCTGCCTCCCAGCAGTTTACCTCCTTGCAAGCAAACAGCAAGAAAAGGCAACTCCTTTTAGCTTCAGCACAGCCTAATTAGCACAAATTGATTGGATCGGCCTCCCGACTCTCAGCTGAATTGCTCTCAGCTGTTTTGCACAGGCCTCTGCTGCTTGCTACAAGGAGGTAAATTGCTGAAACAGATTTTTTTTGCTAACCAAGCTATGCTGAAAATGAAAAAGAAAGTAAAGCAGGCTGTTTACTGCAAGGAGGCAAAATTGCTGGGAGGCAGAGGCAGATTTCTTTTTCTTCTTTTCCTCCCCAAAAAAGGTAGGTGCGTCTTATACTCCAAAAAATACAGTATATACCACTTCATAGTGCTTTTACAGCCCTCTCTAAGGGGTTTACAGAGCCAGCGTTTTGCCCCCAACAATCTGGGTCCTCATTTTACCTACCTCGGAAGGATGGAAGGCTGAGTCGACCTTGAGCCTGGTGAGATTTGAACTGCCGAACTGCAGCTAGCAGTCAGCTGAAGCAGCCTGCAGTACTGCACTCTAACCACTGCGTCACCTCAGCTCATCAAGAAAGAAGACTTCTCAGCTTTCTTGACCTAAGCAACATTCGTAATAACAGATCTTCATCCCAATTGATTGTGATGGTGTTATTCCTCTTGAGGTTCTTGGATCACATTTCACTCTGTTCCAAGATCAAGGTAACAGAATACAAACACCAGGACTTTGTACTAACAAATCACTTCAAGAACAACCTCTAAAGAAATACTAAAGGCACACAGAGCTCTCTAAAAGCAAGCAGGACCATTGTTTTCTTGAAAGAGAAATTTCAGAATTGTATTTAACGAATTTTGTAAAGCTGGTGACAACTTAACCCACTTTCTTTCTTGTTAAGCCTGAGCAACTCCCTGAACAGTAATAGCCTATAGCTGATAGCACATTTGGACACAATTTAAATTCAAACACCACAAAGCAGCACTTAATATGTTCCACAAGGTCACTCTGATCCTTGTTCTTTGACCAAAAGGGCAGATTTCACAATTGCTCTTTGTACTCGAGACAAAAACAATTACCTCAGCCATAGTAATGAAACCACCAGAGGCAAAGAAAACCAACCGGAGTATATTTAGCTAATCAGTTAAAGAGTTTCTAATTTCAGGGGAGGATTTTCAGCTTTTGTTCCAATTATTATATTTACACGTAGAAAAGTTTTATCCCAAGGGTAGTGAGCCAGTTTCTGATGCTTTGGATAATCCAACTTTTTTTTGTTCTTCAGATAATTATGTCACTTCAAGTGATGGAGACATTTCCCTCATGGAGAAATCCACTTCTTTTGACCTATTCTAGCACATATTTGAAAAGGATTCCTTCTCCGTGAAATAATCTGTTGAGAAAGGCAGTAGAGGATGCAGAGATTTGGAATAATAGCGAGCTGCAGAGTAAAATGCAAAAAAGTAAGAGAATTAAATTTTTCCTTCTTAGTTTGACTACTGAAGATAGATATGTTTTGTATATGGAGTGAAGCAAGAGTTTTTGTTTCAAAACAGTCGATTTCTAGGTTAAATGCCATGGAATTTCCCCAGTCAGGACTCAGTAAATCAGTGGAAGAGAATAAGTTTTGGAAACAAAAATGTTTAATCAGTTTAAACAGCACTCTAGATTACAATATGATTGATTTGTTTCTGGCTTAAGTGTGTTGCATAGAATTGTGGTTAGCTTGTGGGTTCTTTGTATCACATGTACCCAGTGACAATTCAGTCAGTCCCATGGATTGGCAGGCTGTAAAACCAGTTTGTGAAATTTCTGCACTTTTTCAGCTTGCAGTCCTCAACACTTCAGAAGTAGCCTGCAATTATCTTTACTACTGTCGGCTCTGGGATCAAGGAGTGAAAGTCACTGCCCCATCACAAGCTGCACTAGTGTTCCATCCCAGCTACGGACCCCAAAGAACACAGCACACACAAAATCCATACAAACCTTAGTTTACTAATTTAAATCAGTCTTTTCTGAACAAAGGCTGTTAATTTAACTTCATTAACAGCTGACAAGAATCCAAAGAATAATAAATCAATTTTAAGGCACAATATTTCAGATAACTTTAATCTTACTGTGGTTGGCAGAATGCCCAAAAGCAATTTGCAGGAAAACTGACAAGAGAGAAACAAGAGCCGAATCAAATGTTTCTGGAATCAAGACGCGAAGGAATATGAACGAAGTTGTTTCCTGAAAATTGCATCAGTCATCATCCTTCCTTAAATAGGCTAGGGGAGTGGCCAATTAGCCCCAAGCCTTACTCTCGAGAAGACCTCCTCCTGAGGAGCCACTCCTGCCTTTTCGCAGCTCTGCGCGCTCGTGTATCGAGAAGAGGCTCCTCCTCTTCTTCCTCTTCACTTATGGGAGCTTCTGGAGGTTCTGAAGGCCCTGGCTGAATTCCTGCCTCTGGCATCACATCTTCTCCAGCCTCCTCATTGTCTGACTCGAGTGCCAACTGCACAGGCTACTGATGCAGCACCACACCAGCCTCCTTGCTGTCTGAATCAGCTAATAACTGCACAGGCCACTGACGGGCCACAACAACCAGTTCTTATGGCAACAAAAATCTACCGACTCTTCACTCCATATAAAAGTTAGAAGACAACCAAGCAACCCCATTATTTGTACATGCTATTTCTCTCGCCAAAGAGAAGAAATGTCAATTTCAATCCTATTAGCTTTTGCCTACACTTATACCAAAGAATTGCAAAAGCAAGTCAAGTCAACGTTCTTTTTTCATAGAGCAGCTGAAGCTCAAAATCCAGCAGAAAGGCTAAGGCAAGCATTCTATCCAACAGTTGACCTTCAAACTTTGTACAGCTCAAGCGTTTAAGGTTGAAACCAGATCCTCTTGCAGTGTTGACGAGGAGGCCAAAGTAAATTATCTCTCAACTGCCCATATGGGATCTCAAGAGTTGATTCAGAACCAGCAACACGGAAATGTCTGTTGTGACCCAACCCCAAGTAGGTAGTAATCGATGCAAACAGTTCCAAAACAAACAGACTTTATTAGAACAGCTGAGAATTAATTCATTCTCGGTGTAGTCCAGACTAAATTAAAACAAACTCTTCATAACACAAATTCTTCAGTCTAATCCCCAACCTTGGTATAATTAGGCAAACTGCCAAAGGCTTCTCCTGTCAAAAGTTCAAAAGCAGAAGACACCGATGAGAGATAAGTGCAGCAATACTATCAATGTTGTTTTCCAACAAAGAGCTCAAGAGTGGTTGCTGGTCTTTTAAGCCTTATGGGAGGGGCCAATCATCTCTTGGCCTTACTCCTGAGTCGTCCTCTTTGCTTTAGCTGCTCTTGCCTTCTGGCAGCTCTTCTCATACGTGCACTAGGAACAGGCTCCTCCTGTTCCTCTGCCTGTCTACTGTCAGCCTCTGGAGGCTCCGGAGTCCGCACCTCACTCCTCAATAATCTGCCCCTTTCTCTGCCTCCGAAGCAGAGCCCTCATCCGGGCCTTCCTCAGCCTCCAGGACTGGCCCATGTTCTTCCTCAGCCTCACTGCTGTCGGACTGTGCTGCCAACTCCGCAGGCTGCTGGCAAACCATAACAATGTCCTGAGGCATAACTTTGAGTCTATTTGATCAAATAACTTGAAGACCTGTAATGTCTCAGTACTCTCTTTAGGTTAACAAGGAAGAATAGTATTCTGTAAAAACAATCTACTACAACTTGGATATTTTAAATATATTGAGCAGGTAGTTGGATTAGATGACCTCCAAGGTCTCTGTTATTTTGGGACAGAATTTCTCATAATTCCTAACTACTAGATGAACCTATCTGAAGGATTTCATGTCAGAAGACACTACTATGAAGCTTTGAATTGGACTGAAAAAGTTGGATGGTGATTTTACCAAAGAAATAAAGGGTCCATGGACAAATGTATGGGAAAAAAGAATACCTGGAGCAGATCATGAGTGCAGTAAACCAATCTTGCACTCTGAATTCCCCTTCCCAGGGCAAGGTTTCCTCTTAGTTACCCCAAGCTGAGGCAATGCATATAAAAGAGAGGAAGTGAAAAAATTTCAACAACAGAACAAGAGAAAAATTTTCATTTCTCCCTGGAAACCAGAATAGAAAAAACAGGTTCAGTTTTTCCCCATTTTTTCAATCTATTTTTATTCTGGTTTGAGAATATGACTATATCTGAACTTGAAGTAGCCTTCAGAATTTGACCAACCCATCTGCTGTTTCTGAGTAACCACAAGGAGAAAGCAGTCCAAACTTTCTGTTAAAACAAATACAGTCACAGAGATTTCATTGAACATACCTGTAGAATCATAGGGCTGGAAGAAATCTTGGAGCTCAAGGCAGGAGACCTCACACCATCTAGGTTGAATGATTACAAAGAATATCATCCTTGGTATCAATTGGATAGTTCCCTTGATCTTTAGAAAAAAATGTATTTTTTATCCACCAATAGTTATATGTCTCCTTCCTTCATAGACCTGGAGGGGTCTATATCCATCAAGGGAATACCAAGGCAAAGGTTTTAATCCCTGTACCCCCAGGCCTGAATCTCAGTATGGATCAGGTAACAGTAACAGAGTTGGAAGGGACCTTGGAGGTCATCTAGTCCAACCCCCTGCTCACACAGAAGACCTGTACTAGGGATCCAAACCGCCAAACTGCCAACCTTTCTGATCAACAAGCTCAGTGTCTTAGCCAATGAGCCACCTAATCAGGTTTCCATCATCCTGTTAATCTGGAGTAAAATAACCAATAATCCAAGGTATAACTGTCACATTTATGGCATCTTCTCCAAGGTTGCTTAATAGTTATATTAAAAAGTGCGTAGGTGTAGCTCAGACCTCAAATAAGCACAGTGCTTTTTTGTTCCTCATTAAAGACAAGTTTTTAGCCTTCTCTCTCTGAAAAAAAAAAGGTTCATCTTTACTAGTGAGCAAATCCTTTATAGCACTGGCATCTTTTTTCGGACTTATCCAAAGTCTAAAAACTGCATAAATAAAGAGCAAGGTCCAAAGTACATTTTCTAAACCATTTTCAAGGCATCTTCTTCTCCAAAATCCAGGCAGAAGCAGAACAAGCTTCTTGAAGTCAAGTACAAACTAAATTTGACCGAATTGAAATGAAGCTCAGTCGCTAAGACATTGAGCTTGTCAATCGAAAGGTCAGCAGTTCAATGGTTCGAATCCCTAGTGCCATGTAACGGGATGAGCTCCCGTTACTTGTCCCAGCTTCTGCCAACCTAGCAGTGTGAACGCACGTAAAAAATGCAAGTAGAAAAATAGGCTTTGGTGGGAAGGAAACAGCATTCCATGCGCCTTTGGCGTTTAGTAATGCCGGCCACATGACCATGGAGAATCTTCGGACAGCACTGACTCTTTGGCTTTGGAACGTAGATGAGCACCGCCCCCTAGAGTCAGGAATGACTAGCACATATGTGTGAGGGGAACCTTTACTAATTCAATTATCCCCTACTTAATACTTTCATTACCTATAAATTATAATTTTGAAGCTGAGCCCTAAACTTTCAAAGAAAACACACAACCCAACATTGCAAAATCACAGCACTGATTTTGTATTAGCATGTTACACTTAATCAACATGTTATCGGGGTTTAAATCCCATTCTTGTAATGCAGCCAAATGGGATAATAAACAATAGCCTTTGAGTTTATTTATTGATTGGTCAAGAAAAAGTAAGTCCTCTGGAATTTCAGTTGAGTTATATCAACTGAAAGATACTCAACTTTAGATGGGTACCACTTACACGGTGCACAAAGAAAACAGGAATTCCATAAACCATGCAATTCAGAATACCAAGAACGGATTATTTTTCAGAATCAAACTGTATTTTCAAAATAAAATCAGAGAAAGCCATCCAAGAACACACATGGCAGTTGTTTATTATTGTATCCCGGGAATGGCGAGCCTGCCAATGTCTCAGGTGAATTGTGAGCACAGCTGCAAAGTAATAATTGATCATTAATCATCATCTATGTAGATAATAATGATGTACCATCAACTTGCACCCCTATCCACATACACTCTGGGGGACTCAGCTATCTCAGGATAACAGAATAATAGAGTTGAAAGGGACCTTGGAGGTCTTCTAGTCCAATCCCTGCCCACTGATTAATTGTTCTCAGGAAATTTGTCCTTAGTCCTAGGTTGCTTCTTCTCTCATTGATTAATTTCATCCATTTCTGCTTGTCCTGCCTTCAGATGCTTTGGAAAATAGGTTGAGCCTCTCTTCTTTGTGACAGCCCCTCAAATATTGGAAGACTGCTATCATATCACTTCAATGGAGTCTTCTTAAAATGAAGAGGTACCACTTCTGATTGGGTTGATGGCCACATAGGATTTTGCAAGACACACTGAACTCTGCACTACAAAAATGTACTGGATTGTGCAAATTTTTAAATGTTTTGTATTCTGTTTTAAATATTATTAGCTGCCTTCAGGGCTGCATAAAGCAGAGGTCAAGACATAAATCTTATAAATTAAGAAACTGAGGCCAGAAGCTTCATCTAGGAGTGACTGCAGAACTAAAAGACTATAGACTCTATACCAGTGGTGAAATCTAAAATTTGTTACTTCCGGTTCTGTGGCCATGGCTTGGTGGTGGTGGTGGGGGGGGTAATGTGACTGGGTGGGCGTGGCCTTTTTTTTTTATTTTTAAAACCATTTTTTCTCAACCTCTTCAGCGAAGAGGTTGTAAAAAAATGCTTTCAAAAGGCTCTGATGATCCCAGCTGAGTTGCCTAATCGGCAGAGGCTTTTTAAAAAACAACTTGGATCATCAGAAGCATTTAAAAAAAAATAGGGTTTTTTACTTTTTTAAAAAGCCTCTGCTGTGTGTGTGTGTGTGTGTGTGTGTGTGTGTGTGTGTGTGTGTGTGTGTGTGTTTAAGCCAGGTTTTTCCTACGTAACCAAGTCTCCAAATGGGCAAGCACAAAATCTGCTGGCTGCCAGAATGAAAAGAAGAAAAAAAAACCCCAGAAAGTAGTGAATGTAATTTCACTCAACTAGGGTTTGCAGAAACATCTTGGTTACGTAGGAAAAACCTGATTTAAAGAAAAACACACATAAAACCTACGAAAAGTAAGAAAATAGACATTGGGCCTTTACAGGGAGGAACATGAGATGTGGGTGTGGCCTACTGATGATGGCTAATGAGCCAGAAATAGTTATTTAGGTCTCCCAGAATGCAGCACAAGATTCTGTTTGCTGCCAGAGTGAAAAGATAGAGAAAGAACCCAGAATGTAGTGTATGTGATCTCGCTCAATTGTGGTTCCAGAAAAATCTTGGCTACGTAGGAAAAACCTGGCTTAAAGGAAACACACACACACACACACACACACACACATACACACACACATACATACATACATACACATACAGTGGTGGGTAGGTAGGTAGGTAGGTAGGTAGGCAGATAGACAGACAAACATGATGGATGGATGGATGGATGGATGGATGGATGGATGATGGATGGATGGATGGATGAATGGACAGACAGACAGATATAGATAGATGATGGATGGATGGATGGATGGATGGGCAGTTAGACATGATAGACAGACAGATTATCGATAGATAAATGGATGGACAGACAGACGATAGAGAGAGAGAGACAGACAACAGACAGACAGAGTTGGAGATAGAGATGGATGGAGATGATAGATGGATGGATGGAAGGAAGGAAGGAAGGAAGGAAGGAAGGAAGGAAGGAAGGAAGGAAGGAAGGAAGGAAGGAAGGGTAGGTAGGTAGCTGTGGATTCTGACACTGATAAAGAGACTAATACATGTTGTAAAACAGTGTATGTAGATTCAAGCATTTCTTTTAACTGCAACGATATTCAGGGCATCCTCCTTCCTTTGTAGCATGGCCACCATCTATATCCCAAACTGAAATATAATAAAAATAATAAAATGGAATTATAGATGGCGCCTTACCAGGGCTCTACTCAAAGACACCCATATTGTATTGCATAGTTTGGCATTGCTTCAGTTTGCTGACTATGAACATTTTTTCAATATATCCATTATCACTGCAACCACTGCCGAGAAATGATTTATACACATATATTGGAAGTGGACGGGCCTGGGGACATTCCAGAAGGCCAATTTAATATCTTTCTGTCTTGTTTTTCAGGAGGGAAGGTTTCCATTGAGAGATCAACAGTGACTCTTGCAGCAGCTGGCAAGAAGGAAGGGCTACCAGCAAATAACATTTATGCTCATCAATCTCACTTCTTTAAAAAAAAAAAAAGATCCAAAAAAGGCCTGGCAAGCCAAATCTAAGCAAGCTTATGTCCTTTGGGACTTGTTGCTGGCAATGATATCATTCAGTGAAACACAAGCTAACATATCACATTTTTAGTGTTGGGATAAAAGCTCATCTCCAGGTGGTTAGTTTAAGTTTCACCATGTCACAGAAGCTTAGGAATAGAATAGAATAGAATAGAATAGAATAGAATAGAATAGAATAGAATAGAATAGAATAGAATAGAATAGAATAGAATAGAATTCTTCATTGGCCAAGTGTGATTGGTCACACAAGGAATTTGTCTTTGGTGCATATGCTCTCGGTGTACATAAAAAGAAAAGATACACTCGTCAAGAATCATAAGGTACAACACTTAATGATAGTCATAGGGAACAAATAAGCAATCAAATCATACCAGGAAACAATCAATATAAACCATAAGGATATCAGCAACAAGATTACAGTCATACAGTCATAAGTGGGAGGAGATGGATGATAGGAATGATGAGAAGATTAATAGTAGTGCAGACTTAGTAAATAGTTTGACGGTGTTGAGGGAATTATTTGTTTTGCAGAGTGATGGCATTCAGGAAAAAACTGTTCTTGTGTCTAGTTGTTCTGGTGTGCAGCACTCTATAGCGTTGTTTTGAGGGTAGGAGTTGAAACCGTTTATGTCCAGAATGCGAGGGGTCTGTAAATACTTTCACAGCCCTCTTTTTGACTCGTGCAGTATACAGGTCCTCAATGGAAGGTAGGTTGGTGGCAACTGGTTTTTTTTTTTTTTTTTTTTTTTTTTTGCAGTTCTAATTATCCTCCGAAGTCTGTTTCTGTCTTGTTAGGTTGCAGAACCAAACCAGACAGTTATAGACGTGCAGATGACAGACTCAATAATTCCTTTGTAGAAAATTCAATTCAAAACCATGGGAAGGTTAACTATAACTCTATCATCTTTCTCTCTCTCTCTCTCTCTCTCTCTCTCTCTCTCTCTCTCTCTCTCTCTCTCTCTCTCTCTCTCTCTCTATCTATCTCTATCTCTATCTATCTATCTCTATTATCTCTATCTCTATATATCTATCTGTAAAAGAAGTAATGTGTGGAAGCTTGAAGGAGAAAGTGGGAACAATTGATCAATGGAATAGCTTGCCTCACAGAGATGTTGGTGCCCCAATCTGAGTATTTCAAAAATAGACTGGACAATCATTTCATCGGAATGGTATAAGGTCTCCTGAGCAGGGTGTTGTGCTAGAAGATCTCTGAAGTCCCTTTCAACTCTATGATTCTAGGTTCTAAATTCTATAGCAGTGGTGTCAAACTCATGGCGTCAGAGCAGCATCACATGACATATCAGGACTTTTCCCCCTTTCGCTAAACCGGATGTGGTGTGGCCAGCACATGACGCATCCGGCCCATGGGCCTGGAATTTGACAGCCCTGTTCTTCCATATCAAGCTGATTGCAAACATTTCCTAAAATACAAAGGAGAGAGATTAAATTGGGGTTGTATAATCTGTGAGAGTATGTTTGAGAAAGATTGTTTTCTGCCTCTAGAAACGTCATAGCATAGAGAGCAGTGATTGGGGATTGATTTTGTTAAATTGTGTATTTCCATCCATGTTCAATCCCATTATTTGTAAATAAAGCCACACAATACAAAAACCTCACAGGATTAGAATGGTCTGCTTTTAAAATATACCAACATCCTCGGATATCCAACTAATTCCACAAGAAAGGCAAATGTATCAGCAAGATTATTTATTCCATGGACATTCTGCATCCCTGACATTTCATAAGATAAATTCTCCAGTCTTTGAAATATCAAGAGCTCAGTTCAGCTTTTCCTTCTAGACCGATACATGTATTATAAATATAATTGTTCTGAATAGTAGCTTATAAGTATTTAATTTTTAAAATGTGGATGGGGTAAAATAAATGCCATACATTATATAAAAGAAAAATTATATCAATTTCAAATGCAGGAGTATCAGTTCTGGGAATGGAATATGGGAGGCTGAGTTTTTGGAATGCAATAAAGCCCCCAATTATAAGCTTTAACCTTCAGCTATGATAAAAGAGGAAATAATATAGACAGACATGAGTTTTTCGTTGTAATGAGCCAACAACTGCTCTATATTACAGATTATTACAGTAGTTACAATTCAAATTTGTCAAAGGCAGTGTGAATGCTATAAGCACAATCTATCGCACACTGTATAAATCTTCCTTGCATAGCGTGAGATTTCTTATTATGAGGGCAATGTGATTTGAGTCTGTCTCAAATATCATTTTGCTACCTGTAAAACTTCTGCCAACCTAGCAGTTCGGAAGCACGAAAAAAATGCAAGTAGAAAAATAGAGACCACCTTTGGTGGGAAAGAAACAGCATTCCATGCGCCTTTGGCATTTATTCATGCCAGCCACATGACCATGGAGACATCTTTGGACAGCGCTGCCTCTTCGGCCAGTACATATGTGCAAGGGGAACCTTTAATTTTACCTTTTTACCTGTAAAAAGGGAACAGACCATCTTTTGATCACCACACATTGTTGTCTAGAAGATTGTATGCTGCTGCAATCTTCTTGATGCATTTCTGGAAACATGCTATAACTATGTTTTGAATGTCATCTTTATGGTAACTATTATCCTGAAAAATGCAACAGGACTGAGATGTTTATGACCAATATGTTTGTTTATCTAACATTATCCTGCTTTCATGGATATTCTTCTCTTTGTTTCCATTTTTAGCCTGAAGAAAATAAAAGTAATTTTAAACAGCTGATGGGCTATCAAGCAAATATAAGTTCAGTATGATGATTCTGTTCACACAGTAGGCCTGACACTTTTCCTGAACTGACCCATTTTCTAGATGTATTCTGCACGTTGAAGCAAATGGACTGGGTTTGCACAAAATGCTACGGTTAAAAAAAAGTTTAGAATGCAAAATATTGAGTTGGAAGAATTCTTGGAGGTCTTCTACTCCAACATCCTGTTCAAGCTATATCATTCTGGACAAATGGCCATCCAATCTCTTTTTAAAAACCTCCAGTGTTGGTGCATCTACAATTTTTGAAAGCAAGCTGTTCCATTGATTGATCTTTTCTCACTGTCAGGAAATTTTTCCTTAATTCTAGGATGGCTCTCTCTTTGTTAACTTCCATCTGTTACTTCTTGTTTTGCTCTCAGATGCTTTGGAGAATATGGTGTTCTCCTCTTCACCTCAAATAGTGGAAGACTGCTATCATGTCACCCCAGTCCTTCTCTTCATTAGACTAGATATATTCAATTCCTGCAACCATTCTTCATGTTTTAGCCTTCAGTCCCATAATCATGAATAGAATAGAATAGAATAGAATAGAATAGAATAGAATAGAATAGAATAGAATAGAATAGAATAGAATAGCAGAGTTGGAAGGGACCTTGGAGGTCTTCTAGTCTAACCCCCTGCCCAGGCAGGAAATCCTACACCACTTCAGACAAATGGTTATCCAACATCTTCTTAAAAATTTCCAGTGTTGGAGCATTCACAACTTCTGGAGGCAAGTTGTTCCACTGATTAATTGTTCTCACTGTCAGGAAATTCCTCCTTAGTTCTAGGTTGCTTCTCTCCTTGATTAGTTTCCACCCATTGCTTCTTGTCCTGCCCTCAGGTGCTTTGGAGAATAGTTAGACTCCCTCTTCTTTGTGGCAACCCCTGAGATATTTGAACACTGCTATCATGTCTCCCCTAGTCCTTCTTTTCCTTAAACTAGACATACGCAGTTCCTGCATCCATTCTTCTTCATATGTTTTAGCCTCCAGTCCCCTAATCATCTCTGTTGCTCTTCTCAGCTCTCTTTCTAGTGTCTCAACATCTTTTTTACATCGTGGCGACCAAAACTGAATGCAGTATTCCAAGAGTGGCCTTACCAAGGCATTATAAAGTGGTATTAACACTTCACATGATCTTGATTCTATCCCTCTGTTTATGCAGCGCAGAACTGTGTTGGCTTTTTTGGCAACTGCTGCACACTGCTGGCTCATATCTAAATGGTTGTCTACTAGGACTCCAAGATCCTTCTCACAGTTACTACTATTGAGCAAGGTATCACATATACAGTACCTGTGCATTTTGTTTTTCTTCCCTAAATGTAGAACCTTGCTTTTTTTCACTGTTGAATTTCATTTTGTTAGATAGTGCCCAATGTTCAAGTCTGTCAAGATCCTTCTGTATCTTGAGCCTATCTTCTGGACTGTTGGCTATTCCTGCCAGCTTGGTGTCATCTGCAAATTTGATGAGTTCCTCATCTATCCCTCATCCAAGTCATTGATGAAGATGTTGAAGAGCACTGGGCCTAAAACAGAGCCCTGTGGTACTCCACTGCATACTTCCCTCCATGTAGATGCAGTTCCATTGAGGACTACATGTTGAGTGTGATTGGTCAGCCAGTTACGAATCCATCTGGTGGTGATGCTATCTAACCCACATTTTTCTACTTTATCGAGTAGTAGGTTAGGGTCTACTTTATCAAATGCTCTACTGAAGTCCAAGTAAATCATCTTCATTGCTCTTCTCTGCACTTTTGCTAGACTTTTTTTTTTTAATTTTAAAGCTGATTTTAAATTAAGCAGCTTAAGTGTACAAATTAAGCTACTCGGTTTTTAACATGATTAAGTAACCAAGGAGTAAGGATAAGAACTGTTCCACAGTGGAACCTACTGTTATGAAAAGTGATACACATTACTTTTACAGAAATATGTAAACAGTCTGTCAGGGGTGTATTCCTGGCCTTCAAGATATATATACAAGTGCGCACAGGTACTGTATATCAGACATTAATACAAATGAGCATGTCCAGAAATATTTCACAAGAAGAGTCCTCCACTCCTCTGCTCGTAACAAAATACCTTATGCCACCAGGCTTGAAATTCTGGGTTTAGAAAATTTAGAATTACGCCGCCTTCAGTATGACCTAAGCATAGCTCATAAAATCATCTGCTACAATGTCCTACCTGTCAATGACTACTTCAGTTTCAACCACAACAATACACAAGCACACAATAGATACAAACTTAAAGTGAACCTCTCCAAACTCGATTGCAGAAAATATGACTTCAGTAACAGAGTTGTTAATGCCTGGAATGTATTACCAGACTCTGTGGTCTCATCCCAAAACCCCCAAAACTTTAACCTAAAACTGTCTACTGTTGACCTCACCCCATTCCTAAGAGGTCTTTAAGGGGTGTGCATAAGAGCACCAGCGTGCCTACCGTCCCTGTCCTAATGTTCCCTTTAATTATACTCATTTTATGTATTTAATTCATGCTTATACTTATACATATTATCTAATATGTACTCAATAAAAATAAATAAATAAAAATAAAGATATGTACCAAGCAAGTAGGAACAGTAAATAACTTTGAAGACAGTTTCTAGCAATATACCTGTCTCTGCAGCGTGGTATTCTTGATGGTTATAACCAATATTTTTGTCTATTCTACTTCTCTCATCCCATTACGAGTAGTCCTCATTTAGTGATTGTCCACAATTACAACAATAATGAAAAATGTGAGGATTGGACTTTACAACCAATCCTCGCATTTACAACCTTTGCAGATCTGTAAAGAAAAGAAAAGCTGAAGTAAGATCATGGTTTCACCTAGTAATCACTTCACTTAATGATCAAGTGGTCAGTCTCAATTGTAATTGTTGAACGAGGACAGTTATAATGTTCTTCAAGCATCTTCTTTTATTATATTTGTTTGACTGGTCACACACATAAGTATAAACCTAAATTAATATTAAAATGCTGATGTTCAGGAAGTAAACTCACAGAATAGTTAGCAAATAATAGTTTCATGCTTAGCTAAGCAGCAGATTATTTGCTTCATCGAAGTTCACTTTCAGTCTGTCCTTCAACTGGCTCCAATGTCTTCTTCTTCTATTTCAAATTGTTGCAACAATGGCATCCCCAATTTTCACTGTGTTATATTTTTTACAGCATAAAATGGAAGAACTATCAACAATATATTCAAAATAAGCTCTTGGAACATTTTGAACCACATTTAAAGGAAGGGTGTTGCATCCAATCTATTCAAATCCCCAAAACTAATTTTGCAAACATCTTATGATGTATGATGTTTCAAACCAAGGATGTGAATCTGATATTCAGAAGCTGGGTTTTTTTAAAAAAAATCATAGAACTCTAGACTTGGTAACATAGGAAATCAGTTTTAGAATATATCAGTTATCAAAAGAAAATATTGCCAAGAAACTATTGAACAGTTCAGACCAGGTTTAAGAGCATATTTTTCTTTAATTAAAGCAGATTTGAGTCTGTCTCTTTTGTAGAGCAAGGACTTTAATCAATCATGACCTTTCCTGCACACTCTGGATTTCTGATTTTTTTAAAGGAGGCAACTATTCATCAGAAGAAACAGTACGGAGGAGCATAAGACCTCTCAATAGAATAGAATAGAATAGAGTAGAGTAGAGTAGAGTAGAGTAGAGTAGAGTAGAGTAGAGTAGAGTAGAACAGAACAGAACAGAACAGAACAGAACAGAACAGAACAGAATAGAAGTGAAGTGAACAGTGAACGGAACAGAACAGAACAGAACAGAACAGAACAGAACAGAACAGAACAGAACAGAGCAGAACAGAACAGAACAGAACAGAATTCTTTATTGGCCAAGTGTGATTGAACACACAAGGAATTTGTCTTGGTGCATACGCTCTCAGTGTACAGTGTACATAAAAAAAGATATATTCATCAAGAATCATAAGGTACAACACTTAATGATCGTCATAGGGTACAAATAAGCAATCAAATCATATTAGGAAACAGTCAGTATAAATCATAAGAATACAAGCAGCAAAGTTACAGTCAAAGCAGATTAGTTTGATTTTCTTATAATCTGTTGACCTACTTGACAATAAAGGCCCATATTATGATCCCCAATTTTTCTTCTTAGGAAAAAACTGCCCCATTTCTGAAAACTAAGCAATTGTAGCTGACAAATGCATTAGTGGAATGGTGAGAATACTTTTCTTTATGTACAGATGGGAAGCTAGTCCTTTCAGCAATACAGATGGTTCATCCATTTGTCCGACTTGTTAGATTTATATATCAAGTTTCCTCCAGGAACATAAGGCAGCATATTTGCTCATTTAATTTTTCCCTCACATCAATAATCCAGTGACATAGTTTGGGCTACGAGAGAATGACTGGTCCAAAGCCACAATGAATGGCCATGGCTGAGGGTTGACTTCACCCTAGAACTTTGCAGTCTTTGTCCAATAATTAACTATTGAGGGGTCCTTGGTGCTCTCTGAGCTTGGTTATTTTCTTGCAGAAATTCGATTACCCAAACTAGATAACATTATCAGTCCTAATGGTACCGGTATTACCTAGTTTTGTAATGAGACATCTGCAAGAAAACAACCAAGCTCAGAGAACACCAAGGATCCCTCATTTCAACCCTGAAAATAATTATTCATTATTGATAGTTTACCTATTGCAGTTACATCTTGTTGTGGCTCCGTTGCCTGAGCCTGTGTCATCAGTAGGAGACGACTCTGAGAGTGAGGGAGAGGAGTTGGCAAGGCCTCCTTCTTCAGGACCCTCCTCTCTGGCAATGCCTCCGGAGGACACCGAAGGGCAAGAGATAGGCCCAGAGCCAAGCACGTCCCCGCAGCCACAGGTGGACAGTGATGAGGGTAATGAGTCTTGGCTGGACCCTCGTCAGCGTCGTAGAGACAGGCGTGCACAACAGAAGAAAAGGCATGCCTGTGATTAGCTGACTCACTGGACCACACCCCACAGGCTATAAAAGGAGATGAGTTAACCATTCAGACTCTGTGACAGACAAAACTAACTCCTTTGAGTCACATTGCATCTCTGGAAAACAGCAATCTGGGCCTTGGAAATATTCGGACAATTCTGACTGTGGGTATTTTTGTGTGTTGATAAAGTTCTTGGCAAGCAGCTGCTGGGATTGCTGCCAAGCGTCTTATCGGACTAATTGGTTGCCTGCCAGTTTATTTAACCCCCAGCTGTCTGTCTGAATGTGTGTGTGTGGGACGGGGACAGAACACATCTCCAGAATTCTTCCTTTCTTTTATCTGGAGCTAGAAAAACCATCCGGATGAAAAGATTTACCTCTAATGCTTCTGGTGTTTCGCATTGTTCTGTCCAAACTAATTTGAACTGTGCTTCTTCTTACGGCTAGCAAAGGAATCCTATCTCTTAAAATAAGTTAACCTATCTTGTAACAGAGCAAGGATCGTCCAAACCAATGCTTCTGGGAGTGTAAGCCAGGAAAAAAAAACCAGAAGCATCTCCAAAATGCTTTTCTTTTCAGACAACATTGATAGAGTTTATAGCAGCTGTAGGGCAAAAAAAATATAAAAGGCACCCATCGTACTTGAGAAACTCTTTCAATAGCAATGTTCTACCACTGCTAATGAGGAATCCTTGCTTTTAAGAAAGCATAGGAAAATTTTTCCTTCCCCTTGAGAAATTTGGCAAAAATGTCTACCCTCTGCGTACCACAAATTCGGTGGGAAAAAAAGACTATTTCTGCACCATTGCTTGTGTTGTTGTTTGCACCATTATAAGAGGTGGATTTGTAGTAAAGCTGTTGAGCTAACAAGTCTAAAGAAAGGCTAGTACAATTGCTTTGTTTTTAACTCGACTTCCTTGCTCCATTTAGTTACAGCTTCTTCTCCTAATGGACTTGCTAATTGCATCCTCTCCATAAACCAATGTCCTAGAACAGAGCCTCAAGGTCTTCTATTCTTCTGCCGTCCCTCAACTACAACACCACCCCTATTTACAATAGCCACCCAGCGTTAAAATAGAAGAAAAGGAGCAAATAGATAAAAGAAAAATCAATATGAGGAGGACAGGAAAAGAATGCGTTGTAAACTCAGGCAATATTGAAGAATTATATAATGGAATTCCTGGATGCATGCATTTGAGGAGACCAATTTTTATAAGAGCCTGGACACTTATGTGAATAATGAGAATATCAGGGAGGACTTAATAAGCATCCTATACTGCCTTGGCATTTACACAGACACAACTTATTTATTGCTTGCCAGTCCTACCGCATTCTGAAACAGACCCAACAACTCATTCTTTATTCTAATTTCTCATGCTGGTCTGCAGTATTGTGGCTGCTAAACTCTGGGCCCAGTTTTCAAAAAGCAACAACTTTTTTTTTTTTGAAATCCATAAAATTATTTCTGTCCTAGTTACTATAGATTTAAAAATGGAGTTTGTCCCACTACTAATTACCTTATTCTGTCTCTGCCAAGTTCTATGCATACTGGGGTTGCTAATCACCCAGTGTTTTACTGGTCTAAGCAGATATTTTATTTTAAAAGCTATGCATTTTCACAGATATGTAGCATTTGCATTTAGAATTATTGAATTTGCCAGGTTCGAAATACATTTTGCTCCATCTGTCTTATCTGAGTCATCAGCCAGGTTGGCATGTATTTTTACTAATATAATCCCAGGCGTGAAAGCAGAAAGAGGTGAGGCTGTTCACACACTCAAGAATACAAGTTCTAATGTTTCCATAGTGGTTTTTGATATTTGGTGACTGACCACAATAGGGTAGGGTAGGGTAGGGTAGGGTAGGGTAGGGTAGGGTAGGGTAGGGTAGGGTAGAATAGAATAGAATAGAATAGAATAGAATAGAATAGAATAGAATAGAATAGAATAGAATAGAATAGAATAGAATGGGACCTTAGAGGTCTTCTAGTCCAGTCCCCTGCTCAAGCAGGAGAACCTATACTATTTCAGACACGTGGCTGTCTAGTCTCTTCTTAAAAACCTCCAGTAATGGAGTGCCCATGATTTCTGGAGGCAAGTTGTTCCACTGGTTAATTGTCTTCACTGTTAGGAAGTTCCTCCTTAATTCCAGGTTGCTTCTCTCTTATTTATTTATTTATTTATTTATTATTTCAATTTATAAACCGCCCTTTTATGTATGACTCAGGGCGGTGAACAGCCAGAATAAAACATGGTATACAAAAGTTAAAAACAATTAAAAATTATTAAATATTATTCGGCCGAGAATTAAAACAACCCAATTTAAAATCAATGTCAAATTTAAAAACGGAGGATGGGATCAAGCTAGCCCAGCTAGATGGAACAAATGGGTTTTAAGGGCCCGACGAAAGGTCCGGAGATCTGGAATCCTGCGTATCTCCGGGGGTAGGTCATTCCAGAGGGCGGGCGCTGCCACAGAGAAGGCTCTCCCCTGGGGGTCGCCAGCCGACACTGTCTGGCCGACGGCACCCGGAGGAGGCCCTCTCTGTGCGAGCGTACTGGCTGGTGGGAGGCTATTGGCGGCAGAAGGCGGTCCCGCAAGTACCCAGGTCCTAAGCCATGGAGCGTTTTAAAGGTGGTCACCAACACCTTGAAGCGCACCCGGAAGACCACCGGGAGCCAGTGCAGCTCGCGCAGGAGAGGTGTCACATGGGAGCGCCACGTCGCTCCCATAATTCCCCGCGCGGCCGCATTCTGGACCAGTTGGAGCCTCCGGGTGCACCCCAAGGGGAGCCCCATGTAGAGAGCGTTGCAGTAGTCCAGGCGGGAAGTCACGAGAGCATGGGTGACTGTGCGTAGGGAGTCCCGATCTAGAAAGGGACGCAACTGGCGTATCAGGCGAACCTGATAAAAAGCCCCCCTGGCCACAGCTGTCATGTGTTCTTCTAAAGACAGCCGTGCATCCAGGAGGACGCCCAAGTTGCGAGCCCTCTCCGTGGGGGCCAATGTCTCGCCCCCAATAGTCAGCGATGGCGTCAGCTGGCTATATCGGGATGCCAGCAGCCACAGCCACTCAGTCTTGGAGGGGTTTAGTCAGAGCCTGTTTCTCCCCATCCAGACCCGCACAGCTTCCAGACACCGGGACATCACTTCAACGGCTTGGGTTAGTTTCCACCCGTTGCTTCTTATCCTGCCCTCTGGTGCTTTGGAGAATAGCTTGACTTCCTCTTCTTTGGGGCAACCCCTCAAATCCTGGACTACTGCTATCATATCGCTCCTAATTCTTCTTTTCTTTCGACTAGCCAAACCCAACTCCTGCAGCCGTTTTCCATCTTCAAACTACTTTGATTCTGATTCTATTTCTCTCATAGGAAAAATATTATTTTCTTTTTCAAAAAAAAAAAAACTATTTCAACTGTTTCCCTCCTTCCAGGAACAGAGAAAGATGCTTTTAGGATTGTCCAAAATAATTTGGCTGGGAATTATGGACTTCACAGAGGCAGAGGCAAACCATAGGTCAACTGTCTCTGGTCATTAAAGCCTGGTTGAGACATTGCTAGGAGACCAATCTTCGAATCAAGAATTCTGGGTACTCCTACTGATACATGTGACTCCCTGACAAATGCTATAGTCTTGAGAGCAAAGCTTCAGCATTGCTTCCATTCTTCACTTCACTACATGTGAAGATTTCACTGTACTACATGTGAAGTGTTAGTATCGCTTTATATTGCACTGGTAAGACCACACCTGGAATACTGTGTCCAGTTTTGGTCCCCATGTTACAAAAACAATGCTGAGACTCTAGAAAGAATGCAGAGAAAAAAAGTTGTGTTGCTTCTTCTCTGGTAATATTGTTCTACTAACTAGAGCATACAAAACATTTGCTAGACCAATTCTCGAATACAGCTCATCTGTCTGGAACCTGCACTGCATATCGGACATTAATACAATTGAGACAGTCCTGATAATTTCACAAGAAGAGTCCTCCATTCCTCTACCCGCAATAGGATACCTTATGCCACCAGACCTGAAATTTTGGGCTTAAACAACTTAGAACTATGCTGATTTCGGTCTGACCTGAGCATAGAACATAAAATTATCTGCCACAATGTCCTACCTCTTAATGACTACTTCAGCTTCAACCGCAACAATACACGAGCAAACAATAGATACAAATTCAAAATAAACCACTCCAAACTCGATTGCAGAAAATATAACTTCAGTAACAGAGTGGTCAATGTCTGAAATGCCCTACCTGACTCTGTGGTTTCTTTCCCAAACCCCCAAAACTTTAACCTTAGACTGTTGACCTCACCCCATTCCTAAGAGGTCTGTAAGGGACATGCATAAGTGTACCAACATGCCTTCCATCCCTGTCCTAATGTCCCCATTTATTCGTAACCTTTTTATGTATTCAAATCATGTTTATACTTTTATCTATTATTTTATATATGCTTGACAAATAAAATCAATAAAATAAAAATAAAAAATAAAGGTGATTAGGAGGCTAAAACATATGATGAACATTTGCAGGAACTGGGTATGTCTAACCTAACAAACCTAACAAAGAGAAAAACTAGGGGTGATATGATAGCAGTCCTCCTATATTTGAGGTGCTGTCAACCTGTTTTCCAAAGCACCTGAGGGCAAGAATTGATGGGAGAGAACTACCATCTAGGTTGGATGGGAGTTCCAACCTAGAACTAAGGAAAAGTTTTCTGATTGTGAGAACAATTAACCAGTGGAATGGTTTGTCTTCAAAAGTTGTTAGGTGCTCCATTACTGGAGTGATTTAAAAAGAAATTGGACAATCATTTGTTCAGAATGGTATAAAGACTCCTGCTTGAACAGAGGGTTAGATCAGAAGACCTCCAAGAATCCTTCCAACTCTGTTGTTTTGCATTCTGTATAACCCTCCCAGTTTGCTTTCCTGCCAGCCAGGTTTTTGAATTCAGCAGTGCCAAAATTCCACTCGTCTATGATTGCCTCATCCATCCTTGTGCCAGCTCAAGTTACAGCGTCAACCCCAGCATGCCTTTCCTGCCATGAGATTGTACGAAAGTAGGTCAGGGAATGACAAGCTGCGTTCTAGGTAGCAAAATCTTTCTTCCCTGCTCTTTTAAATTCCCCCCTGCTGTAAAATGAAAAGGCGTTCGATCAATCGTTTGGGGAGGCTGATCTTACCTACACACAAATCTCATTGTGGGGGATCAAATGAGATTTGGAAGTGTTTTAAAGCTCTACTGCAAGGAACGGCCTTCTCTTACAAGAGAGAACAGTCCTTCAAACCTAATAGCAATGCAATTTTCGTTGTTGTTGTTGTTTTGCACTTGACCTTTTGAATGATGTGCCGCCCCAAAAGTAGATAGGTCAATTCTAAGTAGGAGATGGGGCTACAGCAAATGTGGCTATTGATGGCTATTGATAGAATGTCATTTGAATAACTTTTGATAGAATGTCATTTGAATAACTTTTAAATTAATCTTAATGGCTCGAGAAATACTGAAGGACACTGAAGGACATTCGCCACCATGGATCCTTTGGCTGCCCATCTCCGATCTAGAGGGAAGACCTTTCCTAGTTAAACTTCTTTCATTTCAAGAAACTATTTGGGGAAATTCATTAATGGAATCATTCATTAATTCATCAATGGAATCCTTCAATCTCTCTGTCCACAAATAGAGTAGCAATTTAAAGAGAACATTGGAACATGGTTTCTTCCCCCCCTCCCCACTTAGTATCAAAGAGCCATCTGCTAATTTGTAAAATGCAAACAAAGTTATTGGCTTTGCATGAACCCCTGTGAGGGCAAGAAAAAAAAATCAGAGATTGTTTTACATCAAGGATTTTATCTGTGTTTCTCTGGAATGTGTATTTTTTATAGTAGTATTAATCTTTGAACTCCTTCCTTTCATTCTTTCACACTATTGATTTATGTTAAGCTAAATTTTGAGGACTGTAACAGCAAGAATAGTAACATGAGAGACAAAATCTGGTTTGCGTATTTAGCTTTCATTATTAAATCATCAGCACTTCAAGGTAGATCAGACTTGGAAACCAATATCATGTAGGTCATGGCAACTTTATGGTATAATGTAACAGAATAAAAGAGTTGAAAGGGACTTTGAAGGCCATCTAGTCCAACCCCTTGCTCAAGCAGGAGACCCTATACTATTTCAGACAAATTGTTGTCCAATCTCTTCCTAAAAACCTCCAGTGTTGGTACACCCACAACTTCTGGAAGCAAGTTGTTCCACTGATTAATTGTAATAACTGTCTAGGTTTGTTCTCTCCTGGATTAATTTCCACCCATTGCTTCTTTTTCTGTCATCAGGTGCTTTAGAGAATTGGTTGACTCCTTCTTTTTTGTGACAGCCCCTCAAATATTGGAACACTGCTATCATGTCTTCCCTAGTCCTTCTTTTCATTAAACTAAACATACCCAGTTCCTGCAACCATTCTTCTTCATATGTTTTAGCCTCCAGTCCCCTCATCATCTTGGTTGCTCTTCTCTGCACTCTTTCTAGAGTCTCCACATCTTTTTTACATCGTGGCGACCAAAACTGAATGCAATATTCCAAGTGTGGCCTTACCAAGGCATTATATAAATTCCCTTTATCTTTGTGTGAACTATGGAGGGCTTGTTTGAAACATGTAACCATGCTACATTCTTGCCTTGGACTCAGGTCTCTTTTATCTGACTACTGCCTTGGTAGAGACTCTTCCTCCTGTCCTCTACGTCAACATACTGGTTGAACTCTTTTGACTAAGATTTCTTAACATGAATCCTGTTTTCCACTGTCAGGTCACAAAGCAAGAGCGACACATGGTGATTTTTCCAATTTGAGTTCTCTATTGTTTCATACCTATAGATAAAAACTCGCCAGACTGACGACTCTAATATCTGCACCTACAATATACCTATGTGAACTATTAGGAAGGAGCTGTCCTCAACCTCTTTCTTTCACACATATCTGAACCATTCTTACTCCTCTGAAATGCACCCCCCTCCTTCCTGGGAATCCAGCTCCTTGCTATATTCCATCACATCCACTTTGCACAAGCAATATAAAATTCAAGAGTAGTTGGAGAAGTCAACTCAAATATTTTCAGATGAAAAACATTGACAATTGCTTAACTTCTGTAAGATTTGCAAATGGGACAAAGAAAAAAATGTCACCATGTGAAGTTCTTTTGTTCAATCAGTGACATCTTTCTCTAATGTTTGCGAGGTACCCAGACAAGAAGTACACCCAGAAGTACTTGTTCTATCTTTATTGTAAAGTTACTGTCAGGGTTCCAATGGATGCCCTAATTAAATCATGAGCCTTGAGCCAAGCTTCAAAAGAAATCCGGTTATTTATCAGGAGCTTCATGTCGGCAGGTTCCCAAGTGAAGCCAGCTCTGACCCTACATACTTTATGCCCCAATTATGCCCCTGTTCCACCCCCCCATGGTGTGTCATCAATCACATTCACCAACGGAACAATTTCACAGGTTGTAGAGGTCACTTCCCTTCAGCTGCTGTAGGTAACCCTGGGATACAGCCTTGAGAGAGATAAGCATGGAATATGCATCTGTCTTTGGCTGCCGTGCTGTTTCACCAGTTTCCCATCCCCCCACCCCCAACCCCCCACCCCGGCCTATGGCAACTCGGGAGCAGGCCAGGGATGCTTTGCAAGTTGACAGTTACATTAATAGAATCCTGAAAATCTCAAAGTACATTTCTCCCCCATCACTTTTATAGCCCAAAAAACTAGGGAGGGTCCCTTATGAGATGTTTGCTATGTATCCAAATGGATATAATAATATGAGTGAATGACCTTGGGAGACAAGGGGAAGAGCTGCAGTCAGGGCCAATGGTTGGCTAAGAAATTTAGCCTATAAAAGGAATGGGAGCATAGCAAACATCTCAGAAAGGATCCTTCTTGGTTTCCTGGGTTACAAAGATGATGGGGGAGAAATGTATTTTGAGACTTGCAAGATTGTCTCTAGATCTCCCAAAGGTCTACATCTGTAGGCTGTGATAGACCCAGAAGTAAGTTCTAGGTTCTTCTGAACCCTAAAGCCTTCCAATTTTCCCAGAGTTTTCTTGCCACACAAATCAGTAGCTGTTTTTCTACCCCATTTCAGGATTAACCTAGTGGATTTCCAATTGCTATTCATAATCATTTTGAGATTACTGGGTTATATTTAGCTCTCATCAGCTAGCCATACCCTTACTTGGATTTGAACCTGGGCTTCCTGCATGTTAGGCAGTTGAATTAACCTTCTGAGCCACAAGTTCTCCTCCCTTCATCAGCTTGAGCCAGGGGAAAGATTAAGTGTTTACCGAGACACCTGGTCTACCCCAACATGTGGGAGGGGGCATTCTGCTCCCTTTTGCCTTTCAACTCCAATCCAGGAGCCCTCAAGCAGTCACATTCACAACAAACCATTTTTATACCAAATTTATATTTTGCTGATAAAGAAATAAAGAGAGACTAGTACAGATCTCTTTCAAGCTTTTTAGCTTTCATCAGCTAGCCATACCCTTACTTGGATTCGAACTTGGGCTTCCTGCATGTTAGGCAGTTGAATTAACTTTCTGAGCCACAAGTTCTCCTCCCTTCATCAGCTTGAATCAAACACATTGTGCTCTATCTTGTAGGGAATTCAGGAAGCCTTAGCCCAAATTGTTTGGTGGCAGCAGATCAGCAATGCTTGACTGAAACAATCTCATGGTTAAGCATGGTAGGTCTTGTTTCAAATACAGCTTAATAAAACCCTGGTAGGTCCTTTAGGAGAAGGGTCTCCAACCTTGGCAACTTTAAGCCTGGTGGACTTCAACTCCCAGAATTCCCCAGCCAGCTTTGCTTGTTGAAGTCCTCCAGGCTTAAAGTTGCCAAGGTTGAAGACCCCTGCTTTATGATGAAGATTTTTATCTATTTAAAGTATGAAAGCTATTCGTTTTTAATGCTTTTCACTGTGTATCCATTCTCCATCCTCCCCTTTGCTAGTCCCTTCACTATCACGCCGCGCTCTTAAGACTTTTCTATTTCGCCAGGCGGGCCTGGCCTAACCACTCCCCGTTTTTAGTGTCAAATTTTTAAAAAATTTAAATTATATTGGGGTGTTTTAATTCTGTCCGGGCCAAATTCATTTAATCTGTTTTTAGTTGGTTTTTAAATTTTGTACGTATGTATTTTTATTGTTGGCTGTACACCGCCCTGAGTCCTTCGGGAGTCGGGCGGTATATAAATCCAATAAATCTGAATCTAATCTAATCTAAATCATGATTGGCTTCTTTGTTAGTAAATGGGCCAGCATTATTTCAGGCAAGCTTTGAGTTATATGTTTATCACTGCGAGCACCTGCCAAGAGTTATTTTTATAGCCTAGTTGGTCCTGATTGTAGAGTTTTCAAAAGCTATAAAATGCTGAACAAGGCTTATTTAACCTCACAAATTATAACCAGTCGTATTAATGGGATCATATAATTTTTGTCATGCCTCCCATTCGTTTCCTACTTCTTATTCGATGGGTAGTGAAATAAACATTGGTTCAAAGGGACTGACTTTAAAAAAAATAATGAAAATCTAATGAAAGAATAAATCTTTCCAAGGGGCTGGAAATAGTTTCCTAAAACTCAGCCACAATGTAGAATATCTATCCCTTAGATATGTGATATGCCTAATATGAAAAAATATAATTGCTATTTTTTCTCCATAGTTTGTTCTACCCTGATCACCTTCACCATCTATCTGATCTGTGGTCAAAGGAATGGATTTTAATTATTAGATTTATATCCATATTTCCTCCAGGAAGTCTAGCACTATGCATAACAGTCTTAGCCTCATCCTATTTTTTCCATTCCACAGTTGGATGGAGAATGTTTATGGAGATTCTCAATCAACCAGGTCATGGTTGTCCCAAAGATGCATTTTTAAAAGACAATTGGACTTTCTTTGTTCCTTGAAGACATTTTCGCTTCTCATCCAAGATGCTTCTTCAGTTTCTCTGAAGTCTAGTTGCCTTTTGAAAAATCATCTTTGGGACAGTTGGATGGAGAGGCTGTTAAAGGGTCTTTCTCTTCAAATCTGAATCCCATTTTTTTAAAAAATACTGCCCCTTCAGTTAAGCATTCAATTAAGCACAGAATTTCAGAAATCTCTGAAAATGTAGTCTTTTAGCAACCTTGAGGGTCTTATGAGGAGGCTGTGTTGTACTGTGTTTAGATGGACGTTCTCGCCCAATCTTGTTTGTATTCTTGTATTAATATTTTTGTTCATTTTTAAAGTGTTTTAATAGTTGTAATATTGTGTTCACTATTGGCTGTATGCTGCCCAAGGTCATATTTAGTGAGATGGGTGGCTATATAAATAGTTATGATTTATTCAAAACAATAAGGTTCAGGAAAACATATGTTAGAACAATATTTGAAACTCATCAATTGGCCTCCCTGATACCAGTTGAATGGTACTAGTATCATTTTCCATGATTTCCAGGCTACTGTTCTCATAGCTTATTCCTGCAGCTAATTTATATTATGATTTCTTCCCTTGCGTTGAATGGTTAAATTGGTGGTGTTAAATTGTGTTTAATTTTAGATTGTCTAAAATTTTTTAAAAAGACATGTGCAGTCCTGAACATTTATATCTAGTTTAAGGGAAACTAAGCCATGTAGAAATTTATATTTATTTATTTATTAAAGTCTTCATTTTGAAAATCTAGAAGTTGTCACTGTATAAATATGCAATGTAATCATTATAAGGAATGTTAATTTCCCAATCTTATTATTGATATTACATGAATATTAATATTATGATAACAATTTAAAAATCAAGTGTTCAGGCAAAAGTGAAGAACATCAGTTGCAATCCAACCCCCTGTTTTTAAAATTAGTCTTGTAAATGTTACTTGCTACCTGCTTATCATTATTTCTCTGGGTTTTGTGCCAGAAAAACTAAGTGAAAATAAATTCAACTACTAGCATTTTGTGTACAGTAATTTGTTAGTCAGATTTCATCAGGCCTCTTAAGTATGCTTTTTAGTTCCATTTGACCTCTCCTCCCAGGGAATAAAAAATTATAAAGATATAATTTCCCGTAATAGGCAGATTTTCTCTTAAAAATAATCATAATAAATAAACTCTAATTGCTGTAATAGGCAATATTAATGATGAAAACCTAGCAACATGCAAGCAGGTAACTGTGCATTTTTTTAAAAAGTCAATGTCTAAATGAGGGGATGTTTAATATTGCTTACACAGTGAAAGAAAAATGTGACATTCCAAAATTCCATTTATATCTCTGTTTTCCCACAGGAAGTGTTTTCATTTTAAGTTTCTCTGCGCAGCTGAGGTCACTTTTGACAGATCTGTAATTACAAGATCCATAATTCCAAAGAAAAGAGCATTGGAGCGTACATTTATCCCTAGAGCTTTGACTACCTAGTTGATTAAAGGACTATTTATTTAATTAAAGAAAGACTTCAGAGTGTGTATAGGCAGAGTGCGTATTGAGTAAATATACGGCTTTCCACCAAGAAACAGAACAGAGGGAGAAAAATGAATGCAAGTTGTGTTCTCCTTTTGCTTCAAAACAGCTCAGTTTTTAAAAGACGTAGATGACATAATCCACTTTGTCGTTTAAGAGAGTCCTATTGACCATCATTGCCTTATATTGAAGCAACTGTCTAATTTTCTTGTTAATGGATAAAGTGTCGCCTTCCCATCATTCAATAGTTGAGTGGCAAACTTAAAGGTTGAATCAATCCTTGTGCCAATGTGTGTTTCTGAGATAACCTATCTATTATATAATTATAGGATTCTTCTTTTATTTTCTTCTTCCTCCTTAAAGGTCAAGAGCAACCGTTTATGGTTTCCCAGTCAATAATTAAGTAAATAAATAACCCAGGCCTAATCCAAATGAGGGTAAAAGAATAGCAACCTAGGTTTGGTTCCTAAGCAGCCACTTCCTTTTTGGTCTTTTTGGTCCTTCATGTTCTTTGAGTTTTCTTGCAGACATTTCATTACCAAACTCGGTAACTTCAGCAGTACTAGTAGGGAGTGGGGTTTCTTCTCATTTGATATTCTAGTGCAGTGATGGCAAAACTTTCAGGCACAGAGTGCCCAAACTGGAAGGCACATGCGTGCGTCAGAGTGTCAAAAACCTGATGACCAGTTGGCCAGCATGCATGCATGCCTCGGAAACCTGACAACCAGTTGGCCGGCATGCACGGCCAGCGTGCCGGTTGACCAGCTGGCTGAACTGGGGCGATGGCACACATGCCCACAGAGAGGGCTCTGTGTGCCACCTCTGGCCATAGATTCGCCATCACGGTTCTAGTGGTTAGAACAACTGTTCTGGGCATCTGAAAGAATCCTGCTGGAGTGTCAACAGCTAAAGTCAAGATCCTCTTATCGGCTGCTCTGTATCAAGTAAGATATCAATATCACTAGTCTGCCATTGACTTATATCCTGAATTCAAAAGTTTAATTTGCTTTGTCAATGCTTTTCTCACTGATGTTTCATGCTCTCTACTTCATAGACTAATATGTAACAACAAGAAGAAACCAAGCATGCTGTGATAAGCACTGTCAGCATTGCCCCAGTCAATCCAGATGTTGACTTTTCTGTTGCTGTTGCTGTTATGTTAAAACTTCCTAGATGGTTATATGACCCTTTGTGAGTTATGAGACCGGAGACTTGACATGTTATATATGTTGGCCTTTGATTTTTGGCTGAGGTTCTTGTCTCATTTTATATCTTTATCTGCTAGGCTAATTAACTGATTGGTTAGTTGATTGATTGGTTGGTTGGTTGGTTGGCTGCTTGGTTGGTTGTTTGGCTGCTTGGTTGGTTGATTGGCTGGTTAATTGGCTGGCTGGCTGGCTGGTTGGTTGGTTGGTTGGTTGGTTGGTTGGTTGGTTGGTTGATTGATTGATTGGCTGCTTGGTTGGTTGATTGGCTGGTTAATTGGCTGGCTGGCTGGCTGGCTGGCTGGCTGGCTGGTTGGTTGGTTGGTTGGTTGGTTGGTTGGTTACATGCCACCAAGTTGATGTCAACTCTTAGTGATCATCTAGATACATCTTTTCCATGACTGTGTCCTTAACCTAATCCTTCAGATCTTCCAACGATTCCTCCATTGCCACTGGAACTGAATGCTTTGCTCTTGGTCATCCTTTCCTTCTCTTTCCTTTTCCCAGCATTAGAACCATTTCCAGAGAGAAGGTCGTCACCTTATTTATTTATTTTGAAAATTTATATGTCCACCTACTTGCACATGGCGATTCAAGGAGGCTTACAGGAGAATGTGTGAAGCCTGATCATTTGTGCTTCCTTTGCTCTTCAAGTCAGATTTGTTTTGATAACCCATTGTTTTCTTGTCTGTTCATAGTATCCTCGGGAGTCTTCCCCAACACCAATATTCAAAATCATCAATGCTTCTTCTACCCTGGCTAGGCAAATTAGCTCTGTAGAAATCCTATCAGTGTGAGTAACTTTATCAATAATCAAGAACTGAGTTTATTTCTGCAGGTGTTACACGGAGTGTCCAAATTCATACTGGTCCAGTGCTGCCTCTATTGATGCAGATTAGTATAGTTTATGGCTAGTGTTCAACACCTTAGATCCTTTTCCATCTTATACATCTTTCCTTTGTTAATGTATCAGAGAGACAAATCATGTAGATTCTGTCTTCTGTAAATCTCCCAAAGGACAATATGGGGGCGTCAGAGCATTAAAACACTAGTTCAGACAGGAAGTGGGAATTCGAAGTGATATACCAATGAGACAAGTTCAGCAGGAGGCTGGCAGAAAAAGTGAAAAATGAACTTCTCTTTTTCACTTCCTCCTTGTAGTATAAATTGCCTTATAGGCCTGAAGCCAACAGGTTTCCTATGGAACACATTTCCAGAGAAAATTGCTATACAAAAGGATGTGATTATGCCGAAGACCTACAAAGTTCAAATCAATGTAACAATAGCCTGGGAAGAGGGTTTCAAAGGAACCGTAAATTTTCCATTGTGCTAATCCAGAATGTTTTGATTGAGCTTTTCATTTCTGCTCAGCGATACAAGATGGGCCAAGATGCATTGTTGAAAGGTTGATGGCAAGACAAATACAAAATGTAAGGTCTTCCTTGTCATTCAGACATCGACATCCTGAGTTTTTCTCCATTTGGTCTCAGAAATAGAGAGGCAGGAGTGTGGGGGGAGGGGGGAAAGGAAGAGATTTGTTTTTCTTCTTAGTTATTCCCGTAGTAATAGAAACAGAGCCTGAACTGTTCCATTCTTGTCTGTATCTTCATTGATCTACCTCAGAAAAGACCAACTTGTGTGATCTGAAGACCACATATGGATCTCAGAAATACTCTGGAGTCACATGTAGGAAAAGAGGAATGTTCACATGATGCAGAGAGTAAGCTAGCCCAGAGTGAACAAATATATACATTGTGCACACTTTTATATCAAAATACATTCTGATTCCTATACTGTCTCCATCTTCTTTTCAACATTAACAGAATCCACAATGGACTGAGAATTAGCGTCTCCACTAGATAATTGTCAGTCAAGCTGAAACTAAGTTAATCAAGTAAAAATGGCAAATGGGGTGGGGGGGAAGAGGGAGGAATCTTTTTCTCAAACTTCCTTAAGCCCCCAAATAATTAGAACTGCAGAAAAAACAATGGCTACCAACCTGCCTTCCATTGAGGACCTGCATAGTGCACAAGTCAAAAAGAGGGCTGTGAAAATATTTACAAACCCCTCGCATCCTGGACATCAACTGTTTCAACTCCTACCCTCAAAACAACACTATAGAGCACTGCACACCAGAACAACTAGACACAAGAACAGTTTTTTTCCCAAACGCCATCACTCTGCTAAACAAATAATTCCCTCATCACTGTCAAACTATTTACTAAGTTTGCACTACTATTAATATTCTCATCATTCCCACCACCCATCTCCTACTTACGATTTATATTGATTGTTTCCTGAGTGCTTATTTGTACCCTATGACTATCATTAAGTGTTGTACCTCATGATTCTTGACGAATGTATCTTTTCTTTTATGTACACTGAGAGCATATGCACCAAGACAAATTTCTTGTGTGTCCAATTTGGCGAATAAAAAATTCTATTCTATTCTATTCTATTCAAATTACCCAGATCTAATCCACACATCAAAGGAGAAGCCCCGAAAACACCAATAGAGTTAATTAAAACTGTCTCCCAACAGAACTGCATGTTCACAAGAATAAATAAACATCGTAGATGACAGGTACACACACACACACACACACCCCTCAAGTGTCACCCTAGAAGCATATACACACATCCACATCCACGACAAGCTCCCCTAAAAAACAATCTCTCTGTACCCCATTTTCTCTGCAGCTGCCGTCTTTGCTTTTGGGAATAAACAATTATCTTTCTTCACAGCAGTCTGGATTTCAATTTTTATTTATTCCTGCATTTATTTATTTGATTTATTTATTGTTCCTCGGTCAAGTTGACACCCCATTCTTCTATTTAGCTCCTCTTTGGTATTAAATGTCATTTTTGTCCTTTCCAAACAAAGCACTTGGGAGCAAGAGGCAAACTGAGAAAAATGTGTTATTAGAAATGCATCATAAGCTGCCCAGAGTTGCTCTGAGTAGTGACATAGGAGGCACATACATTTAATAAATCAATCAATAAAATAAAATGGTATTGGACACAAAAAACACAAATTAAATGCTTGCCTCTGGATGCAAATATGTAATGGCAGAGTTTACATCATGATGCATCACATCAGCTCTCTACATGGGGCTCCCCTTGGGATGCACCCGGACGCTCCAACTAGTGCAGAATGCGGCCGCGCAGGGGATTATGGGAGCGATGGGACGCTCCCATGTGACACCTCTCCTGCGCGAGCTGCATTGGCTACCTGTGGACTTCCGGGTGCGTTTCAAGGTGTTGGTGACCACCTTTAAAGCGCTCCATGGCTTAGGACCAGAGTACTTACGGGACCGCCTTCTGCCGCCAATAGCCTCCCACCGGCCGGTGCGTTCCCACAGAGAGGGTCTCCTCAGGGTGCCGTCAGCCAGACAATGCCAGCTGGCGACCCCCAGGGGGAGGGCCTTCTCTGTGGCAGCCCCTACCCTCTGGAACGATCTTCCTCCAAAACTGAGAACAATTGCTGACCTCCGGACTTTTCGTCGGGCCCTGAAAACTCATCTCTTTCAGCTTGCTGGTCTAGCCTGACCCCGCTGAATTTTTAAGATCTGTATTATAGGGTTGGGTATTTTAAATATTTAATGGTTAATGGTTTTAATTTTTAGCCAAAGTTATATGCTTTTTTTAAAGAAATTGTTTAACTTTTGTGTACTATTTTATTTGGCTGTTCACCGCCCTGAGTCCGCAAGGAGAAGGGCGGTATACAAATCTAAACAAACAAATAAATAAATAAATAAATAAATAAATAAATAAATAAATTTCCAGACAATCTTTGTTTGCCGCAATTGTCTTTTTCCATCATGTTTCTTCTCCTTCCTTCCACTCTCTCTCTCTCTCTCTCACCTCATACAGTCTTCAAACAAATAACTATAATTTAACTGGTTTGGAAGTCACCAGTAATGGTAGCTTTTTCTGCAAGAGTCCATCAGTGAAGGCTGACTGAACGTGAAGTGTTCTCTGAGAGTAGCTGCAGAATGCATAAAACAACCAAGGGAAACTTAAATTGTGCTTCTATGGATTTATATAGCTATAACTAGCATAATCTACTCCGAGGTCCTTGAACTGTCAGAAACCTTATCTTTCTCTAAGCAGAGTTGCCTCCTCACCAGCATAAGAATAGGGCTTTAACTCATTACACACGTACGGCTTTAGAGGATCACAAATCCTTAAAGGGAGCCTCCTGAATTCCATTTCGCCACGGGTGTTTATTTTGCACATTATTCAAGACCGGTGGGTGTCTGTGCCTTAAGCCCCATGCAGCGAGGCAAGTTCAAGGAAGCACAAATTACAGGGATTTCAGCGAAGTCTCTTTAGCTCTAGTCTGAGGTAAACACAGAATCTTGGAAAATGTAAGAGGAATGAGGCCAATTATACTTCACTATCCTGGGTTGTGGAAGAAATGATATTGATGTTCTGTTCCAGCGTCTGGAGACCGGGAGGGTCTGGATGAGAGACAAATTGGGGGTTCTGACCTAGGCTTCCCCAGCAGCACGAAGCTGAGTCTTCGTCCTGATAAACCCCTTTTATTTAATGTACAGTGAATTCCTCTCCAGCAAAGTCTTTCCTCTCCAACCTTTATCAGGCTTGGAGAGAGGCCAGGCCGATATCTTTCAGACGCCGCAATACTTGGCAAGAATGCAGGAATGAACTAATTGTCTCCTGCAAACTCCACTCCCTTTTTGCTCCTCTTTTACAGTATTCAGTCTGGGAGGGGCCATTCATCGTCCACCTGTGGCCTTACTCCCAAGTTGGCCGTTGTTCTTTAACTGTTCTCTTCTTCTGGCAATTCTGTGCATGCACACACTGGGAACAGACTCCAGCTGTTCATCTGCCTTACTGATGTCTGACTCCAAAGGCAGCTGACATCTGGCCCTGCCACCCTCCCTCTGCCTCCAACACAGAACCCTTGACTGGCTCATGTTCCTCCCCAACCTCCTCACTGTCCAAATCTGCTGCCAGCTCTGCTGGCTGTTGGCGGACCACGACACTGGGACTCTACTAGGATGCCATTGTTAACCTTGGATGGACAGAAGCAAGACCAAGGTTTTTGGGGATTCTTCTCTACATGGAGCTCCTATTTGAACAGCAGATGAAGTCCATGGTTCAGGAGGCCTCTGCCCATCTTTAGCTGGTACATCAATTTCATCCTTATTTGGTGCTAGAGGACCCAGTGAGACAGTAACTCATGTTCTCAACACCATGTGCATATTTTACTGCTATGTGTTTACAAGGGGCTGCCTTTAAAGACTACTTGGAAATTACAATTAGTCCAGAATGCAGGGATCCACACTTTCCTGTCATCGGGCAAACATTATATCAATTGTCAACCTTGCAAAGACCAAACAGGAAGCTTGTCCAGATGAGCTAATTCTGTTTTAAAATAGAATAACAGAGTTGAAAGGGACCTTGGAGGTCTTCTAGTCCAATCCCCTGCTTAGGCAGGAAACCCTACACCACTTCAGGCAAATGGTTATCCAACATCTTCTTAAAAACTTCCACTGTTGGAGCATTCACAACTTCTGGAGGCAAGTTGTTCCACTGATTAATTGTTCTCACTGTCAGGAAATTTCTCCTTAGTTCTAGGTTGCTTCTCTCCTTGATTAGTTTCCACCCATTGCTTCTTGTCCTACCCTCAGGTGCTTTGGACAATAGCTTGACTCCTACTTCTTTATGGCAGCCCCTGAGATATTGGAAGACTGCTATCATATCTCCGCTAGTCCTTCTTTTCATTAAACTAGACAAACCCAGTTCCTGCAACTGTTCTTCATATGTTTTAGCTTCAAGTCCCCTAATCATCTTTGTTGGTCTTCTCTGCACTCTTTCTAGAGTATCAACATCTTTTTTACATTGTGGTGCCCAAAACTGGATGCGGTATTCCACGTGTGGCCTTACCAAGACCTTATAAAGTGGTATTAACATTTAACGTGATCTTAATTCTATCTCCCTGTTTATGCAGCCTAGAACTGTGTTGGCTTTTTTGGCAGCTGCTGCACACTGCTGACTCATATTTAAATGACTGTCCACTAGGACTCCAAGATCCCTCTCACAGTTACTACTATTGAACAAGGTACCACATATACTATACCTGTCCATTATGGTTTTTTTGCCTAAATGTAGAACCTTACTTTTTTCACTATTGAATTTCATTTTGTTGGATAACGCCCAACTTTCAAGTTTGTCAAGATTCTTCTGTATCTTAAGCCTATCTTCTGGAGTGTTGGCTATTCCTGCTAGCTTGATATCGTCTGCAATTTTTTCAAATTTTACATTAAAGTTACATTGCAAGTCTGGAAGTACATTTCTCCACCACCTCCTTTACAACCCAAGAAACTAGGGAGGGTTCCTGCTGAAATGTTTACACAAGCCACAGTCCCTCTTGGGCTCCACTGTCTTTTATTGAACATTTCCTCCACCACTTCATCCTGGGCCCAAAGTCATTCCCACATACCATTAGACTTAGTTTGGAAGCCTTGCCATTGTTACTGGTTCATGCCTGAATAAAATTGCAAGCGCCAGTATTAATCTGGCGAATCATTGGCCCCCACGGAAAGGGTGCGCAACTTGGGCGTCCTCCTGGACCCACGGCTGTCTTTGGAAGATCACACGACAGCTGTGGCCAGGGGAGCTTTCTATCAGGTTCGCCTGATACGCCAGTTGCGGCCCTTTCTAGATCGGGACTCCCTACGCACGGTCACTCAGGCACTCGTCACCTCTCGCCTGGACTACTGCAATGCTCTCTACATGGGGCTCCCCTTGGGATGCACCCGGAGGCTCCAACTAGTGCAGAATGCGGCCGCGTGGGGGATTATGGGAGCGACGGGACGCTCCCATGTGACACCTCTCCTACGCGAGCTGCATTGGCTACCTGTGGACTTCCGGGTGCGTTTCAAGGTGTTGGTGACCACCTTTAAAGCGCTCCATGGCTTAGGACCAGGGTACTTACGGGACCGCCTTCTGCCGCCAATAGCCTCCCACCGGCCGGTGCGTTCCCACAGAGAGGGTCTCCTCAGGGTGCCGTCAGCCAGACAATGCCGGCTGGCGACCCCCAGGGGGAGGGCCTTCTCTGTGGCAGCCCCTACCCTCTGGAACGATCTTCCTCCAAAACTGAGAACAATTGCTGACCTCCGGACTTTTCGTCGGGCCCTGAAAACTCATCTCTTTCAGCTTGCTGGTCTAGCCTGACCCCGCTGAATTTTTAAGATCTGTATTATAGGGTTGGGTATTTTAAATATTTAATGGTTAATGGTTTTAATTTTTAGCCAAAGTTATATGCTTTTTTAAAGAAATTTTTTAACTTTTGTGTACTATTTTATTTGGCTGTTCACCGCCCTGAGTCCGCAAGGAGAAGGGCGGTATACAAATCTAAACAAATAAATAAATAAATAAATAAATAAATAAATAAATAAAATCTATACAGTCCTTTATGCTCAGCACTTCCACCAACTATATTCCCCTGGCCTGTTAAGTAATGTAGGGATAGACTCTACTGTCAGCCCTGAAGCCATTTTGGGAGCATCTTCAAGGGCTGCCACAGCGAGGCCGGATGGAATTGTGGGAACGCAAGAGATAGCTGGGGGAATGTGTAGCCAAAATAACATTCTTTCTCATGGGAGCCAAGGACATTCTACCAGGTGTTGGAAGAGTGTGGATCAAGGCCAGCCGGAGGTGGGATTACAACCTGATTGGACCATGTGATGAACATGTGATCTGGATGGCAAGAACTTTGGGCTTTGACTTGGGTGGGGAAAACCCTGGGTCTTTCAGAGTCGGGTTTTCACTAGTTGTGTCAATATGATATCCCAAATAAAGTTATACTTTGAGGAAACTCTAGGCCTCAGAGTTTTGATTGCTTTGGTGTTATTACTTGAAACCCTGACATCTACATTGTCCCACATCTTTGAGACCTGAGACACTACTTCCTCATGCGCTACCAAAGCTATGAAACGTACTCTCCATTGGCTCCAGTTTTCTTTAATGATTATATAAATTCATTGGTTCTTCATTTAAGTAACTCTACCTTTCATCCTCCCAAATTAGCCCACAGACATATCAATTTACCACCGTACGCTGATGATGCAGTAATTCTGTCCTTGACTTCCATTGACCTTAAAAGAGCTTGGAGATCACTTCCTCGTTATTCTACAGAGTAGGAATTAATAATAAATTATTCTAAGGCTACAATTCTCATTTTCTCCAAATGCCCAAAACAGAGAAGCTGGAACTTAAGTGGGGCAGTCCATCGGGCAGGTTAAAATCTTTATATAGTTTTTCGAGCTTCAGGAAGCAGAAATGCCCCACTTGGATTATGTACCTGATAATGCACAGAGATCTTTCAGCTCTTCAAGATGATTATTTTGCAGGTAGAACACAGTTTAATCCCTGCTGCAATTTAAGTTGTTTGCAGCTAAAGCTCCAGTGCTGCTATATATGGGGTTCGGTTAGGACCATATAACAGCATGAACACCTTAGAAAGAATTCAAACAACATTTTTGAGAAGCATCTTTCAGGTAACCTGCTGTGTCCTAAATGCAGTTCTTCGACAGGAAGCAGGAGTCAGTAAATTGGAATCCCATCTCTGGATAAATATCTTTACTTACTAGCTAAAACTACACTGCAGTCCTGGTGGACTGAGCAATCTAATATGGGCAGGCAACTTCAAATCTTCTGGGAAAAACAGCTATCCAAGAGAAACTGAGCCTCTATTCCTTTTCCAGGAATGCCATCTTCACTTTAAAGATTAAATCAACTAATCCATAATAAGGCAAAGGATCTAAGACAGAGAAAGTCAGAAATTGCTGCTTTGTCTCCCAACGTATTTGTAAATATTAGGTAGTCCTTAACATACAATCATTTTTGAGCAACCATTTAAAGTTTTAAAGGCACTGGGGAAAAAGGGGGATTGACTTCTGGGTATTTCACAAGAAGAGTACTCCACTCCTCTACTCACAATAGAATCCCTTATGCCACCAAACTTGAAATTTTGGGCTTGGACAATCTGGAACTATTCCGCCTACGATCTGATCTAAGCACAGTACACAAAATTATCTGCTACAACATCTTAACTGTCAACGACTTCTTCAGCTTCAACCTCAATAATACACAGGCAAACAGTGGTACAAACTCAAGGTAAACCACTCCAAACTTGACTGCAGAAAATACAACTTCAGCAACAGAGTGGTCAACACCTGGAATGCTCTACCTGACTCTGTTGTTACATCCTCTAACTCTCACAGCTTCAACCTTAAACTGTTTACCGTGGACCTCACTCCATTCCTAAGAAGACCGTAAAGGGGGCGTGCATAAGCGCACCAGCGTGCCTACTGTCCCTGTCTTACTGTCCCCATTATTTGTATTCATTTCTTTCATTCATGTCCATGTTTTTATTTATACCTGCTATCTTGTACATCTTTGACAAACTAATAAATACAAATATAATACAAAACGTTGGCCATCGGCATGTATTTAAGGCCATTGCAGCACCCTGGTGTCATGTGATCTCCATTTCTGATCTTTTCAGTTGGCTTCCGACAAGCAAAGTCAATGGGAGAAGACGTATTCAATCAATGACCGCATGGTTCATTTAACTGCAAAGATTCACTTAACAATTGCTAAAAGGACATAAAATCAGGTTCTTAATTGCTTTGCTTAGCAATTGAAATTCTGGTTCCAGTTGTGGTTGGAAGCCAAGGTCCATCTGTAACCAAAAATTACGATAGCTCCTATATCAGATTTATATTACATCACAGTTCCCAAATTCAAGGAAACTTTTTCTTTAGCTTGGTTTAATGTACCCGCAACCAATGGAAAGTTGAAACTATAGGAAAATGCCTTATGAAAACTGAGACCGCCCCTGGGATTCAGGCAGGGGTGAAATCCAGCAGGTTCTGACAGGTTCTGAAGAACTGGTAGCGGAAAATTTGAATAGTTCGGAGAACCAGCAAATACCACCACTGGCTGGCCCCAGAGTGGGGTAGGAATGGGGATTTTGCAGTATCCTTCCCCTGGAGTGGGGTGGGAATGGGGATTTTGCAGTATCCTTCCCCTGCCACATCCACCGAGCCACACCCACAGAACTGGTAGTAAAAAATATTGAATTTCACTATGGATTCAGGTGCTGCAGAAACCATAGTCCACGTTCTTCCATCTTGCCACTTCTACAAGGACATTTGCCACTAGCTGCTCACCCCACTTTTTATCTAAATTTCCAGGGCACTTGGATCATTTTTATTTGCGTTGTTTGTTAGTTAACCAAGATAATTCTTTTTCTCTAAAAATAACAAATTTTGCTACATTAAAGGTAAGCTTTGCTCACCATTTTTGGGCAAACTTGCCAATAGCTATTGATGTCAGAGGTTAACTTTGCTTTGTTTGTCTAATTGAATGTATTTTATTAGTCGGTGATCAAAATAAAGTCTGTCTGGGTCTCCACTAAAATTGCACTCCTCCTCCTTTGTAGCCTATAATAGTTAAAGGTAAAGGTTCCCTCACATATTTGTGCTAATCGTTCCAGACTCTAGGAGGTGGTGCTCATCTCCATTTCAAAGCTGAAGAGCCAGTGCTGTCTGAAGATGTCTCCATGGTCATGTGGCTGGCATGACTCAACACCAAAGGCCCACAGAACACTGTTACCTTCCCACCAAAGGTGGTCCCTATTTTTTCTATTTGCATTTTGTATGTGCTTTCGAACTGCTAGGTTGGCAGAAGCAGGGACAAGTCACAGGAACTCACCCTGTTATGCAGCACTAGGGATTCGAACCGCTGAACTGCCGACCTTTCTGATTGACAAGCTCAGTGTCTTAGCCACTGAGCCACCACATTCCAGGTAGCAGCCTATAGGAAGTTATTAAAAATGGAGTGTGTTACACTTCTTGTTGTTCTCCTTGACTTTAGTTCCTCTTTTTCTGATTGAGATAGCAAGTTGTTTCAATTTTGTTTCTGACCCCTACTTTCTATTTAATTTATTCTTTAATTCTGTTTTTCTCCCCTACATTAATTCCTCTTTTTCTGATTTACAGTAGTGGCCAAAATTGTGGAAACCTTTTGGGGAAAGTGTATTTTTGAGGTTTGATGGCTAATAACACCAGTTTTGTTTAGAGTTTCAAGATAATCCTATTCCACTGCTGGAATGGCCTGGGAATAGCCCAGATCTTAACCCAATTGAAAATCTATAGAGCCGACTAAAGAAACTTGTTAGTCAGAAGCGACCCAGCAATAAAACTCGGTTAATAGAAGCAATCATTCAATCTTGGTTTTACATTAGAACAGCTTCAGAACTAAAAGACTTGCTTCATGGGGAGATGTTATAAGGCTGTAATTCATGCTAAAGGTTACCCAGTATTAACTGACATGAAAATTTTTGTATATCTCATTTTTTCTATGTGTTTCACTTTTCTTCTTTATACTGTAACTGCTATTCTAATAGCAAATCCTTCATAAAAGTTATTGCATTACATTCTTGATTAAATTATCTTTCCATTGATATATAATTTTATTGTACTACTCCCCCCACCCAAAAAAAGTGGTGTTATTAGCTCGTTTTAGAAAATATACTTTTCCCATAAAGTTTCCACAATTTTGGCTACTACTGTAGATGGTATGTTAATTCTGTTTGAGACCAGTGTTTTAATGTGATGTTCTAACCACTGAGTCACAAGATTGTTGCAGGATAAAACTGAAATAAATAAACAAACAAACATGTTTTCTTACTAATATTTCATTGCTTCTTTCAAAGACAGCTAAATGCATTAAGTGGTTTAAAAATCTGAATGCATCTTGGACAGCGTAAAATTGGATATGTTACTACCAAATCATAAAATTGTGCAAAGAGAGATTATCGAATATGCTACTTAAAGTGTTACTTAAAATCTCTATTTAAATAAAATACATGGTATGTACCATTTAGGAATAGTTCCAACAATTATCATCTGCTTTCTGTTTTACTCCATGGGGGTTATTTAAATCCCCAGCCATCTGTTGGCAACACAATGTCCACGCCTCGCTACAACTTCTCTGGTCCAGCTGTGTCAACATCTGGCCTTATGGGATCAAAATGCCAATTCACCAGGACATTCAATTTTGATACTTTTTTCTGCTTCTCCTTTTTCAAGAGCAATACAGGACCAGTTTCCAAATCTTAATATTTGTTGTTATTAACTTTCGGAGACATTTCTTGCCTTTCTCCTGTTCTTCTGCTCCTGTTTCCCATGTTATTTTGATACAGAACAGAATAGAATAATAGACTTGGAAGGGACCTTGGAGGTCTTCTAGTCCAACCCTCTGCTCAGGAAATAGAAAACCCTATACCATTTCAGACAAATGGTTGTGCAGTCTCTTCTTAAAAGGCTCCAGTTATGAAGCACACACAACATCTGGAAGCAGTTGTTCCACTGATTAATTGTTCTCACTGTCAGGAAATTTCTCCTTAGTTCTGAGTTGCTTCTCTCCTTGATTAGTTTCCACCCATTGCTTCTTGTCCTGCCCTCAGGTGCTTTGGAGAATAGCTTGACTCCCTCTTCTTTGGGGCAGCCCCTGAGATATTGGAAGACTGCTATCATGTCATCCCTAGGCAGGGGTGGGTTCTACTTACTTTTACTACCGGTTTGCAGTGGGGGAACGCATGCGTTCTTGCTTCTGCGCATGCGCAGATCATCCATTATGGCGTCTGGGTGGGTGGGCGGAGCCTTTCGCCACTTTTACTACCGGTTCTTGCGACCCAGTGATGGCTAACCTTTTTGCCGTCGCGTGCCAAAAGTGAGGGGAGTGCAGGGAGGTCGCCCACATGCATGACCACACCCATAATACAATGCTCTCTGTCCCCACTTTTAGCACACGATGGCACAGTGGGCCTGGTAGGCCTGTTTTTCCCCCACCCCAGGTTCCCGAGGCTTTCTGGAAGCCCTCCAGAGGATTGAAACAGACAATCGCCCAACTTCCAGTGGGACCGGAAAGCCCAGAAATCAACTGGCCGGTGCATGCATGAGTGCTGGAGCTGAGCTACAGCAACACTCACGTGCCCACTGATATGGCTCCGTGTGCCACCTGTGGCACCCATGCCATAGGTTCGCCATCATGGCCCTAGGCCTTCTTTTCATTAAACTAAACATACCCGATTCCAGCAACTGTTCTTTATATGTTTTAGCCTCCAGTTCCCTAATCAACAGTAATCAGTAGTAAAACCGACGGGAGGCTCCGCCACTGACCCTGACGTCATCAGAAGCGATCTGCGCATGCCAATCCCGTTGCGAACAGGTAGTAAAGGTAAGTAGAACCCACCCCTGAATCATTGTTACTGTTCTCTGCACTCTTTCTCGAGTCTCAATTTCTTTTTTACATTGTGACGACCAAAATCGGATACAGTATTCCAAGTGTGGTCTTACTAAGATTTTATAGAGGGTAAAAAATTATTCCCTCCTCCCACCCACCCACTCTCGTGGACTTTACACCTCTGATTTCAAATAACACCTTTATTTCAGCTTGGGCTCGGACATTGCACGAGAAACAGGAATGCTTTTGAAAAAGATGTAATGATTCGCCTTCAAAATATTTGTAATAGGGTTAGAATTGTATTTGCACAAAACTGGAAAAGCGGAGACATCCCTGCTGGTGAGAATGTGATTAGGAAAATATTAGAATATGCAGAAATGAATAGATTAATGCTCACTATAAAGGAGGAAGAACAAACTCAAGGCTGAAATCCAGGAGGTTCTGACAGGAGAACCGGTAGTGGAAATTTTGAGTACCGGTAGTTCAGAGAACTGGCAAATAGCACTTCTGGCTGGTTCCAGAGTGGGGTGGGAATGGGGATTTTGCAATATCCTTCCCCTGCCACACCCAACAAGCCATGTCCACAGAACCAGTAGTAAAAAATATTGAACAAACCAAATATTATATGTCATGGGAGTTATTTTATGAATGGTTGGAAAATAAAAATAGAAGTTAGAAATAAATGGAGATCAGTGAAATATAGAAAATATGTGAAGATAGCGAAGCAAACAATATGATGATCCTTACTAATATGACAATTAAGATCATTATATTTAATAGTATTATTATATTCATATTAGAAGACATGTTAAAAGGGAGAAATGAATAGTTGTACTATGCTCATTATTATTATTATTATTATTGTAAGATTAGAGAATCAATATCAGTGAAATGAAAACTGTCGTAAATTTTGATTGTTATTGCACAGAAATATTTGTACCCAGATGACACACTGTATAATGGAAAAAGGAATGTTTAAGTTAAATATATATATATATATATATGTGTGTGTGTGTGTGTGTGTGTGTGTGTGTGTGTGTGTGTGTGTGTGTGTGTACAGGTGATATCTCGGGTTTCTTCCCGTGTAATTGCAAACATATCTTTGGAAGTATTGCAGCGACGTTTCGATGAAATCTCATTCATCATCTTCTGGCTGATGTTCTCGGCTTGGTGCCTATGGGCAAACTGTGTGATCTTAACTGATATCCCTCTTTAAAAGGAGGCAGAGGTGTATTCTGATTGGTTGACAGTGCTGCTTTATTCTGATTGGCTGATGATGTAGTTGTATTTTGATTGGGTGGAAGCACTGTTGCTGGGATGTGGGTTGATGGATAAGATATGTTGGAAATGGTGGCAACACAGGTCTCCTGATGAACCTTTGACCTATGGCTTACACTTTGTGTTAAGATTCGTCTATTTATGAGAGCAGGTTTCCAAATAGAAGGCAGACGGGAGGTATCATCACGTTTATTCATGCAATACCATATTGCATGAATAAACGTGATGATACCTCCCGTCTGCCTTCTATTTGGAAACCTGCTCTCATAAATAGACGAATCTTAACACAAAGTGTAAGCCATAGGTCAAAGGTTCATCAGGAGACCTGTGTTGCCACCATTTCCAACATATCTTATCCATCAACCCACATCCCAGCAACAGTGCTTCCACCCAATCAAAATACAACTACATCATCAGCCAATCAGAATAAAGCAGCACTGTCAACCAATCAGAATACACCTCTGCCTCCTTTTAAAGAGGGATATCAGTTAAGATCACACAGTTTGCCCATAGGCACCAAGCCGAGAACATCAGCCAGAAGATGATGAATGAGATTTCATCGAAACGTCGCTGCAATACTTCCAAAGATATGTTTGCAATTACACGGGAAGAAACCCGAGATATCACCTGTACACACATATATACCCGTGAAAACTTACACAGACATATATACATATATATATATGTAGGTCTTTGGTTATTCAGGTCTTCTTGCTCCTGGAAGAACGAAACCGAGAACACCAGCCTGAAGATGACGAATGAGACTTCGTCGAAACGTCGCCAAGATACTTCTAATTCTACGCGGGAGAAGACCCGAATAACCAAAGACCTACATACAAACACCCGCGAAAACCTCAGAAAACAAATATATATATATTTATATATATATTATATATATATATATATATATATATATATATATATATATATATATATATATATATATTAAAATATTTGTCATAGGAATGCAACCCACATGCAATCCTAATGATGAAACCTGAGTGTGCAGAGGCAGCCTTAGTCAATGCGCGAAGGATTTGAAATCCCAATCAGATCTAGTTGCCAGATCCAAAGATCTGGGAGAGTCATTTATTCTTTTTCAATCCAGTTAGATATCAAGGCCAAATAATGATTCCCAAATTCAAAAGAGGTCTAACTCTTGTGAGATATAATAACTTTCCAACAGCTGCTCTGGAGAGACAATTATACATAGTCCTCAATCTACAGTCATTCATTTAAGCAACCATTTAAAGTTACTATGGCTCTGAAAAACCATGTCCTGGATGACTGAGAAACTCCATACGCAACAAGATAGATAGATTCTATCTATTGATTGCACATGCAAGGAATTTACCTCCAGTGCATAAGCTCTCAGTGTACATACAAACAACAACTGATAAATTGTGACCATAATCATAAAATGCAATCATCATAAAAAATGAGATATAAACTCAGTGATAGTCATAGGATAGTCATAACTCAGTGATAGTCAAAGGCATTCAACATAAATTATGAGATGCAAAGAACAAAGTTATAGTCATAAGAAGCTAAGGAAATGGGCAGTAGGACAGATGAGTAGAATAATAGGTAATATAGCCATACTAGGTGGTTTGGCATCCTACGGCATAGGCAGTCTTGTGGGAATTAGTTGTTCAACGATGTGATTTGATTAACAACTCCAGTGATTCGCTTAACAATTGTGACAAAAACATCATAAAGTCAGGTGTGACTCATTTAACAGCCACCTTGCTTAGCAGTGGAAATGCTGTTGGTTGTAAGTCGAGAACCACCTGTACAAGGTATCTCATTTGTTTTTGTCTCTGCGGTAAAGAAGATCTTGAAATATTAACCCACATGTTGTTCTACTGTTTGCATTACAAAGTGGCTTCTTACAGCTAATAAGGCCCCTGTCAAGAGTCAGGTTAGTATCAGAGATCCAAGTAACACATTCAACAGAATCAAAACTCCAAGGTCCTTGGTTTCCAGAGGAAAGAATTTTATTTTGGCTACAAGTCCCCAGCTATCTCTACCCTACCCTCCCGTTCCCACAGCTCAACTCAGCTCCACTGTGGCAACCCTGAAGGTACCAGGGAAAATGGCTTCAGGGCTGATATCCCCCTTCTAGTCAGATTTCCAGGTAACTCAGAACCATCATTAATAACTAATCAATAGTTTTCAACTATTGGATCAATGTTATTTTATTGTGACAGCTAAGAATATTTGATTTTATTATTTTTAGATAAAGGTTCCCCTGCACATGCGTGCTAGTTGTTCCCAACTCAAGGGGGCAGTGTTCACCTCTGTTTCTAAGCCGAAGAGCCAGCACTGTCCGAAGATGCCTCCATGGTTATGTGGCCGGCATGACTCAATGCCAAAGGCATAGGGAACGCTGTTACCTTCCCACCAAAGTTGGTCCCTATTTTTCTACTTGCACTTTTTTTTACGTGCTTTTGAACTGCTGGGTTGACAGAAGCTGGGACAAGTAATAGGAGCTCACCCCATTACATGACACTAGGGATTCGAACCACTGAACTGCCCACCTTTCGATTGATAAGTTCAGTGCCTTAGCCACTGAGCCACCGCGTGACTATGATTTTTACTATTTGTAAAATATATTCGACCTTGACCACCCCAATTTTATAATTATTGGGTTTTACTGCAGTTTTTATTTGCTGTCTCACCGTGTGATTTCTTTCTGGGTTTTGAGCTGGTCAACTACTTCTGTGATTACTTTTGAAGTTTCATTGTTCTCGGCGGTGGAAATCTCACAGCATTTTGAGTTATATTTCACTGGACAACATCCAGTTTCAAACATTCTGACCAAACATTCTGAGCAGGACTCTTTATACAGCTTGGCACAATCCTTAGAAATAAAATAAAATTGGGCCCATCCCAACTCAGTGCCTGCAGCCATGGCAAAATGTCTCTCTGACTTTCAGAATCTCATCCAAGCTTTTGGATGGGCCTCCTCTCTATATGAAGAGGCTCAGATAAACTCAATATTTTCTCCAGGCTGAACTGAGCTATTTCCCACTTGTTTGTTTGGCTCAGTATTACCCCCAATGCTAAGCATAGGATGTTGGACAAGTCTCAAAAGTTTAATGCATTGTAACCAGAGGTGGGGGAGGGCAACATGAAATCGGCACAGAGCCCGGAATTAAATAGGCAGCTGCTGCTGCTGTTGCTGCTGCTGCTGTTCAGACTAGGCTGTGTCTGATTATATTATACTGTTGTTTCCATTGCATCATTTTGGACCTTCACAGCTACAGTCGCCCTTTGCCAGATTGTCTGCTGAAGTTGCTGATCTCTAGCATTACGTTCTAGGGCCTGCAGGTGTTGTTGTGCCTGACATAGGGACAAGAAAAGGATCTGGGAATCCAGTTGTGATTGATAATCAGATGGCCTAGCGGTACCAGCCAAAGAATTGCTTCCATTGTTTCAAAGCCAATGAAAGTACCTATTCATTGGGAAGTTCTCTCATTGTCCTCACCAGCAGAAAGAAATAGAATTCCCTTCACTTACATCTGCCAGCCTCTTGTTTGCTGCCCCCAACATTTTCCAAGCTCAGTTCCTCCTCCTTCTCCTCCTCCATAAAAAGAGGCAGGTTAAATCTACTAAATATCTTTTTTACTGACATCTCGGTTATCCAACCCAAGGGATAAAACGTTGAGATTTAGTTCAGTCTAGTGATGTCACTTTGATACCACCATATCCTCTGCCAGAGTGAATAATAAATTGTCAATATAGTAAAGACCTTGCAACAAGATAGATCTACTTTCTTGTTATAGTAAAATGATCTTGACAGATTCTCTCTCCCCCTGTATAAAACTGTCCTTGAATTCAACAGCCATTATGTAAATAGAAAAAGTCAAGATTTCCCACTTAGATTCTCTTTAGCAATCAAAATTCTTAAAGTAAACATTTGAAGTCCTACAATGTGATCCTTACTTAATCTTGAGACTGGTATAGTATATGTGGTATCTCGCTCAATAGTAGTAACTGTGAGAGGGATCTTGGAGTCCTAGTGGACAACCATTTAAATGATGAGTCAGCAGTGTGCAGCAGCTGCCAAAAAAGCCAACACAGTTCTAGGCTGCATAAACAGAGAGATAGAATCAAGATCATGTAAAGTGTTAATAGCACTTTATAATGCCTTGGTAAGGACACGCTTGGAATATGGCATTCAGTTTTGGTCGCCACGATGTAAAAAAGATGTGGAGACTCTAGAAAGAGTGCAGAGAAGAACAACATATGAATAACAGTTACAGGATATAAGCTAGCAGAAAGCAACATTCATCATTCATCCATTCCCTGGAAAAATTCAAGGCAAGGCAGTCAGTCAAGTCAACCGGTTTGGACCAGTTCGCAAGAACCAGTAGTAAAACTGGCAGAAGGCCCCGCCCACCCCGGATGTCATCATTGGCGATCTGCACACGCGCGATCCCATTGTGAACCAGTAGTAAAGGTAGTAGAACCCACCCCTGGACTAGGGGTGTCCTGATAGCAATGTTCCAATATCTCAGGGGCTGCCACAAAGAAGAGGGAGTCAAGCTATTCTTCAAAGCACCTGAGGGCAGGACAAGAGGCAATGTTGTGGAAACTCATCAAGGAGAGAAGCAACCTAGAACTAAGGAGAAATTTCCTGACAGTGAGAACAATTAACCAGTGGAACAATTTGCCTCCAGAAGCTGTGAATGCTCCAACAGTGGAAGTTTTTAAGAAAATATTGGATAACCATTTGTCTGAAGTTTGGTATGATACAATCAAAACTAAACCTATATTTGGACATGCATCTTCTCTTATGGATTAAGGTTATTTTTCCCTATGAATTTAAATACCTCTGACTTTAAGCAATGCCTTCATTTCATCTTGGGGTAGGAAACTGCATAAGAAACCGAAGTAGTATTGTTTCTCACTTACTGCAATCCTGATGATATGAGTGCATAGAGGTAGCCATTAACTATGCACCAAGGATAGGGAAGCCCAATCACACCTGGCTACCATATCCAAAAATGTGTGGGAGTCATTCATTGTTTTTCAATCCTGCTAGATACCTAAGCCAAATAACAGTTCCCAAATTCTGGTTAGTCTCATCAGAAGACAGCTATGTCCAAGAACTGTAACCATCTTTCCCTGAGTGGAATTAAGGCTGTGCAATTGACATCTTATTCAAATAGTGACGTGATATGGTGGCATTTACTACTGTGTTTTCTCAAAAATAGGACCCTGTCTTATATTTTTTTGAACCCTGAAATAAATGCTTGGCCTTATTTTTGGGGAGGTCTTATTATTTTGGGGGGGGGTGGAGCAAGTTGGGGCCTCTCTTGCCATCTTATCTGATTTCCAGCTCGGTCTCCCTAACCCTAACCAGAGGAAATGGCAGGGACCGGCTGTGCATGCGGTTAAATATTTTTTGGGAGGTCTTATTTTCGGGGGAGGTCTTATTTTGGGGGAAACACAGTACTCCCTCTGGCACTGAGTCACAGAGGGAGTAGTAAAGAGACACATCAGCCTTGAATCGTTGCCATACAGGAAGAGATGCTGAAAGAATCTTCCCGAATTCTCCACAACATTTTAGGTAGTCAGGCAGAGTGTTTAGTCTGGCAAGATTCTATCTATTAGGCAAACAGCAATAAGAAACACTTTGGAGTAATTACTTGTGTTCTTCAACCACACCTGACACACTTGGTGCCTCCTTTTTAGATGTATACTTAGCAATATCTAATGTTGGGTATGCTCTGAACAGATAATCTATTACTGTTAATTATTGATAACTGAAATGGATAGGGGTAGCAGAATAGGGGAGACTACATACACTAGTAAAAGGCTTATCACCAATTAAGTTTTCACAACCCATCATCAAAAAGGTTACTAATTAAGGTAGAACCATCATTGTGCATGGCATTAACCAGCAGGATAATCTTTATCTTGTAGTACAGAATTATCAAAATCAGCTTCAGCTGATTTAAAACTTTGCTGATAAACCTAGCAAAATGTCCCAGCATCTTTGGCTAGGCAGGAATTGGCTATAATTCATATGGATTGAAAAATGTTTTTTTTTTCCCTGCTGACAAAAACCATTTCCCCAAAATGGAGTGTAGCCTTAACGTTCAAAATTTATATTTCAGGATTTCTCATGGACTATGTATGCATGTTTCTAAGAGTGTTTATGTGCTCCAGTGCCACTGAATGAATGAATGAAATCACTCTCTGCAGTATTAAATGAAATGTAGAGAATAAATGAAGGTACCTTCTTGCTGAAATAACTAGTGTTGCAAAATTACTGTCCCGCTACCAAAATACATAAACTGTAATTTTCTGCCCAGAAGATCATGGGAACAAATAAGTATGACAGGAGGAAGCAATTCTGTTACTCCTTGGGAACAACTGTAGACATCTGGAATAGACAAGAGTAGGCATTTAAAAACAAACTGAAGTTTGTTGACTGTGTGTTACTCAGCCACCAGCCTAACTGCAACATATGTGATCCATCTATTGTATATTGATGACAGTTATTATCATTAATTGTCAGTATCATTTGAGGGTTTTTGACAGACGAATGGAGAAAAAACATTGGGCTGAGAACAATTTTAATCATTTTACTTAAGCCCATTGAAATGAATACCGGTATGACTTTATCAGTCATGATTAGTTTCTCCCATAAATTTTAGTAGAACATCTAAAATTCTATGGGGATTGGACTAGAAGACCTACAAGGTCCCTTCAAATTATGTTAATCTGTTAAATCTCTCACTCTCATTATCCCTTTCGCTTCAATCTCTTCTTTCTTGAATCCAACTCAATGAAATGAAAATATATACTGAATATTTTTTTGTTAGTTGCAAAGTTGTGTTTGACCCATCAACCCCTTGGACATTGTTCCTCCAGGCCTTCCTGTCCCGGACATCCCCCAGAGTCTATTTAAGCTCATGCCTACTGCTTCAGTGACTCCATCCAGCCACCTCGTTCTCTGCCGTCACCTTCTTCTTTTGCCCTCAATCATTCCCAGCATTAGGCTCTTCTCCAGTGAGTCCTTCCTTCTCATTAGATGGCCAAAGTATTTGAGTTTCCTTTTCAGGATATTGGATACTAACTTTCATAAAACTACAATATTTGGAATTTTTCACTACCAAACTATATGCGTCACTCTGCCTGCAGTATAATTTCAAATTATTTAGAGAAAGAAAAATATGTTTCCACTTCTGAGATAATTGCTCTTTTCCAAATTTAGGATTAGATCTGGCTCCGTAGTTTTTTTCTCTCTCTTGCTTTTTCCCTCCTCAGTATATACTGTAGCACAGAATAATGTTCATCACAAATAAAAAGTTCTATTTGTCTGACACATTCAGAATGTCACCAAAATGGGTAAAATACTTGTAAAACACATGGGGAACCCAACCCAAAAGTAGATTGCCATCGTGTTTCCAAAATCAGTCTCTTCATGAGAGGTAACCAGCCACCAAAAAAAAAAATGTCAGTACTGCCATTATTTAATTAACTGCAGAACTGTTTCTTCTAATGTAAGTTATCTGGGTGGAATGTGATTTCTTTAAAAGGCTGTTCATTTTTTAATGAAATGCTTAAACTTTAGAGATCTGTGAATGAGCGAAGAACCGGTTTGAATGCAAGATTCATAATGGGGGAAACATCTGATTTGCATTTGAAATTTGAAAGAAACTGAACTCAATTCAAGCTTGCCCAAGACTGACCACGAGCTAGGATTGGAAATGAGATGAAAATAATATGCAAGTTGGAATCTTTAAGAGACATAAACCATGCAATATTTCAGCTAAACAGATTCAAAGATTAAAATATTTCTTCTATACTTTTTTGGAGGCAGAGATAGCATGTAGAGGAAAAGGCAGTCTTACAATTGACCAGTAAAGAGATTAGAAATAATTGCTGAGCCTATGCTTTCTACAGATATTGACAAATTCATTCTTCTCTCCTTCTGTTTGAATTAATTAATTAATGTGATTTTCATAGCCGCTCAAGTCAACCAAGTGACTCTGGGTAGCTTACAATATATGAAATGAAGTTGGGATAATGTAAAGACCCGACAAAGTTAAAAAAACCTCATGAAGTTCCTTTTATTTGTAATGTATTTACAAATGTACTTCTTTTTCCTTTCAGAAAATACATGGAATGTGACAGCACTGGATGGAAAGTCCCATTTCTTGCTTTCTCCCAGGCATCAGTTTCCAGAAGGTTCTGAACCTTTGCAGTGCAAGCAAGAACCAAGAACTCATGTCCTCTTCTATATTTCCAAGACCTTCCTACTCCACCCCCCCCATTTAGTTATGAATTAATCAATTGATACCAGTGGTGAAATTCAATTTTTTTTAACTACCAGTTCTGTGGGCGTGGCTTGGTGGATGTGGCAGGGGAAGGATACTGCAAAATCTCCTTTCCCACCCCACTCCAGGGGTAGGATACTGCAAAATCCCCATTCTCTCCCCACTCCTGGGGGAAGGATACTGCAAAATCACCATTCCCACCCCACTCGGGGGTCAGCCAGAGGTGGTATTTGCCGGTTCTCCGAACTACTCAAAATTTCCACTACCAGTTCTCCAGAAACTGTCAGAACCTGCTGGATTTCACTCCTGATTGACACCCATACATGGACCTTGACAAAAAAGGGAAAGTTGAACTTCGGAATCGAGGCCCATCTATCTTTCTTTCTTTCTTTCTTTCTTTCTTTCTTTCTTTCTTTCTTTCTTTCTTTCTTTCCATTTTCATTCATGGTTGCCCTTGGAAGTTTCTTTTCACTTCCTTTTCTTGGCTTCATTATTTCTCAGTATTTTAGAGGGCTGAGTGGCAAACCCGGTTGGGTTTCTCAAATGGAACCAGACACACAATAGTCTACGAAATGAAGAGTGATTCCTTCCATGCTAGGATTCAGGACTATCTGACGTATTGGATAATTGGGCTCAATTGTAGTCCTACATCGAGGACCACCTGTACAAACAAGCTAAATTGTGAATTTTACTGATTGCTCATGATCAATCTTCTCTATGGGGGGGAGGGAATCAGTGGTGGCTTGCCCCCGGTTCAGACCGGTTCACAAGAACTGGTAGTGTTGACTCAGCCTTCCATCCTTTCAAGGTAGGTAAAATGAGGACCCGGATTGTGGGGGCAATAAGCTGACTTTGTATTTTAAAAAAAGAACACTGCTTAGGGAGAGCTGAAAGCCCTACTAAGCAGGTATATACAAAAGTATGAAGGCTATTGCTTAATGCATTGTAAGCCGCCATGAGTCTCCGGAGAAGGGCGGCATATAAATTGAAGTAATAAATAATAAATTAAATAAATAAATAAAACCGGAGGGAAGCTCCGCCCATCGACCCAGATGTCGTCAGTAAGCTTCTACACATGCTCAGAAGCTTATGCGCATGCGCAGAGCAAGCAAGCAAAGCGAGAGCACGCGCATGGTCCCATTGTGAACCAGTAGTAAAGGGGAATCAGATTTGTGAGCTTTCTATTCTGTGAATGGTCAGGACTATACTTAGTTCTGTTTTTGTTTTAACTCTCCTAAACTGGAAATTTGAATATGTCCAGCAGGTTTTAAGATGAATCTGACAGGTGTACTTTTAGAGGAAACGCATTTGTAAACAGGTTTTTGAGAAAATCTCCACAAAACCAGGTGCTGCTTAGGCATTGTTACAAAGATTTGTCGCGACTGTTGTAAACTGGCAGAAAATTCAGAAATGCTTTGGGGAGGGAATTATGAGAGAGGCCAAATGAAATGAACAGCTGTCTTTTCATATACAATATCAGGGCTGTAGAATTATCTTTGTTTAATACACGTTAAGTAAAAGAGGGATGTAAAAATCCAAATTGTTCTCATACTGTCTACGTTAGCATTGTGCACTCAGATCAGTATACCAGTAAATTTTATTTTGATGTGCACTTGTACTTAAGCACGGTACAAGTAAAATAATACAAGTGTATATAAGCAGATACCATTGTTCTAACGATTTATTTTTAAAATTTATTTATTTTTTTTTGTTAGTGACTTATTCAGATAAGCAGATGCTCCTGCATGAATAGCCTAGGACAGTGATGGCTAACCTTTTTGCCATCGTGTGCCAAAAGCGGGGGGAGTGCGGGGTGGTCGCGCACATGCGGCCGACACCCATAATTCTATGCACACTGCGCCCCCCCCCACACAAGCACGCATGCTCCCCCCATGGTCCCCCCGCTTTTGGCTGGTGATGGCATGATGGGCCGGTAAGCCCGTTTTTCGCCCTCCCCAGGCTCCAGAGGCTTTCTAGGAGCCTGGGGAGGGCAAAAACAGCCTCTCCATCCCCCTGGAGGCCCTCCAGAGGCCGGAAAAAGTCCATTTGCCGACTCCTGGTGGGCCCAGAAGGCCCGAAAATCAGCTGGTCAGCGTGCACATGCATGCTGGAGCTGAGCTAGGGCAACACTTGCATGCCCACCAATATGGCTCTGTGTGCCACCTGTGGCACGCGTGCCATAGGTTCACCATCACGGGCTTAGGAAGTCAAAACCAGTAATACTCCCAAAGACTACGTCTGGGTAAAGATTAGTATAAATAAGAAATCAGAGTGAATCTGGATAGATCCAGGATGACACAGAGCATCCTAGTAATCTAATCCTGCCAACTAACTACAACAATATTTGTATGTATGTGCATATACAACATGCTGGTTGGGAAATTCTGAGAGGTAAAACCCACAAGTCTTAAAGTTGACAAGCTTGAACATCAGTGGTGGTTTCAATTTTTTTTACTACCCGGTTCTGTGGGTGTGGCTTGGTGGGCGTAGCATGGTGGGCAATGCAGAGGAAGGATACTGTAAAATCTCCATTCCCTCCCCATTCCAGGGGAAGGTTACTGCAAAATCCCCATTTCCTCCCGATCAGCTGGGACTCAGGAGGCAGAGAATAGATGGGAGCTGGGCCAGTCAGAGGTGGTATTTACCGGTTCTCCGAACTACTCAAAATTTCCGCTACCAGTTCTCCACAACTGGTCAGAACCTGTTGAAACCCACCTCTGTTGAACATCCCTGGAATAAAGTCTCGGTACCCTTTCTCCAATATTCCACAAGTCCTTACATCAAAGCTGGGTTGGCATGACTTCATGGCATCACTGCCCTCTCCTCCATTAATCAGGCAAGCAGCAATGGAGGTGGCTTGATCAATGCAGGCAATGAGTGTTTAAGAGATGTCCCAAAGGTGCTTTTTTTTTTCAAGAGCCAACTGGATTTTCTTGTTTTCCTTTGAAGACATTTCGCTTCTCGGCCAAGAAGCTTCTTCCGAGCTGAAGAATGCAGTTAAGTGGAGGGCATGCGTGGAGCCTCAGGGAGGGCGAAAAACAGGCCTACCGGAAGTTCAGGAAGGCCAGAAACAGGCCCATTTCCGGCCTCCAGAGGGCCTCTGGAGCCTGGGGAGGCCGTTTTCGCCCTCCCGGAGGCACAACAAAAGCCTCCTGAGCTCGGGCAGGGCAAAAATGCCCCCTCCCCCAGCTGTGGTGTAGGAGGCTGACTAGGCCACACCCACCATGGCCACGCCCACCCAGCAACTAGGCAGAGAACCTCTTGCTAAAATTTTTGAAGTCCATCCCTGGAATTGGGGTTTTCACAATCACTTTGAAAGAGAAACAGAGACAATTTAATCCCAACCAATTACTCTGCGTCAATGAATGTAGGTTGTTTTCTTTACCAGCCCAGGCTGTACAATTGAAACTGGTTCAGCAAGCTTTCAGAGTGGTTTGGCTTGAATGGGGAAACCTGCTACAGATGACATTTCTCCCATGGAGGAGGTTGACTATAATGACATTTTGCTCCGGAGTCCGATAGACCTTAATCCATTTCTTTGGGGGGCGGGGGAGACATCTCATCCTGCCATTCATTGGAAATCTCAGAATTTATGCAGATAGTCCTGGATTCACAACCACAATTGGGAGCAGAACTACCATTGTTTAGCAATTTTTAATTAAAATTTATTTATTACATTTATTAAATTTTTAAATGAAAGGGATCTTTCATTTAAATTTCAAATGGCAATTTATTCATCTCACTCAAAAGTGACTGAGTTGCAGAAAGGTAAAGGTTCCCCTTGCACATATGTGCTAGTTGTTCCTAACTCCAGGGGGTGGTGGTCACCTCCGTTTCAAAGCCGAAGAGCCAGCGTTCTTCGGCTTCCAAAGACGTCTCCATGGTCATGTGACCGGCATGACTAAAGGCCCAAGGTGCACAGAATACTGTTACCTTCTTGCCAAAGGTGGTTCCTATTTTTCTAGTTGCATTTTTTACCTGCTTTCGAACTGCTAGGTTGGCAGAAGCTGGGACAAGGAACAGGGGCTCAGCCGTTACACAGCACAGGGATTCAAACTGCTGAACTGCCGACCTTTCGATCGACAAGCCACTGAGCCCAGATGGGAGCCCACGCATCCCATCTGAGTGGCATACAACACCTAAATGTTGGGAATAAAATTGCAGTAGAATTTATTCTAAGCCTTTGTACCCAGGACTGTGGAACAGGTGAACTAAGGTTTTGATTTCTCTATCAAAATGAGATTTATTATCTGGGTAACACCTGCATTAATATAGTAATAGAGAAGTGAATGTTATGCTACATGATTTTATTTTGTTAGTATATTATTGTATTTATTTGTATACTCTGTTTTTATTCTTTTAAATTTCACTGGTCTTTGACCAAATAAATATTAGTGATTGATTGCTTTCTATCCAAATACCCAATATTTTCATTTAAAAACTTTACATGTATGGACTTCTATTTTCCAAAATTGGCTAATGGGCACATACTAACATTTTTACAATGCAAACTCTTTTCTATCACACCAGTGGATTTGAAAATAACCTTCGGGAAACTCATTTCTCACTGTTCAGAAGGACTACAAATTATATGGAACAGTATAAATTGCTTGAAGTATAAATTGATTATATATACATGAGTTCTGCAAAATATGCCACTCATCCTTCACTATATGTGATTAATGACCATAATAATAAATGAATTACTTAAACTCAACAGCTGACTCTTTAAAGAAAAAAGCTGCCACTCCAGATGTTTTACATCTGTGTTTATCCAAGGAAAAATATATTTTCCCAAGATGGTTGATATTTGTCATTTATTTTTTACATACTTGCATGAAAAATAGCAGGTCAAGTTGTAAAGATGTTGTGAACAATAAACGTTTTTCGTTGATAAATCTATTCTTGGATATTTTTTTTTAAAAAAAGCTAGTGAACAGAAAGAGTTATCACTGATGACAGGCTGCTATTTTGGCTTTTTAGTCATAATATTCAGTCATATAATTTATTTATTTACACAGCTTCCAAAAAGTATGCATAAAAATAGGGAGTTTCTAATTCATTGGCACTATTCATATTTTTAATGTTTAAATGTTGGCAAATATTGCTTTCCTATATACAAGGAGTGGAAGTGAATATAAGGACATTATGTCTGAGTCAATCCTTAGTCCCTTAGCTTTGGTGATTAAACTTTCACTAATGATTTGATGGGAAGGCAGTTGGTGAATAAACTACAGTAGAAGAACTAAAAGACAGCCCTATCTTCCATCAATATTATGAATACAACTTCGTTCAACAAATTAATTAGCAATTTTTTCCAATCCAGTTAGCAAGTTTTTTTCAATTTGTATATATTATTAATTTTGGGAGGAGGAGGAGATTTTTCCCATCAAATTAATTAAGAGAAGAGGAGCATTATGGAAAGGTAAAAGTTAAAGGTCCCTCTTGCACATATGTGCTAGTCGTTCCTGATTCTAGGGGGTGGTGCTCATCTACATTTCAAAGCTGAAGAGCCAGTGCTGTCCAAAGATGTCTCTGTGGTCATGGGGCTGGCATGACTAAATGCCAAAGGCGCACGGAACACTGTTACCTTCCCACCAAAGATGGTCCCTATTTTTCTACTAGCATTTTTTTAGTGCTTTCAAACTGCAAGGTTGGCAGAAGCTGGGACAAGTAACGGGAGCTCACCCACTGGTGGGATTCAAGTAATTTAACAACCGGTTCTTTGCCCTAATAATTTCTTCCAACAACCAGTTCACCAAACTGCTCAGAAAGTTAACAACCAGTTCTCCCAAAATGGTGTGAACTGACTGAATCCCACCACTGAGCTCACCCCATTACATGGCACTAGGGATTCAAACCTCTGAACTGCCAACCTTTCGATCGACAAGCTCAGTGTCTTAGCCACTGAGCCACTGCATCCTGTTTAGAATTATGGTACAATGGAATATCTACAAGAAATACCATTTGCCTGCAAGCAAGAAGTGGTGGCACCCTAAACAGACTAAGCATCTGCTACATAATACCCCAATGTGTTGATAAAAAACAACAACAACCTAGTTAGTGGATGTTGCAGTTTCTAAAGACAACAGAACAGAATAAATCACTAAGACCTGCAAATAGAAGGAGAATGACTGTAGCAAGGACAGCAAAGATAGTACCAGTTGTGATAAGTTCCTTGGATGCAATCTCAAAACATCTGGACTACTAATTGTACACCATCAGCATAGACAAAAAAACCACACCATCAGTCAATTGCAAAAGGCAGCTTTACTTTGAACAGCTTACATCCTGCAATGATACATTTAATATCATCAAAAGACATTTGTCTATCCCAGGTCCTTCCGAAAGACATCCTAGGTGAATAAAAATGCTAAATCCAATCTAAACCTCTGTTGGACTCTGTGATTCACTATAACTTAATTACATTTATTATATGCCCAGATCCCAACAACTTGGGCCATGTTTTAAAAACACGCCCGGTATCTCTACAATAGAATGAAATCTAGAAGTCCTCAAACTATTATGGTAAGCTTGTTTCATCTTTCTTATAGATATTTTGACACAGATGTTGCTGGAAGTGAAATTGATTTTTTTTTTCACGAGTCCATGGCACGATATAAACTAACAGAAAGCAACATTCATCGTTTATCCACTCCCAGGAAAAATTCAAGTCAAGTCAGTGATGGGTTGCCCCTGGTTCGGACCAGTTCGCAAGAACCGGTAGTAAAACTGGCGGGAGGCCCCGCCCACTGCCCCGGATGTCACCATCAGAGATCTGCGCATGCGCAAAAGCAAGGCGCGCATCCGAGCTAAGCAAGCGCATCTGATCCCATTGCAAACCGGTAATAAAGGTTGGTAGAACCCGCCCCTGGAGTCAAGTGTGTGCAAATTAATGAGAACTCTTGAAGTTTTCCTCTTTTTTTCCCCACTGACAAAAATGCCTTCATTTTTCACAGAAGGCAGGGTTCTCCCCAAAGACCAATTTTTCATTGCAACACTTCCTGAATTGACCATGTGATAATGCAACATTATGTAGTCATATAGTCTGTCAAAAGGAAGACGTCCAGGAAGGAAAGAGAAGTTATTGCTGAAGGTATGCGAGAGGGTTTTGTTTTGAAAAGTAAGTAAAAATAAGTAAACATTTTTCAACTCAGTATTTTCACAATTACAACCTACCACTGGTCCTAAATAGACCAATGAATTTATGTCCTGATATCTTTATGAATTATATTGACATACATAAGCCTTGTAAAATTGACAGAAAGACAGATCATATTTCCACCTTCCTACTTTGACATACCTAATCTCTACATGTTTATCTTAACTCGTTGCACTTCAGTGATTTTTTTCAGGAACAGGTAGGAAAATATAATATCTATCTATTGAATGACTGGAATTATCCGCAGATCAACTAGTGGTCCCTTGAAGATTCCTTTAGTACCCTCAAAGTAATAAGATATATTACAGCAATCATTTCTTACAGAATGTTAAAGACGGAACTTGGCTAGACAGAAACCCATGGTTCTCAGACTAAACAAAACTATTAATATTTATTATTTATTTACATTGTAATTAATATATGCTGATAATATTTTAGAATATTTAACCCCGAGTTAAAATATTCTTCCCAACCATCCAATCGGGATACACCTGCTCAGAGTTAATATAACACAGAAGAGAATATTTGTAGCTCAGGGTTGAACTGTGGAGTCCTTGGTGCCCTCAGAGCTTGATTGTTTTTTTGCAGAGATTTCATCACCAAACTAGGTAATGTTATCCATGTTAGAAGGGTGTGGTTTGATAATAAAACATCAGCAAGAAAACAATCAAGCTCAGAAAGCAGCTGTTGTGGTCCGCCAGCATCCTGCAGAGCTGGCAGAGGAGTCAGACAGCAATGAGGCTGAAGAAGAACATGGGCCAGTCCTGGAGGCTGGGGAAGGCCCAGATGAGGGCTCTGCGTCAGAGGCAGAGATGGGGCCAGGACCATCGGGGAGTGAGGTGTGGACTCCGGAGCCTCCAGAGGCTGATAGCAGAGAGGCAGAGGAACAGGAGGAGCCTGTTCCTAGTGCACGTATGAGAAGAACTGCCAGAAGGCAAGAGCAGCTAAAGCAAACAGGACGACTCGGGAATAGGGCCAAGAGATGATTGGCCCTTCGCATAAGGCTTAAAAGACCAGCAACGGCTCTTGGGCTCTTTGTCGGAAAACAACGTTGATAGACTTGTTCTTGTCTTGCTGCACTTATCTCTCATCAGCGTCTTCTGCTTCTGAACTTTTGCCAAGAGAAGCCTTTGGCAGTTTGCCTAATTATACCAAGGTTGGTGATTAGACTGAAGAATTTGTGTTATGAAGAGTGTGTTTGATTTAGTTTGGACTAGGCTGGGAATGAGTTAATTCTCAGATGTTCTAATAAAGTCTGTTTGTTTTGGAACTGTTTGTGTCGACTACTACCTACTTGGGCCTGGGTCATAACAGCATCAAGGATCTCACAACTCAATCCTGAGTTATGAATATTCTCTTCTGTGCTAGGTTAACTATGGGTAGGTGCAACCCAATCCAATGTTTGGGAAGAGAATAGCCATATTTCCGCTAATTGGAAAATACCTAAACTTTTAAACCCTTGGAGCAGAAATATATAAAATACTCAGTGTCTACACTGCCATAAGGAGCTCTTTTGCACACATCTGGACTCTAGTTTGTCTGCAGTAAAGCAAACTCATCTAGCTATGTCAAGTCGGCTTCTATAAGCAAGTTCCAGAATATGAAGTTAAGTGTCTGGAGAGTCAACAATTATTATTATGTCTAACGTGAAGTCTGATAGGGAATATTCTATTAAACACAAATCAACCAACGAAACAGGACCCTTTTTTAAAAGAAAAACTATATAATAAATCAAAAGATATTCTTGGCTCTGCGCTGCAGGTCTGAAATCCACCGCCTGCCAAGCTAGTGGTAATAAAGACTTCTTATGAATAACTTCAAGATATCGATCGGTGAATCTGTAACAGTTTTATTGAGATAGGTCCAGGGCATTGTAAGCCTGTTTATCTGCTAAATAGATCTTATTAGAAGGTGTTCTGACAGATAGCCCTTCAGGGGAAGTTAATACACTTCCATTTTTCCAGGTATAAAGCTGAAGATTCCAAGAGGACTAATAAAAAGCATGCTTGAATTATTATTATTTTTTCCAAGCCATTCAGTGCAAGATGTGAAATCCTTGGACCTCTGTGGTGTATAGCTGGAAATTCCTTTAAAATCCTCCCACCAGAAGACTTTCATTGTTACCTTAGTAGTAATGGCTGTTAGGCCTGGAAGCCATCTTTGCATTGGGTCTTCAGCCTAACACATTTACTGCTGTGGGAAACTGGGTGGGGGGATTGTATGGAGCAGGGGTGATATATAGTCATAACAACATTCCTTTCTCAGAGAATAGAATAGAGTAGAGTAGAGTAGAGTAGAGTAGAGTAGAGTAGAATAGAATAGAATAGAATAGAATAGAATAGAATAGAATAGAATAGAATAGAATAGAATAGAATAGAATAGAATAGAATAGAATAGAATAGAATAGAATAGAATTTTATTGGCCAAGTGTGATTGGACACACAAGGAATTTGTCTTAGTGCATATGCTCTCAATGTACATAAAAGAAAACATACATTCATCAAGAGTCATAAGGTACAACACTTAATGATAGTCATAGGGTTCAAATAAGCAATCAGGAAACAATAGCAATATAAATCGTAAGGATACAAGCAACAAAGTTCCAGTCATACAGTCATAAGTGGAAGGAGATGGGTGGTGGGTATGATGAGAAGATTAATAGTAGTGCAGACTTAGTAAATAATTTGACAGTGTTGAGGGAATTATTTGTTTAGCAGAGTGATTATGTTTGGGGGAAAAAACAGGTCTTGTGTCTAGTTGTTCTGATGTGCAGTGCTCTATAGCGTCGTTTTGAGGGTAGGAGTTGAAACAGTTTATGTCCAGGATGCAAAGGGTCTGTAAATATTTTCACAGTCCTCTTTTTGACTCGTGCAGTATACAGGTCCTCAATGGAAGGCAAGTTGGTAGCCATTGTTTTTTTTTCTGCAGTCAAGGACATCTCACCCTGCACCTGGAAGGCTGGAACTGGGAGGCACCTCCAGTTGGGATGGTGCTTGGATTGGACCACATGATGGACTTGTGGGTGTTGGGCAGGGGCTTGGACTTTCCTTTGGGTGGGGAAAACCTGGAAGCTTTCAGATTCAGGTTTTTCCAGATGTGCCAATAGGACATCTAATAAAATGGAATTTTGAGGAACTTCAAACCTCGGAGTCTTCCTATGAGTAGGGTAGAAATATTGGACCCTGGAATGATTTCCTACTGACAAGCCCATGCAGAATTATTGCAGTGACTACTGGAGGATGCAGGCAAAAAGGGAACCTGATTGTGATCTTCTAGAGCAGGGGTGTCAGGAGCCCGTTTTCACTGGCAGAGCATCGGGCCTCCACAGGCGCCCCCAGATGGGTGACATTGAACTGGCCATGCCCACCCTGGCCCCAGGAGGTCAAACACAACCTTGATGTGGCCCTCAATGAAATCGAGTTTGACACCCCTGTTCTAGAGACATTCAGACTGCGCTTCCAAAAATGGCAAAGGAAGTGCTATTCAATTGATCAATAAATAACTTTATTGTCAAGTCGTTGGCTTTATAAACAAAATTAAAATTCATTATGAAATCATTTATTTCCCCTAGAGCCATCTCAACTTTAAAATGACATCTAGCAGAGGGGTCTGCAACCTTAAACACTCAAAGAGCCATTTGAACCCACAGAAAAGAAAACACCGGGAGCCACAAAACCCTTCCCGTGCCTGTCTATTTCTTGAGCGGCCACAAAACTAGCATATGTAGTTTTGTTTTTTTTTTTAATCTGATTTATATGCTGCCCTTCTCCAGAGACTCAGGGCGGCTTACAATGCGTTAAGCAATAGCCTTCATACTTTTGTATATTTATACAAAGTCAGCTTATTGCCCCCACAACTGGGTCCTCAATTTACCCACCTTAGAAAAGATGGAAGGCTGAGTCGACCTTGAGCCTGGGGAGTTTCGAACTGGTGTAATTGCAGGCAGCTGGATGTTAAGTGCTGCCTTTAGTAGAAGGCATTAGCCTCCTACCCCACTCAGGCTCCTAATTGTTAATTCTGTTGAATTAAACATTCTGTTTTCTTCTGAAACTTTTCTTTTCTTGGATTTATCCATGGTTGGCCTGCTGGGAGTTGAAAAGCTCAATAAATTGTGTGCCGGCAGGTGTCGCACGTTGGCGGTTGTGATACCTATTTTGAGTGACAGGGAGCCACAGCAGAGGGGTGAAAGAGCCACATGTGACTCCAGAGCCATAGGTTGCTGACCCCTGATCTAGCAGATATATATATGGTGTGTGTGTGTGTGTGTGTGTGTGTGTGTGTGTGTGTGTGTGTTAATATGTATATGTAGGGCCAAGGTGGCGCAGTGGTTAGAGTGCTGTACTGCATCTACTTCAGCTGACTGCTAGTTCAGCAGATCAGTGGATCAAATCTCACCGGCTCAAGGTTGACTCAGCCTTCCATCCTTCCGAGGTGGGTAAAATGAGGACCCAGATTGTTGGGGGCAATATGCTATTTAGTATACTGTCGATTGTTGTAAGCTGTCCAGAGTCCTCAGTGAATGGGCTGCATAGAAATAATAATAGTAATAATAATAATAATAATAATAATAATAATAATAATAATAATAATAATAATAATAATAATACCCCTCCGAGGAGCTCTACCTTGTCGTGGTGGAGGGGCTTGCGTGCTCTAATGATCCTAAGAGCTATGCTGAACAGGTGCAACCATATCAGACAGATCTTAGGTGAAGGGCCAGACAAAATCTGCTCCACAACCCATTCAAACATGGTGAATACGAAAAAAATGAAATTTATGCCGGCTGAACCGTCGCCCGGATTAACAAGGGTTCCGTTGGATGCTATGGCTCCTGGGCATTCTATGAAAAATGAGCTACAGGGCTCAGCTCCCTCTGCTAGGCAACCAGGGCATGGAGCTGACAAGCTACTGGAAGAAAAACCCCAAAAGCGAAAAATCTGGACTAAGGAAGAAAACACCTTTATTATGGAAGCTTACTATCAATCTAAGCCAGCAAAACGTGGATTTCAAAAACGAATGTATCGGATTTGGAAGATGAACCATACGGATTGTGACACCAGTGAACAAAGGTTAATGGACCAACGACGTGTAATCCTAAACCACAAATTTTTCACTACAGAAGAATTAATAGCAATAGAAGAGAAAGCAACTAATGGTCTGAGTACATCAACAAAGAAGAGTAACATCAAGAATGATTTGCAGACTCAAAAGCAAATTGAAAAAGAAAGGGAGGAAGAGGATACTGAAATGGATGAAGATATAGAACAAGGAAGCACTGAAGAACAAATACCAAAAGATAGTGCTCAATTAGCTAGAAAAATAAAGCATCAAATGGAAGATGCTGAAAGAACACGTTTGCCAAAACTGAACCAAGTGAACCGGAAAGAATTGAGAAATGTACTAAAAAAGATCAATGAGGCTGTGCAAACTATTAGAACCACTACATTAGCCGAAACAAACCAACTGATGTATGCAGCAGCTGTCATAACCACCAAAGAACTGGGGTTGAAAATACAAAAGTACCAAAGAGGCAAGAAGGGGAAGCCTAAGTGGAAAATTCGGTTAGAATTGAAGATAAAAAAATTACGTGGAGATTTGAGCAACTTGAAGAACCTAAGGCAAGGTCAGTTAAAGAACAAGCAGGTCAAAAGCAGCCTGGAAGCAAGATACGATCTGAGGAATAAGGAGATTGCGGTAGTAATTGAAGAGCTGAAGCAGAGGGTTGTTGCCATCACCGAAAAGATTAAAAGGTATGAAAACCGAGTAACTCAGTTCAAAGAAAACTCACAGTTCAGAGCAAATCAGCACCAGTTTTATAAGAGCTTAGAAAATAGAGAAGGAATAATAACAAATGAAAAGCCTGATAAAGAGAAAGCTCTGAAATTCTGGAAGAATTTGTGGGAAAACAACAAGAAGCATAACAGAAATGCAAAATGGATCAAACAGGTTGAGGACTCTATTAAAGTGCATAAAATGGAAGACATGAAAATAACAAAAGCAATGGTGCAAAGACAGTCAAGAAAAGTGAAGAACTGGAGTGCACCTGGGCCAGATGAGCTACATGGCTTCTGGTTAAAGGCACTTACAAGTGTGCACAAAAGATTGGCAACCCAGATGAACCAGGTCCTAAAAACACCTGAAAATGATGAATGGATGACAACTGGAAGAACATTTTTGATCCAAAAAGATAAAGAAAAAGGAAATGACCCTGGAAACTATAGGCCAATCACCTGTTTGCCAACAACATACAAGCTTCTTACTGGTATCATTGCAAACCAAATCTATGGATACCTGGAAAGAAATAACTTGCTTCCTGTAGAACACAAAAGGATGCTGCAAAAACTCAAGAGGAACAAAGGATCAATTGCTGATTGACAAGCTAATCCTAAAGAACTCAAAGAAAAGACGAACCAACCTGTTCATGGCTTGGATAGACTATAAGAAAGCGTTTGATTCAGTTCCCCATAGCTGGATCAAGAAATGCCTGGAAATCTTTGGCATCAGCAGAAACATACAAAAATTCATGGAATCTTCAATGAACCTCTGGAAAACAAAACTTATGGCTAATGAAGAAGAACTAGGTGAAGTTGAAATTAAACAAGGCATTTTCCAGGGTGATTCCCTTTCCCCCCTACTTTTTATACTCTCAATGCTACCACTGACAATCATTTTGAAAAATCTGAGCTGTGGATACGAACTTGCAAAGAAAGGACTGAAAATCTCGCACTTGATGTACATGGATGATTTGAAGCTGTTTGGTAAAACAAAAGCTGAACTGAATGTATTAACTGAACACACAAAAGAATTCAGCCAAGACATTGGTATGCAGTTTGGAATTGACAAATGTGCAACAATAGCAACCAAAGCAGGTAAGATCATAGAAGAGGATGGAATAGAACTAGAGAATGAAGAAACGATAAAGGCAGTAAAATCAGAAGAAGGCTACAAGTACTTAGGGATTTTAGAGGCCTCTGACTTAATGCATAATAAAGTCAAGGAAATAACTTCAGCCAAGTACATTCGGCGAATTCATAAGATATTAATGTCCAAACTGAGTGGAGGAAACTTCATAAAAGCCATAAATACCTGGGCTATACCTGTGATTCTATACTCTGCAGGAATAATTGACTGGACCCAGATGGAGTTAGACAATTTGGACAGAAAAACAAGGAAGCTTATGACAATGAATCATGCCTTGCATTCTAAAAGTGATGTTGACCGATTATATTTACCAAGAGCAGAGGGTGGTCGAGGACTCCTACAAGTAAAGCAGACTGTGGAAGAAGAAAAATGCAGCTTGAATGATTACATCCAGAAAAGTGAAGAACCAATGATTAAGGAAGTAAATAAAGGAGACCTTTTAAAGACAACTAAAACAAAAGCAGAATATAAGAAAGAAGTAATTGAGCAGCGAGCTGAAAATTGGAAAAGCAAAGCTCTGCATGGCCAATACTTGAAAAGTATTGAAGGCAAAGGTGACCAGAAACTAACTTGGAACTGGTTAAGATCAGGAGTACTGAAAAAAGAAACAGAAAGCTTTATTTTGGCAGCTCAAGAACAAGCCCTAGCCACAAACTGCATGAAGGCAAAAATTCAACATGTTACCACCAACAGCAAATGCCGCCTCTGTAATGAGAAAGATGAGACAGTCGACCACCTGATCAGTGGATGCAGCAAAATTTCACACTGACTACCTACAACGCCATGACCGTGTTGCTAAGATCATTCACTGGAAATTGTGCCAGAAGTTTGGATTTGAGTACAGCAAAAACTACTGGGATCATCAGGTTGAGAAAGTTCTAGAGAATGAGAAACTCAAGATCTTGTGGGACTTTAGGATTCAGACTGACAGGCACTTGGTCCACAACACACCTGACATAACGGTAGTTGAAAAGAAAAAAGTATGGTTCATTGATATTGCAATACCTGGTGATGCACGGATTGAAGATAAGCAGCAAGAAAAAATCACAAAGTACCGGGTCTTGCAAATCAAAGTTGCGCAACTATGGAAAAAGAAATCATGCGTTGTTCCGATTGTAATTGGAGCCCTTGGAGCAATACCCAAAGGGCTACCCCGCTATTTAGAAATTCTAAATTTACCGGACTTGAACATTTTGACTCTACAAAAAACCACCTTACTCGGAACAGCTTACATCCTCCGACGATACCTTAACAGTTCCTAGGTCCTTGATTAGGACTCGAGCTGCTGAGCTATTAACCAGCCTCAAAGACTGTGAATCTCACTACAGATTAACCAATAATAATACGTGTGTGCATGTATGTTAATTGCTTTCAGTAAGTTCTATCTCTGGGAAATATTTCTTTTTCTGATTTTTACCTTGCCTGTTTCAGATTGATTGAGCTTTTCAAATTACCTATGATGCAAATTATCTATTTGGATTTTATTTTTATTTTGATTGTAGGATGAAACATCTTCAGAGTGGACCATATTATTAGAAGCACTAATTTTATCCTGCACTTTCACTTGCATGCTTAAAATCTTCTAGCATGTCTGTAGATGGGACCTTTTTCCTGCTACTTGAACAGTTTAGTAATCTCCTTTTTCAAGGCTGTTTATGAAATTTACTCCATCCGAGCTCCTTCGTGGATTAATTCTAAAATTATGTTCCAATGTGATTGCCTTTCAAACTGTGCCCTCCCTGGTTTTCTCTCTGCCCTTTTTATGCATTACTTCCCCTCATAAAGTAGTTAGAAATTACTTGGAGTATATAAATATCACAAATGCTTTCATATTTCAGAGAGATCTAGTTACCAAAGATGGACAAGTTCTAAAGTTTATCAGGTCCTCAGCCTAACTAGAAAGGAGAATAATTGTTTTCACACTCTGTTTATGAGAATCCTTTACTCTTCTGGCTATGATCTACTGCCAATAGAAAAAAGGATTATGCAGCAGTTCAGAAGTTCTTATCAATACCGTTTTTGCTGGAGGAAAAAGTCATATCTAGTTAATTGCCCAATGGGAGGGAACAAGCTATCAAAGGGCAAAACTGGAATCAGGGTTCACATACAGCTTTAACATGAATTAATTATCTTTCATTGTAGAAGAATTTTTGTTGTTGTTAGCTGTGAAGTCATGTCCGACCCATCGTGATCCCATGGACAACATTCCTCCAGGCCTTCCTGTCCTCTACCATCCTCTGGAGTCCATTTAAACTCATGCCAACTGCTTCGGGGACTTCATCCAGCCACCTCATTCTCTGTCGTCTCCTTCTTCTTTTGCCCTCAATCTTTCCCAGCATTACGCTTTTCTCCAGTGAGTCCTTCCTTCTCATTAGGTGGCCAAAGTATTTGAGTTTCTGTAGAAGAATAGAATAACAGAGTTGGAAGGGACCTTGGAGGTCTTCTAGTCCAACCCCCTTCTTTGGCAGAAACCCCTATACCATTTCAGACAAATGGTTATCCAATCTCTTCTTTATATCTTCCAGTGTTGGAGCATTCATAACTTCTGGAAGCAAGTTGTTGCACCGATTAATTGTTCTAACTGTCAGGAAATTTTCTCCTTAGTTCTAAGTTGCTTCTCTCCTTGATTAGTTTCCACCCATTGTTTCTTGTCCTGCTTTCAGATGCATTGGAGAATAGCTCAAATCCCTCTTCTTTGTGGCAGCCCCTGAGATATTGGAACACTGCTATTATGTCATCCCTAGTCTTTCTTTTCATCAGACTAGACATACCCAGTTCCAGCAACCGTTCTTTATATGTTTTCACCTCCAGTCCCCTAATCATCTTTGTTGCTCTTCTCTGCACTCTTTCTAGAGTCTCCACATCTTTTTTACATCGTGGTGACCAAAACTGGATGCAGTATTCCAGGTCTGAATTCTTCCACATTGCAATTCATCATATGAAGACTTCAGGATTTTTACCATATTTATTTATTAAATATTTTAGGAATGAGACATGAAAAGAGAAATATTGGAGGTCACCAATGCAGTATGCTATGTGTATATGAGATTGTAAGAAAAAGCAAATTGTTGGTACTCTGTGACTGACAAATCGGTTGGCAGTCTCAGGACACCCCAAATCAAAAAAACTAGTAGGAAAACAATTCTGTTAGGAAATCTCAACTTGACAGTAGTTGCGAGAACTTGCCATTTTCATTTTGTACAGAAGTAGAGGGAGTTGTGTGGTTTTGTGATGTGCTCGGTTTCCCGTTGATTTACTTTTTGAAAAGTGCCCCTGGGCATCATCTTTTTTTCTCTTTTGCCAAACTTTTTAATTAAATGAAAGTTAGAGCCACTTTCAATTTACAAAAGCTTCGAAATTAAAAACAACTTTACAAAATAAAGACTTTTATACTTGATATGTATGTTTGAGACACCAATTCTGGACAGGATTAAATAGGCTGGTATTTGGACTCCTAATAAATTTGACTCAGAACTAACGTAAAAATGATCCGGCTGCAACATCTGACTCAGAAATTATAGCCTAACTCACTGAAAAAAAGAATTTCAATGAAATTCGCAGAAATGGAGGCGGTTTCCTTAGTTACAACGTATGTAATGTATGACATATGTCTTGTCTTTCGAAGCACTATCACTTCTCTAGCTGGGTGCAATTCAAGGTCTGCTTTGTGATTGAATAAATATTACAGTATGTGGCATTTCTTTCTGCACTTTTCCATTTCCTCAATTATTTGTAAATGGTGATTCTGTTGATCCTTATCGATTCTCCATCTGCTGCTGTCTTCTCTTCCCTGCTGATAATAGCACAGAGCATCGTATCAAGCTGCCAGTCTAACAGGGATGCCATTTAAGGTCCACATTCCCACAAAGCAGAAAATGTGTTCCTGATGGTCACGGTAAATACACAGAAAATAAGAAGGGTCTGAATTTATAGAGATCTTTTTGAAATTGCGCAGCAGCCTCTATCTGCCTACCAACTCCAGCGAGCAACTTGATACATCGGGTTGTTCCAGGAAATGAATCAGGTGAACAAATGCCTGAAGTGATGCTAGTAAAAGACAAGGAGAAAATGTGACTGGACACAAATCAAAGTCCAGATTCCTACTCTGTGGTGATAAAGGTGGTGAATTATTTCTCCACCCTTGTTGAGTCTATGGAATGTCAGCCAACTGCATTGTTCAAAGTTTTCCTGACCGGACCAGCACCCGTTTCCAAAAATAGTTCATAAGATGTCTTCTTTGTGGATGGTTGCAACTGTTTTTTCTTCATATAAGCATATAAATTGAACTAATAAATAAATAAATATTCCTGCAATCATTGGAGGGAGGGCAGGAGGTAGTTGAAGGACTGCTTCTAATAAAGATGAGTCTCAATCTTGAGAAATACTTGTTTCCCAACCCCTGGCAGAAGTGTGGTGAAACCTTCTTTTCAGCTTCTCTGCCTTGTAACCAGGAGGGGTAGTTTGTGACATATCTAGCCCACTACATTGGAAAACGGCAAGCAGTATGTTTTTGGCCTGGTCCTCTTCCAGATGAAGCGGGCTGCCATTCCCTAAATCCCTGGCAAGAACTGGTAGTCATCCCAGTTGGAAATTCTGGGAAGTTCAAACCATTCGCTGGGTATCAAGCTATGATAGATTGTGCAAACAGAATCGTATCACCTTCTTGTTTATTTTGACAGTTTCTGAATAGATAAGAAGTAGGCTTCAGAGCAGACTTCCTCTATCTCCAATTCTCCAGTCATTTCTGACACCAGCATTGCAACCCAGCTTCCAGCTACACTTATGTTGTCAAGTGATAACCAAAATGTACAGGAATATCAAACTGATCGGCACTGGGAGTAACAGTTGGAGAGGAGACTATGACTCCCTTGTAGCCTAGCATGGGTGACAAATTTGATCTATTTGAGCTTTGGAGGGAGGGGGGTATTTGAGACTGACGTCACCACCTGGGAGCAGTCATAAATGGAAACACTGTGTGTAACCGCCTGATCTAGGCTGGCGTCTGCTTTGTCATGACAACCTGAACTTTGCCAGACTTTGATGCTGCTTTAGTGCCTAGTCCTCTAATCATGCTACTGATATTGGAACCCTTCCCCTTGAATCTCAGGTTGGACTTTGACCAAGCTCTTTGGTGTGAATTCTGTTTTTAGCACTTTCGGCTCAGTATTGGTTACCCCTGTGTCCTTCCTGCACGAAAACCTGGTAGGATCTTGTGCTGAGCAAGCTTGCATACTGTATATACACCTTGGGCACAGCCAGACAATGATGTGAATGTTATAAAGTATCTTCTCTTTCATGTTTATGACATCTATTAATATGGATTTTTTTTTTTTGGTTTTGTTTTTATATTAGTTGTTTTTGATCCGATGATGAGCGCCACCCAGAGTCATTTTGCTGAGATGGGTATCTATATAAATTTTTATAAATAAAAACAAAATAAATAAAATGCATTCTTCCCAATCTTGACTGAGCAGAAAAGTCCTCCAAGATAAACTGTGCTGTTCCACAATTTAGGCACAAGGCCAGAATACATTGGCTGAGCCATTTCTCTCCCTCCCTCCCCCCACCTTTCTCCCTCCCTCTCTCTCTCGATTCTATCTATCCATCTATTCATCTATATTTGCCTAGAACTGCAGAAAAAACAATGGCTACCAACCTGCCTTCCATTGAGGACCTGGATACTGCACGAGTCAAAAAGAGGGCTGTGCAAATATGTACAGACCCCTCGCATCCTGGACATAAATTGTTTCAACTCCTACCCTCAAAAAGATGCTATAGGGCATTGCACACCAAGACAACTAGACACAAGGACAGTTTTTCCCCGAATGCCATCACTCTGCTTAACAACAGATTCCCACACTGTCAGATAATTTACTAAGACTGTATTACTATTATTCTTCTCTTCCTTACTAGTATCTATCTCTTCCCACTTATTTATTTATTTATTATTTATTAGTTCGATTTATATGCCGCCCTTCTCCGGAGACTCAGGGTGGCTTACAATGCATTAAGCAATTACTATAACAATGTTGCTTGTATCTTTCAATTATATTGTTTTTAATTGTTTCCTAGTACAATTTGATAGCTTATTACTAACCTTGACAATTTGATAGCTTATTACTAACCCTGACTATCAGTAAGTGTTCTATCTTTTTATTCTTGATGAATGTATTTTATTCTCCTTAGGTACACTGAGAGCATACGCACCTAAGACAAATTCTTTGTGTGTCCAATCACACTTGGCCAGTAAAGAATTCCCTTCTCTTCTCTTCTCTTCTCTTCTCTTCTCTTCTCTTCTCTTCTCTTCTCTTCTCTTCTCTCCTCTCCTCTCCTCTCCTCTCCTCTCCTCTCCTCTCCTCCCCTCCCCTATTCTATTCTATTCTATTCTATTCTATTCTATTCTATTCTATTCTATTCTATTCTATTCTATTCTATTCTATTCTATTCTATTCTACTCTACTCTACTCTACTCTACTCTACTCTACTCTACTCTACTCTACTCTACTCATCTATCTATCTATCTATCTATCTATCTATCTATCTATCTATTCACTGTTGAATCTCTTTTGCTGCCCAAGCCAAAATACAAATAGAGGTTATGACCCACTATCTGGATAGGAAGAGGTCGCATTACAGCAGACTTAAATGGTCAATGAGAGCTGGACAGCTCCTTGATTCTAAACTCACCATCGAGGTGTGATATGTAGGTCCAGACTTGTATCTGAAGAAAGGACAAACATCCACTTTAACAACAGAACAATTAAGGATGACTCCAGTTGTTTCCATAACAGGCAGGAGGTGAGATGGAAGCAAGATCACGGAGACGTATGCCTAAAAATGGGTTAGCAAGGTGTCTTCATGACATAGTGAGTAGTCTCGTAGTTAGATCGAGCCCATACTCATGTAAACATTTGCACACATCCTAGTACAGTGATGGCAAACCTTTTAGAGACCTAGTGCCCAAACTGAAACCCAAAACCCACTTATTTACTGCAAAGCGCCAACACGGCAATTTAACCTGAATAATGAGGTTTTACTACCTAAAATAATAATAAGCAAGGCAGAGTTCAGCTAATTGTTCTAAGAAAAATGTGATCAATGCACTTTTATGCCCCTTCATTTTTTTCCTGCTTTTGAAATATTACGTTTATCAACAATATCATTTCTCTCTTTCCCTCCCTCTCTCTCTTTCCCCCTCTCTCTTTCTCTTTCTCTCTTTCCCTCCCTCTCTCTTTCTTTCTCTCTCACTTTCCCTCCCCCCTCTCTTTCTCACTGTCTCTTCCCCTCCCTCCCTCTCTCTTTCGTCCCTCCCTGTCTGTCTCTCTCTTCCTCTTTCCCCCTTGTGTGTTGTGGCCCATCAGCAGCCTGTGTGGATTGTAGCTGATTCTGACAGCGAGGAGGCTGGTGTGGTGCTGCGGCAGCAGCCTGTGCAACTGGCACTCGAGTCGGACAGTGAGGAGGCTGGAGAAGATGTGGTGCGAGAGGCAGGGATTCTGCCAGGGCCTTCAGAACCTTCAGAAGCTCCTTTAAGTGAAGAGGATGAAGAGGAGGAGCCTCTTCTCGATGCACGGGCGCGCAGAGCTTCCAAAAGGCAGAAGTGGCTCCTCAGGAGGAAGTCTCCTTGAGAGTAAATCTTGGGGTTAATTGGCCACTCCCTTAGCCTATTTAAGGAGGAACACCAACTGAAGTAATTTGTAGGGAACAACTTTAGTTCATTCTCCTTTGCATCTGGATTCTCTGCAAATTGCTTCTGGGCTTTCTGCCAACCTTAGTAAGATTGTGATTACTTTATCTTTGGTTTCTTGTAGGCTGTTAAGAAAGTTTATTAACAGCCTTTGTTTGGAAAAGACTGAGTTATTTTAGTAAATTTAAGTTTTGTACTGACTTTGTGTGTGCTGTGTTCTTTGGGGTCCGTAGCTGGGGCAGAACATTGTGGGAGAAACGTGATGGAGCTGGCTGGGGTGACAGTGCACATGCCCATAGAGAGGGTTCTGAGTGCCATCTCTGGAACATGTGTCATAGGTTCGCCATCACTGTCCTAGTATATTCTGTACTGTATAATGTTCTCTTCCATTTCAGTTGATACCCAAGGAGATATGTCCACATAAAAAACATTATGGACTCAAAGGGTGAATTTTCTTTTTCTGGGTGAAGGAGAATTATTTAGCTTCTTTTCATATTTAAGCAAATGGACTTTCTTCTGCCTCACAAATTCCTTTTAGAACAACAATATGATTCACAACACCTTGGTACATTATTTACCTTTCAGAGGTAATTCTCCAAAAAGAGAGGGGGGGGAGCAAAAAAGTGTGGTGATTCATTTGAGACCGTGCCTTTCTCTAATGCTGCTTGTTCTTATTTTTTTTTCTTTTTGGAGCAATAAGAGAAGGAAACATCTAATTGATATTTGAACACGCTAAACCAAATATTTTTACCCTGTTTCCCCCAAAATAAGACATCCCCTGATAATAAGCCCAATTGGGCTTTTGAGCACATGGCAATAAGGCCAAGCGCTTATTTCAGGGTTCAAAAAAAATATAAGACAGGGTCTTATTTTGGGGAAAACATGGTATTATTATTATTTAAATGCATTCTTTTCTATTGGGCCTGGTAATAACATATTCCAATCTTTTGCACATGCTGGGGTGTCAAAAAGATTTATCAGTGAGCAGGTATATATACCAATAAATATATATAGTCAATCAGTACAGAATAAGGATTTCATTTAATCTCATGTTAATCCAAGCCAAAATCATTTGCTTCCTTTTTTACATATTTTTATTAGTAAGAGAAGATAGTAATGGAAGTTACTACAAATTCACATCCATCTTTTGGAATTATTTATGAAACTTCTGGTTCATGTCGGAATTCAGAAAGAATTCATTCCCAAGTGGAGAAAACTCACAGAATAATTAAGTGCAGAGTAATGAGACTCCAGTGTTGATGCCTATCAATTCCATGAGCGTGGCTAATGATCAGGATGATGGAATTTATTGTCCACCACCATTTGGAAAGTAATCTGGTTCTAAATCTGTACAGGTAATCCTGTACAATTGAGCCCAAGATTTCTGTTGCTAAGTAAGACATTGCTTACTGTATTTTTCGGAGTATAAGACGCACCTATCTTTTTTGGTGAGGAAAAGAAGAAAAAGAAATTTGCCTCTGCCTTTGCCTCCCAGCAATTTTGCCTCATTGCAGCAAACAGCAAACAGCCTGCTTTACTTTCATTTTCATTTTCATCAAGCATAGCTTGATTAGCACAAGGGGGAAAAAAATCTGCTCCCAGCAATTTACCACCTTGCAGCAAGCAGCAGAGTCCTGAGCAAAGCAGCTGAGAGCCGAACAGCTGAAAGCAAAACAGCTGAGAGTCAGGAGGCTGACTTGTGCTAATTAGGCTGTGCTGAAGCTGAAAGGAGCTGTTTTTTTTTTTCTTGCTGCTTGCTGCAAGGAGGTAAACTGCTGGGAGGCAGAGGCCAAAGGGTGGGGGCCAGTGGGTGGGCAGGGCTAAATTCGGTGTATAAGACACACCTAAATTTTCACCTCCTTTTATGGGGAAAAAAGGTGTGTCTTATACTCCGAAAAATACAGTAAGTGAATTTTGCCCCATTTTACAATCTTTCTGGCCATTCATTTGTTAAGCAAATCACTGCAGTTGTTAAGTTAGTGACATGGTTGTTGTTAACTGAATCTAGCTTCTCCATTGGCTTTGCTTGTCAGAAGGTCGCAAAATGTGATCACACGACCCCATCACACTGCAATCAGCATAAATACGATCAGTTGCCAGATATCTGAATTTTGATGGCATGACCATGGGGATGCTGTAAATGTGAAAAATGGTCATAAGTCACTTTTGTCATTGTAACTTTGAATGGTCACAAAATGAACTGTTGTAAGTCAATGGCTACCTGTATTTAGTTACCTTTCAACATCATGGGGCTTACTTCCAAATAAGTATGCATAAGTTATTCACCAGCTCTGTTGGCAGATAGCCAGCAAGATTATATCGGTCTCTCTTATCATCTTGGTGGCAAGTAAAATCACTTTAATTTAGCCATAGTAAATTGAGGGAATGAATTACTCTCTTGAAATGCTCTTCTTCAATTTGCATTGTGCCAGATTGAAAATTGAAGAAGTGAACTGGAAATGAATCGGGTTTTGAGCACTCAATAATCAGCATAGCAACATTTACACTATATTTCTTCCTCCACAGAGAGCACCAGTACAAATCTAAAACCTTCAATTAAGTGTAATGTGCTAAACCCAGCAATTCGAGAGAGACATAAAATTGTATAGAACAACTCTAACCACCCAGGAGAATTCATAAAGTTAATTATCTCTTGTTATTCACAGCCCAGGTTTGATCCAAGCACAAAATATTTATACAGAATTGTTTATTTCAAGTTAGCACTCTTACACTCGCTGTCTGATTTTGCCAAAGTTGATTATGCTGAGTCATAGCCTTTAAAAAAAATGTCAGGAAAGACATTTGAAATTGAGACGTCACTAGGATGGAGAGCACCGTTAAAACATACCGTTAAAAAAGCAGGGGTGAAATCCAGCAGGTTCTGACAGGTTCTGGAGAACCGGTAGTGGAAATTTTGAGTAGTTTGGAGAACCGGCAAATACCACCTCTGGCTGGCCCCAGAGTGGGGTGGGAATGGAGATTTTGCAATATCCTTCCCCTGCCACGCCCACAGAACCGGTAGGGAAAAAATTTGGATTTCACCCCTGTAAAAACGTATTCTTGGTAGAAAAGAAAGCACAAAAATGGTGATAAGGCAAGCAAATATATCCTGAGGTATTTTGGACACTAAACAGAGGCAAAAGGCAAAAGCCTATTTTTATTTTGACTTCTCGCAGCAATATTTTTATGTGGAAAAATAACTTGTGATATGACATGATGCCATTCTTCTTCTCCTTCTTGTGCCATATCTGTCACCGGACATTGGCGATCATGTTGGCAATCCTATTTTTGTCAACAGCTGCATGAAAAAATGCTGCTGAGTTTTATCCAAACCAGTTCCTTAAGGTTTTGAAGCCATGATGTTCTTCTTATGCCTGGACCTCATTTGCCTTCAATCTTTTCCTGGAGGATTAAGTGAAGGATGTCGTATTTTTGTGGGTGTCGCATCGCATGTCCAAAATCTTCTAACTTTTGCTTTTTAATAGCTTTGAATGATGACGCTGCAGATATATTATTTTGAGGCCCAGAGTCGCTTCAAAATGAGATGGGTGGCAAATAAATCAAATTAATTAATTATGATTTTTGACCTGTCTCAATTTTGCATGTTTTGGGGCAAGGAGGAGAGGGAAGGTTTTCCGCAAATTGTCCAGAGGAAGAAATATTGTGAATGCTCCATCACCGGGGGTTTTCTAGAAGAATTTGGACAACTACTTGTCTGAAATGGTATAGAGTCTCCTGCTTGAGGAGGGAGTTGGCCTAGAAGACCTCCAAGGTTCCTTCTAACTCTGTCATTCTGTCATAAAACCAAAGGAGAATAGGAAATGTTGGTGATTAGGAAAATATTAGAATGTGCAGAAATGAACAGATTAACATTAGCAATCAAGGAGAAAGAACAAACTGAATATTATATGATATGGGAAGTATTTTATCAATGGTTAGAGAATAAAAAAGGAGTTTGGAAATGAAGAAGACTAAGGAATAATAGAAAATATATTAAGATAGATATAAATAGCATGAAAATTGTTAGTATACATATGATGAAAATAAAGGTAAAGGTTCCCCTCGCACATATGTGCTAGTCGTTCCCGATTCTAGGGGGTGGTGCTCATGTCCATTTCAAAGCCAAAGAGCCAGCGCTGTCCGAAGATGTCTCCGTGGTCATGTGGCCAGCATGATTCAATGCCAAAGGCGCACAGAATGCTGTTACCTTCCCACCAAAGGTGGTCCCTATTTTTCTACTTGCATTTTTTACATGCTTTCGAAGTGCTAGGTTGGCAGAAGCTGGGACAAGTCATAGGCACTAGGGATTCGAATCAGTGAACTGCTGATCTTTCAATCGACAAGCTCAGCATCTTAGCCCCTGAGCCACCACATCCCGTATATGATGAGAATAATGATGTTTAATGTTAATGTGGTATTATCACTAGAAAACATAAAGAAGAAAACAAAAAGTGTTACCATGTTTAAGTGTTTAATATATTATAATTTTAAGTTTAGAGAAACAATATTAACGTGAAGGTGAAAATGTTGCAAATGGTGAAGGATGTTGCACAGAGATATTTCTACTCAGATGACACACTGCTTAAGGAAAGATGGAATGTTTATATTCCTGAAATTGAAAAATAAAAAACTATATATATATGGAAATGTATGGAAATGTGGTCCGCCAACAGCCTGCGGAGTTGGCAGCGGAGTCAGACAGGGATGAGGCTGAGGAAAAATATGGGCCAGTCCTGGAGACTGGGGAAGGCCCAGATGAGGGCTCTGCGTCGGAGGCAGAGATGGGGCCAAGGCCATCGGGGAGTGAGGTGCGGACTCCGGAGCCTCCAGAGGCTGATAGCAGAGAGGCAGAGGAACAGGAGGAGCCTGTTCCTAGTGCACGTATGAGAAGAACTTCCAGAAGGCAAGAGCAGCTAAAGCAAACAGGACGACTCGGGAATAGGGCCAAGAGATGATTGGCCTCTCCCATAAGGCTTAAAAGACCAGCAACGGCTCTTGGGCTCTTTGCCGGAAAACAATGTTGATAGACTTGTTCTTGTCTTGCTGCACTTATCTCTGGTCGGTGTCTTCTGCTTCTGAACTTTTGACAGGAGAAGCCTTTGGCAGTTTGCCTAATTATACCCAGGTTGGTGATTACACTGAAGAATTTGTGTTATGAAGAATTTGTTTTAATAGGGAGCCTGAGTGGCGTAGGAGGCTAATGCCTCCTACTAAGGCAGCATTTAACATCCAACTGCCTGCAATTACTGCGAGTTCAATCCTAGCCAGGCTCAAGGTTAACTCAGCCTTCCACTCTTTCTAAGGTGGGTAAATTGAGGACCCAGTTTGTGGGGGCAATAAGCTGACTTTGTATAAATATACAAAAGTATGAAGGCTATTGCTTAACGCATTGTAAGCCGCCCTAAGTCTCCGGAGAAGGGTGGCATATAAAATCAAATAAAAAAAAAAGATTCAAAGACAAAATATCTCTGGAGACCCTGAACAAAATAAGTCTCACCACCTTGGTAAAATAAAATGGGTTCCTGTTGTTATTATTAGTTCAGCTTTCTTCCTTTCAGGGTGGAAAAAAATAGAGAAAGGCCATGGTCTTTGGATGGCTGCTATTTTGATCATATTTTAATTAATGTAAATATCTTGGCAAAAAGTAACAAAATGAGAAGACTAACAAAAGCAAAATAAATAAACCTTGAACGCATGTATTCATTAAAGTTTTTTTTACCCTAAAAATATTAAGGCACACATAGATAAACATACTTATTCAGTATTTCTACCCTGACAATATTTATACAGATGGTTAGGAATCTGTTTGGAAATATTTTGTGGCTACAGGTTTTTTTTTTTTAAAGAGGATTTAGTTTGAGTAAACAAACCTTTAACCAAACAGTATTATCAAATAGAATAAAGACTCAACTGTGACTAAATATTTTTCCATGACACTGTATGGTTGAGTTGATTTTTTCTACAATGTTTTTTTTTTTTGTATGTATTTTTAAATTCCACTGACCAAAGAAATAGAGACTTTAACCTCCCCATGTTTTCAATAGTAAATCTGGTAATAAGAAACATACAATCATCAATTCCTCACTGCGGTGGTTTAAAAGCTTTGGAAACATAGATAGTAAAGTTAAAGTAAAGGTAAAGGTTCCCTTCACACATATGTGCTAGTCGTTCTCAATTCTAGGAGGCGGTGCTCATCTCCGTTTCAAAGCTGAAGAGCCTGGGTCCAAGGACATCTCCGTGGTCATGTGGCCGGCATGACTCAATGCCAAAGGCTCACGGAATGCTGTTATCTTCCCACCAAAGGTGGCCCTATTTTTCTACTTGCATTTTTTAGCTGCTTTCGAACTGCTAGGTTGGCAGAAGCTGAGACAAGTAACGGGCGCTCACCCCATTACACGGCACTAGGGATTCAAACCAACTGAACTGCCGACCTTTCGATCAACAAGCTCAGCATCTTAATCACTGAGCCATCGCATCCCTAATAGTAATGTTAGGGTAGCATTAATTAAAAATGGTTGTTGAATAATTTTTGCATTTTCTTAACCCAAGGAATAACTAAATGGACACACTGAGCTCAGACTGGTAATGTGTACACTCTTATTACTATCTTATCTTTCCGGAAAATTTTGATTAATACAATCTAATTGGGCAGGCTTCAATTAATAAAAATAATTAGATGTATATTTTGATTTTTTTAATACTATTTATGTTGCTGTCTTGTTTAATAATCTGCAAGAGTCTACTTATTTCTTAGGAGATAAATTTGATAAAGGCATACTCACACATTCTTGCTGAACTCTACAAACTTGTACAAATTCTAGCTGTAATTTTAAATATCCTTTCTGTGTACCCCTGCATTACATGTGTCATGGTGACCTGCCACTATAAATGCATCCAGCTGTAATCTACAAAAATTAGGTGCACGTAAGCAGAGTAAGCACAAAACATTTTGAAGTCAAAATCCACCCAACCCTGAAGCATCAGAAGGACTAGCCTGATTCTACTGGAAAGTTTCCAAATTTGGAACTGCTGCTTCTGGTCTTCCTGGCAGTGTCCTGACCTCAGAACAGGTTGTTCCAATTTCTGTTACATAATTGAAACAGACTGAATAAGGGATGAAATATGAACAGGACCGTCCAACAACTAAATGCTTCTGGTGAGGTTGCAAAGGAATAGTTCAAGACTCAAACATAATGACCTCAAAATATTTGCATGCTTCTACTAGATATAATTAAACTGCTAGTATTGTAAATGTTTAATATACGTGTCTGGCTGCCTGTCTGCCTGCCTGTCTGTCTGTCGGTTGATCCATCCTTCCTTCCATTGATCCATCTCTCTCTCTCTCTCTCTCTCTCTCTCTCTCTCTCTCCATCTCTGCCTGCCTGCCTGCCTGCCTGCCTGCCTGCCTGCCTGCCTATCTCTCTCTCTCTCTCTCTCTCTCTCTCTCTCTCTATCTATCTATCTATCTATCTATCTATCTATCTATCTATATTCATATATTATCTATCTATCTGTCTGTCTATTTATCTATTTATCTATCTATTATCTATATCTATTTTTCATATATGAATATGAATGAGTTTGGACTCTTTGTTGATAATTTAGTTGACCTATATTCCAAATTGTCAAGATTTCCTCTTCAACAAGGAAGAAAGGGGAGGGGGTTGAGTTATTGCTGGATAAGGGTTTTTTTTCCCCCTACCATAGCTCTGAATCTCATGCCTGAAAGACAATTTCCTTCTAAACACCAACTTAAGAGGGAAACAACTTTTGATGGGGAATGGGATGACTGAATGAACTTTAAGAGTACTTGGAGGCATTTAGAAATGACTGCATTGGGGGAATTATGTGTTTGTGAGATTACTTCCATATCTCGCATCCTGGTCACAAACTGTTTCAACTCCTACCCTCAAAACAACACTATAGAGCACTGCACACCAGAACAACTACACACAAGGATAGATTTTTCCCAAACGCCATCACTCTGCTAAACAAATAATTCCCTCAACACTGTCAAACTATTCACTAAGTCTGCACTACTATTAATTTTCTCATAATTCCTATCACCCATCTCCTCCCATTTATGACTTCATGACTGTAACTTTGTTGCTTGTATCCTTACGATTTATATTAATTGGTTTCTAGTATGATTAATCGCTTATTTGTACCCTATGACTATCATTAAGTATTGTACCTTATGATTCTTGACAAATGTACAGTATCTTGTCTTTTTATGTACACTAAGAGCATATGCACCAAAGACAAATTCCTTGTGTGTCTAATCACCCTTGGCCAACAAAGATTCTATTCTATTCTATTCTATTCTATTCTATTCTATTCTATTCTCACATTTGCACATAAATTATCAGCAATTGACTTGTTCTTCTAGTGTCTTGTTTATCAAGCCAGTTTGATAGAGGAGGAGGAGGAGGAGGAGGAGGAGGAGGAGGAGGAGGAGGAGGAGGAGGAGGAGGAGACATACCAAATGGGACAGGGTATCTAAGAAGCATCAAACAGGAGTCTGAAAATCTGTGCAACCCTGATCTACCTAGGAATTGTCAGATGTTTGGCTTTCTATATTAAGTAATAACATTAATAAGTAATTGAAGAATTTAGTGAATGGTTTATAATTTTTTCAGACAAAATCAGAAAACAATGAATGCAAGAATTCAATTGTTAAAAACTTCCTCTACTTTAGGGGAAAAGTTAAAACTTTTTCCCTATTGGTTCAGACTTAACAAAACCACCCAAAGGAAGCTTTAGGAGGTAACATCTGTATCTCTCTATGTAATGTAATATATGGATTGTATAATTTATATATGTAATGTAAATGTAATGTAACATCTCTCTCTTTCTCTCTCTCTCTGCTCTGAGAGCTTAAGGGAAGAGGGACTGTATATAAAATTCTGACAGAGAATGTTGGAAACCTCATTTATTAATCCAATCCTCATTTATTAATGAATACATTAAGTTGGAGCCTCTGGGTATTGTCTGATCTTCTTTCTCAAGAGTCTCTAATGGATAAACTGATACTTTACTTAAGAGATATGGCTGAAATGTCTATCTGCTCCTTGCCTGACATGTATTAGAAAGCTCCATTTTCTTTCTCAATGTCAAGACCCAAACAGATGAACAAGAATAGAGTAGAGTAGAGTGGAGTGGAGTGGAGTGGAGTGGAGTGGAGTGGAGTGGAGTGGAGTGGAGTGGAATGGAATGGAATGGAATGGAATAGAATAGAAGAGTTGTAAGGGACCTTGGAGGTATTCTAGTCCAAATTTCTAGACAACCCACCAAGCCATGCCACGCCCACCAAGCCACACCCACAGAACTGGTAGTAAAAAAATTTGAAACCCACCACTGATTAACGCTCAGATTTAGGATCAACATGTTGACCATAAAATCTTTGGATAAACCAGTGGGGTCAAAAGGAAGTCAAAAGGAGACAGATGATAGACTGAGCATCATGCTATTGAACGCAAGCAATGTTCTTTTTGTACATGCATCATGATGTTGCACACGTGTACAAAGGAGAGGGGTTGCATCACAGTAGCACTGACACTCTAATGCCAGGAGCGGAGGGAATAGACCATTTTCCCCCCAACCTTGACCATTTTCCAGGAGTATGGCCATGCTGGCAGTGGAATTCTGAGAGTTGAAGTCTACAAACCTAAGGTTGGCCAAAGTTGGGAACCAATGCCATAGACAAAGATAGCAAGATGGGAAAGTAGCCATTCAGACAAATTACCAGGTAAGGCTAAAATAATAATATAGCACAGAGAAAGGAATATGAGTACCCTACATTAATTTGAAATAAGCACACTGTTTTTTTTTAAAAAATGGCTAGAATCTCTCAAAATCAGCCATTCCCATAAGATTTCAGTAAGATTCTGAATACCCTAGTCCAGTGGTTCTCAACCTGTGGGTCAGGACCCCTTTGGGGGTCGAACGACTCTTTCACGGGGGTCGCCTAAGACCATCGGAAAACACATATTTTCAATGGTATTAGGAATAATTTTATGGTTGGGGGTCACCACAACATGAGGAACTATATTAAAGGGTCGCGGCATTAGGAAGGTTAAGACCCACTGCCCTAACCAATCATTTTAATGGGGATTTGATTAAACTTGTCAGCATTTGAACATTGTTGTGCTGCTTCAGCCTCCAACCTAGACCCCTAAAACCCCTAGAAGAAACAGCATCCAAATAAACCCGTTTCCATAAGCCTCCATCTTACTGAGCTATTAAATCTAAGTGCTTTCTCGGTTCCAGGCCTATAGCTATCAAATAAACATATCATCGCTTCCCTCCATCATTGTTCGTGATGTAACCCATGGAAACACCAAGTGCAGGCCATAATTTGCTTAATAACCTGTTCCATACCTTTATCTCCTCTAGAGCCATTTGAAAATAAATCAATCCTTTCCTCCTCCCCTCCTCCTCCTCCTCCTCCTCCTCCTCCTCCTCCTCCTTCTATTTTGTTTTATTTAGAGAGACGTTTATGCTAAATGAATGAAGTCGAGGACTACCTGCACACTTGTGTGCTTATGAGGTAATCACAGTGTGTTTGTGGTCTTTGACCCTATCCTATCATTCATTGTTCAATAATCCCTCCGCTGTTTTGCATCCTCTCTAGTTGATTTTATAAATCCAAGGGAAAACACCACAGAGGGATGTCTCCATTTCTATCTCTGCAACTAGGGAAGAGTGGGCAGATTGGAGACAATGACATCCAGCACTGCACACCCTCTGCCACCGCTAAATAACAAAATGACCTCAATGACGCTGAGATAAATCACTCTAAGAATAACCCAGTATGAAGAAGGAAGAAATGCAGAGAAATTGAGAAATCGCAAGCGTTAGTATTCCCTTCGGCCAACTGCTTGGGACGTGTGATTTCTAGGGAGCAGATATAAATGCTTAAAGTGAAGACAAATAAGTTGTTATCTCTATATCTGTTTTCGTATCTTTTTTGGCAATGCAGTATCTCTTGCCCTCTGTGTATTTTTGAGAAGTGGACAAGAAGGTGATGTATTTTCTTAGATAGCAAACCTATGCCATGCGTGCCAGAGGTGGCATGGAGAGCCCTCTCTGTGGCAGGTACGCTGTCGCCAGCTGGTCTTCTGTTTTCTGATGCCCACCAGCTGGTCTTCATAGGTGCTGGAGGGCCAGAAAACAGTGTGAAACTCGACTGAAAGATGAGCAAAAATGGCCAAAAAACAGGCCATTTTTCAGGCCATTTTTGGGGGTGTTTTCAGACCACTTTCAGGCTATTTTTGGGCAATTTCGAACCACTTTTCAGGCTGTTTTTCAGGCAATTTTCAGGCCATTTTGGGTGTTTTCAGGCTATTTTTCAGGCCAATTTTTTGGGTGTTTTCAGGCCACTTTCGGGCCATTTTTGGGCCATTTCAAGCTGCATTTTTGGGCTGTTTTTCGGGCCATTTTCAGGCCATTTTGGGGGGAAAAGGCCTGATAAGGACAAAAAATGGCCTGAAAATGGCCTGAAAAACAGCCCAAAAAACAGTGCAAAATGGCCCAAAAACTGCCTGAAAGTGGTCTGAAAACACCCAAACAAATGGCCAAGAAACAAGCCATTTTGGGGCCATTTCTAGGGTTGTTTTTCAGGCCATTTTTCAGACCAAAAAACCAGTCTGAAAACAGCAGGAAAAAACCACCCAAAAAACAGACATGTGCACGCCAGCCAGCTGGTCTTTGGGTTTCCTGTGCTCCGGCACGCACACATGCACAAGCATGCAGTTTGGGCACTTGGTGCTGAAAAGGTTCGCTATCACAGCCTTAGGTCAATAGTATGTAACTTGCACGCCATCTCCCCATGGGTAGCTCCAATGCGCAAATCATGTGCAGAGGCTTGCAGGAGGTTAAGTAGCTGTTTATATATTTCTCTAGGGCTGGAGACCTAAGAAGCCTGATGCCTAATGTAATGTCAGGCTTAAACCCAGAGACAAGACAATGAGATGCAATTAAGTCTAACTTTTTATTTGCCTATGCCTCGTAGACAGATTACTGTTCACCAACAATAATCGTAGGATGATTATTCCAAACTGCATTATCAAATCCATTCAGTCCAGTTCAGATTTCTCAACTGATTTGGAAAACATTTTTTTTTCTGCATGCACCTAAACGCATTCTAATCAGTCCAGAGACATGGGATTCAACAAATTTGAACAATTCAGTTTGGAAAGGTGACTCAGTTTAGACATTTGATCAACCTACCTTCAGATGAACTCTTCAGGCTCATTTTCTGCAGAATCCTGCCCCATCTGAGATGGAACATTTACCTAAATCAGAGGTGGGTTTCAGCAGGTTCTGACCAGTTCTAGACAACCGGTAGCAGAAATCTTGAGTATTCGGAGAACCAGTAGTAAAAATACTGATTGGCTCCACCCCCATCTAGTCTCTGCCTCCCAAATCCCAGCTGATCAGGAGGAAATGGGGATTTTGCAGTAACCTTCCCCTGGATTGGGGAGGAAATGGGGATTTTACAGTATCCTTCCCCTGGAGTGGGGTGGGAATGGAGATTTTACAGTATCCTTCCCCTGCCATGCCCACCAAGCCACGCTCACAGAACTGGTAGTAAAAAATTTTGAAACCCACCACTGACCTAAATGTTCACAAAAGCATAGTCATGTTAGCTGGAAATCCTGGAGGTTAATTCCAAATTGAAATAGGCTGTGTTGAATTACACCCCTTTCTAGTTTATTTTGGCAGCTGCTGAATAGAAGAAATAGTTGAACTATATATACTGTAGGACCATTCGCTTATGTTTTCCATATTGTGGCTTTATTCATGCTCCATTAATGCATGTGACAGTGTGCCATGGTTCAAAAGCTCTCCATCTCTGGATCTTGTCTTAAATCATCCTTACACCTGCTCACCTGGACCAATTTTGGAACACCCTACCTCGTACTCATTGTTATTAGCACAGATCGCCATCAATTTTGGAAGAGAAGGTTGTCTAGCCCTAAAGTAGATGATGAAAAATGATGAAGGACTGCTGCCAGTTTTGGCAGGAGTTCAGAAGAAAATGGCGGGAGATGTTTCTTAAGTATTATATGTCTCAAATTAGGTCAGGAAAAATTAGGAGGGCTTGGCTGAAGTCATAATTTTAATTGAGAATAAATAGTGAGCATAATAACATGTTGCTGATGAGGAAAATGACAGAGAGAAGGATTTTGAAAAGTCTTCTCTTAAATGTATTCCTAAAAGTTCGGAACTCACAAATTCAGGTAATGGGTCTTGCATGTTGTGTATGGAATAGCAAAACTGTACAATTGCATGAATGTGGAATTGCATAATTCCACCAGAATTATGATGACCTCAATGTACTAAACATTATATTGGGAGTAGGTCAATGTACGTTGTACTGTGGGGTTACATTTGCATTCTGTGTTTGGACATAACATTTGAACCAAATTCTATGTATCTTATTTTTTAATGGGCAAAGTTGTCCACTCAACATTCTGCAAATGTATAGAGAAAATGAACCAGCTAATTCAGGGATATTCAATGAACCATGGGTAACACAAACCATGGTATAGTAATGTGTGAATCCACCATTAGACTATCATAAGGAAAATGTAGGAATTCACCATTGAATATCATAAGGAAAATGTAGTCAAAATCAATATACTTCTCTTATTCATTACTTATTTTTCTCCTCTTTCTCCTCCTCCTCTTCCTTATTCCATTTTGCATTTCACTTTTCTATCCATGCCTATCAAAGTACTCTTACTTGTTAATAAATACGGCTAACTGCTAATAAAAAAATACTCAATGTTTTGGTGTGGATATATTAGTGAACATGATGCATACCTTTTTGTATATTTTCATTCATAGCTGCTCTTTCTTTTTTCTGCCAAGTTTGTAGAATCACTGTTTTCATGATGCACTTTGAACATGACTCATCCGACAGTCTGCAAAGGAAGAGGTAGAATTAGTCATAAATAAACACACAGATATAATTAAGAAAATTATAATCAGCAGCAAGAGGAGAAATAGTAAAAACGTGAAATGATTTTTTTTTCTTTTTCAGAGTAAAGAAATAAATACAGTGCAACTTGTGAGGCATATCTAGAAAGCCGGGAAAAAATGCTTAATATCCCAAAATTTTAACATATACTTTTTTAAAAACCTATACTATTCTTTTAAAAATGAGCTTTTAATTTGCACTGTCTGTCTGCAATATGTAAGTGTGTTGATATAAATGGCAATCTTGCTTCGTTCAAATTGCATAAATCTCAATTATTTGGGGAGGGAGGGAGAGGGGAGGGGAGGGAGGAAAGTCAGGCAGGCAGGCAGGCAGGCAGGCAGGCAGGAAGGAAGGAAGGAAGGAAGGAAGGAAGGAAGGAAGGAAGGAAGGAAGGAAGGAAGGAAGGAAGGAAGGAAGGAATAGCCCTCCCATGTAAACCAGACAGGAAACACAACCAAATGTGCTAATTCTACTTTACTGTAAGGTTATATTAACAAAATTTCGCAAGTCTGAAATTCCAAACTTCCTGCCACCACTTTTAACCACCCAAACAATTAGGGTGGGACCTTCCTAAGTTATTTTCTCTGAACATTACACCTCTGGATGCTCCCGCCTCTCTTTTCTGACTGTTTTCTAGACAGCATCTTTTTCCCCTTTTCCCCAAGGTCATTCACACATTCTGTTATAGGGTGGGAGGGACAAGGAAGGAAGGAAGGAAGGAAGGAAGGAAGGAAGGAAGGAAGGAAGGAAGGAAGGAAGGAAGGAAGGAAGGAAGGAAGGAAGGAAGGAAGGAAGGAAGGAAGGAAGGAGGAAGGAAAAGAAAATCATTTGAGGCAAAGTGAATCAGAATAGAATATGATAGAATAGAATTTTTTATTGGCCAAATGTGATTGGACACATAAGGAATTTGTCTTGGTGCATATGCTTTCAGTGTACATAAAAGAAAAGATATGTTCATCAAGAATCATAAGGTATAACACTTAATGATAGTCATAGGGAAACAGTCAATATAAATCTTAAGTATACCAGCCACAAGGTTACAGTCATACAGTCATAAGTGGGAGGAGATGGGTGATAGGAACAATGAGAAGATTAACAGTAATGCAGATTTAGTAACTAGTTTGACAGTGGGAAGTTTGACAGTTTGAGGGAATTATTTGTTTAGCAGAGTGATGGCGTTCGGGAAAAAACTGTCATTGTGTCTAGTTGTTCTGGTGTGCAGTGCTCTATAGCATCATTCTGAGGGTAGGAGTTGAAACAGTTTATGTCCAGGATGTGAGGGGTCTGTCAATATTTTCACAGCCCTCTTTTTGACTCATGCAGTATACAGGTCCTCAGGAAGGCAGGTTGGTAGCAACTGTTTTTAATGCAGTTCTAATTATCCTCTGAAGTCTATGTCTGTCTTGTTGGGTTGCAGAACCAAACCAGACACTTATGGTGCAGAAGACAGACTCAATAATTCCTCTGTAGAACTGGATCAGCAGCTCCTTCGGCAGGTTGAGCTTTCTGAGTTGGCACAGAAAGAACAATCTTTGTTGTGCTTTTTTGATGATGTTTTTGATGTTAGCTATTCATTTTAGATTTTGCGATATGGTAGAACCTAGAAATTTGAAGGTCTCTACTGTTGATACTGTGTTGTCTAGTATTGTAAAAGGTGGAAGTATGGAATGGTTTCTCCTAAAGTCTATATATATATATATATATTTATTTATTTATTTATTTATTTATTTATTTATTTATTTATTTATTTATTTATTTATTTATTTGTTTATTTATTTATTTATTTATTTATTTATTTATTTATTTATTTATTTATTTATTTATTTATTTATTTATTTATTTATTTATTTATTTATTTATTTATTTATTTATTTATTTATTTATTTATTGTCATACTTTTGTATATACCTGCTTAGTAGGGCTTTTGGTCCCCCCAAGCGGTGTTCTTTTTTATACAAAGTCAGCTTGTTGCCCCACAATCCGGGTCTTCATTTTGCCTACCTCGGAAGGATGGAAGGCTGAGTCAACCTTGAGCCTGGTGAGATTTGAACTCGCAGTAATTGCAAGCAGCTTGCAGCTAAGTCCTACTTAACAGCACTTTAGTCCATTGCACCACCAAGGCTTTCTATGGTTTTGAGTGTGTTCACTTCCAGATTGTTCTGGTCGCACCACGAGGCTAGTTGTTCAACCTCCCGTCTGTATGCGGATTCATCTAGGATTTTTATTTTAGCTACTAACTCAGTCCCTTTCTCCTGATCTCATCCCTACCCACTATCAATTTTCGGCATTTCCCTGGTACAATTTGGTGAGTCATATGCTGTTTCCTTGTTCTCAACAGTTGGGTGTCAGAAATTCTTAATGATCTGCAGCAGATCTATTTTGTTTTCCATCAACTTCAGAGTAGTTTGAAAACACATTTATAAATATGGCCAATCGAATCTAAGGCAACTCTAAAAATAGTCACCTAAGCCGTACCAGAAGATGACACTCTACCTTCTATTTCATGACCCACTTTTTTCCCTGACACAAACTATTTCTCTTTTGATTGTTTCTCTTCCCAAGAAGATGTTCAGCATCCTTTGCAGTCTCCTTCATTGTGGATCTGTAGTCTTACATACAGAGGTGGGAATCCCTTACCTTAACTACCTGTTCGCAAATGTGAGCGTGTCTGCACATGCACACAGCCTTCTGCACATGCGCAGTGGTCAGGCGTTATGTCTGGGTGGGTGGGCGGAGCCTACCACAGTCGCCATTACTAGTGTGCCCAAACTGGACAGAACCAGCTGAATCCCACCTCTGCTTACATATATATTTGAGTCACTGCAAGATTTGTATTCCAGAACAAAACAACAACAGTGTTGTATAGATGAGCCAGGGTCTTTCATTCCTTTGAGTAGATGGCTTGAGAAGAAAACTAAAGGTGGAGACCAGGACATCTTATGTACAGGAAGTTTTCAACCTACAACCATTTGAAGTTACATTGGCATCCTTCAATCTCAAAAGATTATGGTATCGTGCTCTGGAAAGAGGTCCTAAAACAGCATCTGGTGTGACCAAAAAGGCCAATTTGAGAGTGGCCATCCCTTCCACATAGAGGGCAGATACATTCCGTCCCCTGCCCAGCCTCCAGATTTCGCTGGTTCCAGGACTGCCTCTTTGCCTTGGCCTGCCAAACAAGTGTCTCTTCGAATTGGAGAAGACCATGCTGCGTCTTTAGCCTCCAAGCTGAACGATCAGAGGTCAAGGTGTCTCAGTTGTTAATGTCCATTCCCAGGGCCTTTAGGTCCCTCTTGCTGATATCCTACTGTATATCGCAGCTGTGGTCTCCCTCTGAGGTGCTTTCCCTGCACTAATTCTCCATACAGGAGATCTTTCAGAATCCAACCATCAGCCATTCTCACGACATGCCCCAGTCAGCGTAGACGTCGCTGTTTCAATAGTGTATAGATGCTAGAAATTCCAGCAGGTTCCAAGACTATGCTATTTGTAACTTGGTCCTGTCAGGTGATGCCAAGAATACATCGGAGACAGCGCATATGAAAGGTGTTCAACATTCTCTCCTGCCATGCGTAAAGGGTCCAAGACTCACTGCAGGACAAGAGTGTGCTCAGGACGCAGGCTCTATAGACCTGGATCTTTGTTTGTTCCGTCAGCTTCTTATTAAGCCATACTCTCTTTGTAAGTCTGGAAAATATGGTGGCCGCTTTACCAATATGTTTATTCAGCTCAAAACTTGTAACTTGAAGTTACAACGGCACTGAAAAAAAGAGATGTACGACCAATCCTCACACTTACGACCCACAGCATTCCCCACAGTCAACATTTGGGTACTTTAAAACTGACATTTGTATTTACCATGGTTGCAGTATCCCAGGGTCATGTGATCACTATTTCCCAGGTGGCTTCAGACAAGCAAAGTCAATGGGAGAAGCCGGATTCACCTAAACCAGGCATCCCCAAACTTGGCAGCTTTAAGACTTGTGGACTTCAACTCCCAGAATTCTCCAGCCAGCTGGCTGGAGAATTCTGGGAGTTGAAGTCCACAAGTCTTAAAGCTGCCAAGTTTGAGGACCTCTGACCTAATCACTTAACAACTGTAGTAATTCACTTAATCATCTTTTAATGATCCCATAATCGCTTGCGGGGTAGAGTCTTGGCAACAGAATGGAGCTGAGTGTTTACTGGCCAGATGCCCTTCCTGTCACCAATGTGAAGTTATAATCAGGAGATATATTCTCGTTGTGCCTGGAGAAAGAAATATCTGCCTCTACATAGGATCGAACTCATAGCCTCTTGACTGTAAGGCAAGAACTCCACCTCTAGGCCACTGTACCATCCAGTGATTTGCTTAATAATCATGGCAAAAAATATGTCATAAAATTAGGTGCAACTGACCGTTGCTTAGCAACAGAAATTCTAGACCCAATTGTGATCGGTCTAATAGTTAAGGCAACAGGCTGGAAAGCAGGAGACCATGAGTTGAAGTTCCATCTTAACCATGAAAACCAGCTGATGATTTTCTCTCTCACACACAGCAACTCCCCTCATAGGGTTGTTATTTGGGGAGTTAGAAAAGGAGGAGAAAGGTGTGTTGGATATGGTTGTCGCCTTGAGTTGCTTGAGTAAAAATAATAAAAATAATAAAGGCAAGATAGACATTGAGCTTGTTGTGGCCCCGTCCTCTGAGCCTATCCCTTTGGAGGAAGGCAACTCTGAGCAGGAGGAAGAGGAGCCAGCCAGATCTCCCAGCCCTCCCCCTCTGGCACCGGCTCAGGTGCCAGCTGAAAGAGAGCCAAGTAGTGGGGAAACAGGTGTCTCAGATGAGAGTGAGGGAGAGACGTCATTCCTGGACGCACGCCAAAGAAGGCGAGAGAAAAGGGTACTGCAGCTGCGGCGTATGAGGAAATCCTGAGTCATTGGATTGGAGTCATAGGATCCATGACTCACTGGACCACACCCAGAAGCATATCTATTTAAGACAGTACAATGGGTCACGAAGTTCGTGACGAACAAGGCTAACTGCACAGCTAAACAAACGGAGCAACCTCGTAGTCTTGGAAGCTGGATGAACGGCAAAGCTACGTAGGTGATTTTCTTGTTTGTGTAAACCAATAAAGTCCTTGGCAGACGGTGTGCATATCGCTGCCAAGGTTGAGATAAGAACTGCAGAGTGTGCCAAGTGAGTCTTAACCCTCGGCTGGCTGTGTTTTTGTGGGTCTCTGAAGGGGGGGGACAGATCATCTTGTTCGTCACCCAAAACTCCATCGTTAACCCACGATGGACCAACAGCTGCAGCAGCAGGTACAGCAGATGCTGGAGGCCAATCAACTTCTGCAACAGCAAGTAGCACAGCTAACTGCACAACTTGCTTTGGGAAATGCTCCTGTAGCAGCTCCACCTGCTCCCCTTCCCCGTCCAAGATGCCCAGTGAACATGCCAGATAAGTTTTCTGGACAGCAGGAAATGTTCCCGGCCTTCTTGGGACAGTGCCAGCTGTACATGGCAATGCGGCCGGAGGATTTTCCGGATGACCGGGTTCGGGTGGCTTTTATTATCAGCTCCCTCTCTGGCACTGCCGCCCGATGGGCCACGCCCCTGTTGCTGCAAGACAGCCCCTTGCTTCTGGACTATCAGGGCTTTTTGCAACACCTGCGCACCATGTTTGAGGACCCCCTCCGGGTGCAGACGGCAGCGAGGCGCATCAAAGACCTCCGCCAAGGCAAGCGCCCCCTGCAGGACTATATTGCGGAGTTCCGATTGCTAGGCCAGGATTCGGCCTGGAATGAGGCGGCGCTGATGGATGCCTTCCAGGACGGCCTCTGCGATGAGATGCAGGACGAGCTGGTTCGGGTGGAGGCGCCACAGACCCTGGACACGCTGGTGACCCAATGCCTGCGCATCGATGCCCGCCTACAACGGCGACGGCCCCGTAGGGCTCTTCCGGAACCACCGACAGTGCCGGCACCCCCGCGTTTCGTACCAACAGCGCTCCGGACCGTACCGCGTTTGGTGGCGACGGCTGAGGAGCCCATGGAGCTCGGAGCAGCCAGACCTCAACTGACGGCCCAGGAGCGGATGCGGAGACGCCAAGGGGGGTTGTGCCTCTATTGCGGCGAGGCTGGACATTTCGCCGCCTCGTGTCCCCGGAAGCGGAGTGGATCGCTCAAGCCTGTTCCGGAGCCTCGGCGTGACCAGCCGGGAAACGGGTCAGGCCTGGCCTAGGGGAAACTCTGGGTCAGGCAGGTGACCATGCCCCGCCGGAGGCGGCGGCTGTGGACTGTGAGCCCCCTCGGCACCTGATTTTGAACACCCGGGTGTTGTTGGCTAACCGGTCGGAGGGGCTCCAGGCGCACGCGCTGGTGGACTCGGGGGCCACCACGAACTTTATGGACCAGGCCTTTGTGGCCCATTACAAGGTTCCCTTGGTTCCAGTGGACCCTCCGTTGAGGGTCGAAACTATTGATGGGCGGGAACTTGTGGCGGGGCCCATCAACTTCGCTACTCAGCCCTTGCGCCTTGCCATTGGGAACCATGAGGAGGCGATCCAGTTTTATGTGACGGCGGACCTGCACTTCCCCTTGGTCCTGGGGATGGCCTGGCTTCGGGCGCACGACCCTCAGGTGGCGTGGTCGAGAAATGCCATCTCGTTCCCCAGCCTGCAGTGTGTCGACCACCTTCGCCACACCTGTGCCGGCCAGGACGTCTCTGCCCCGAACGTCTCCTTGCCTCCGGAGCTGACATCCTTCGCCGACGTGTTCAGCGAGAAGGAGGCGGATCGCTTGCCCCCGCACCGACCCTACGACTGCGCGGTGGACTTGATGCCCAACGCGCCCCTGCCCTCGGGACGCCTGTACTCCATGTCGGAGCCCGAGCTGGCCGCCTTACGGGACTTTCTGGACAAGAACCTGGCCCGTGGGTTCATCCGGCCTTCGACCTCCCCGCTCTCGGCCCCAGTCCTCTTCGTGAAAAAGAAGACGGGGGACTTGCGCCTGTGTTGCGACTACCGGCGCTTGAATGCCATCACGGTACGGAATCGCTATCCCCTGCCGCTGATCCCGGAGCTGATGGAGAGGTTGCGGGAGGCCTCGATTTTCACCAAGCTCGACCTCCGGGGAGCCTACAACCTGGTGCGGATGCGAGAGGGGGACGAGTGGAAAACGGCATTTGGCACCCGATACGGACACTTTGAATATACCGTCATGCCGTTCGGGTTGACCAACGCCCCCGCGGTCTTCCAGCACTTGATGAACGACGTGTTCCGGGACATGCTGGATCGGTTCGTGGTGATCTACCTGGATGATATTTTGATCTATTCCCGGACCCCGGAGAGTCACCTCCAGCATGTCTGCCAGGTCCTGCAGCGCCTGCGGGAGCACCAGCTCTATGCGAAGTTGGAGAAATGTTACTTCTTCCAGACTTCCATAGAGTTCCTCGGGCACATCATCACCCCCGAGGGCATCGCGATGGACCCACACAAGGTGGCGGCCTTGCGCAGTTGGGAACCCCCGCGTCGGGTGAAGGACGTCCAGCGTCTGTTGGGATTCGCCAACTACTACCGGACCTTCATCCCGGGCTTTGCCACCCTGACCGTGCCGTTGACCCAGCTCCTTCGGAAGAAGGTTCCGTTCCAGTGGGGGCCCCCGCAGCAGCAGGCCTTCGAGGTTCTCAAGCAGGCCTTTGTCACGGAGCCGGTCCTGAGGCACCCCGATCCACACCGTCCGTTCGTGGTTGAGACAGACGCGTCCAACGTGGCGATTGGAGCGGTGCTGCTACAGGCTCCGGTGGATGGTGGCACTCTTTTTCCCTGCGCTTACTACTCCCGGAAACTCACTCCTTCCGAGCGCAACTACACCATCTGGGAAAAGGAGTTGCTGGCTATCAAGGCCGCGTTCGAGGCTTGGCGACATCACCTCGAGGGGGCCCGACACCAGGTGGAGGTGCGGACGGACCATCGGAACCTGGAGCACCTCACCACGGCCAGGAATTTGAACCAGCGACAGATCCGGTGGTCGTTGTTTTTCGCCCGGTTCAACTTCCACGTCACATACATTCCGAGCCACCTCAACCAGAGGGCGGACGCGCTATCCCGTAAGCCGGAATACTTTTGCCCAAAGGACTCCCTTTCCCCCCGGACGGTGCTGCCAGCGGACTCCTTGGCCGCGGTCCAGGAACCGGTGGACCTGCGGACTCAGGTGCTGGAAGCGCAGCGACGGGACGACTGGTCGCAGCAGCGGAGAGCGGACGTCGGCCCCGCGTCCCCATGGACCGTGGAGGAGGGCTTGCTCAGGCACCGGGGTCGGCTGTACGTGCCCACAAGTCCGCTCCGAGCCCTCGTCATGAACCAGTGCCATGACAACCCCGCGGCGGGGCACTTCGGCTTCTTTAAGACCTTGAACCTAGTGACGCGGACTTTTTGGTGGCCTCGGGTACGGCACGACGTGCACGCCTACGTGACGTCCTGTGTGCCATGCCGACAGGCCAAAGCCGCGTCCGGCCCCCCTCCTGGACTCCTCCAGCCGCTGCCGACACCGGAGAGACCGTGGGGAGCCATCTCCATGGACTTCCTGACTGACCTGCCCCTGTCCGCTACGTTCACGACCGTCCTCGTGGTGGTGGATGCGCTCACGAAGATGGCACATTTCATCCCGTGCCGCGGCCTGCCCTCAGCTCGTACCACGGCTCGCCTGTTCCTGCAACACATCTTCCGCCTCCACGGCCTGCCGGACCGGGTGGTTTCGGATCGCGGGGCCCAGTTCACGGCCCGCTTCTGGAAAAGCCTGATGGCTGCGCTGGAGGTGCAGGTGTGCCTGTCGTCATCACACCACCCGGAGACTGACGGGGGCACGGAGAAGGTCATTGGCATACTGGAGCAGTACCTCCGCTGTTTTGTCAACCAGCAGCAGGACAACTGGGCCGAGTACCTTCCCCTGGCGGAGTTCGCTTTTAACAACTCCCAACATACCTCCACCCAGATGACACCGTTCCATGCCAACGTCGGGTACCATCCACGTTTTTTTCCGTTGACCATCATGGACTCCCCTGTTCCTGAGACCCGGGACTTCCTCTCGGAGCTGCAGGCGGTGCAGCAACTGGTGCGGCGGCAGCTGATCCGGGCGAAAGAGGACTATAAACGGTTCGCCGATCGCGGCCGCCGGGCGACGCCACCGCTGGAAGTTGGAGATCGGGTGTGGCTGTCCACGAAACACCTCCCCACGGACCAGCCGGTGAGGAAACTGGCCCACCGCTTTATCGGTCCCTTCCCCATCGAGGCGGTCATCAACCCGGTGGCCTATCGGTTGACTCTACCCCGCTCCATGCGGCTCCACCCCGTTTTTCATCGGTCCCTCCTGGTCCCTGAGACTCCCACTAGCCGTCTCCGCCGCCCGCCGCCGCCTGCCCCCCCAGCCGCAGCCGACGAGGACGACGCCTCGACGTATGAGGTGGACAGTATTCGGGACTCCCGTTGGCTGAAGGGGCGCTTCCAATACCTCATCGCTTGGAAAGGGTACGGGGCCGAGGATTTCACCTGGGTGGACGCATCTGCCGTTCAGGCCCCTGACCTGGTGCGGACTTTCCACGAACAGTTCCCGTCCCGACCCCATCCCGACCGTCAGACCCGGGGGAAGGGCCCTGCGGTGGGGGATAGTGTTGTGGCCCCGTCCTCTGAGCCTATCCCTTTGGAGGAAGGCAACTCTGAGCAGGAGGAAGAGGAGCCAGCCAGATCTCCCAGCCCTCCCCCTCTGGCACCGGCTCAGGTGCCAGCTGAAAGAGAGCCAAGTAGTGGGGAAACAGGTGTCTCAGATGAGAGTGAGGGAGAGACGTCATTCCTGGACGCACGCCAAAGAAGGCGAGAGAAAAGGGTACTGCAGCTGCGGCGTATGAGGAAATCCTGAGTCATTGGATTGGAGTCATAGGATCCATGACTCACTGGACCACACCCAGAAGCATATCTATTTAAGACAGTACAATGGGTCACGAAGTTCGTGACGAACAAGGCTAACTGCACAGCTAAACAAACGGAGCAACCTCGTAGTCTTGGAAGCTGGATGAACGGCAAAGCTACGTAGGTGATTTTCTTGTTTGTGTAAACCAATAAAGTCCTTGGCAGACGGTGTGCATATCGCTGCCAAGGTTGAGATAAGAACTGCAGAGTGTGCCAAGTGAGTCTTAACCCTCGGCTGGCTGTGTTTTTGTGGGTCTCTGAAGGGGGGGGACAGATCAGAGCTTGTCAATCGAAAGGTCGGAAGTTCAGCGGTTCGAATCCCTAGTACCATGTAACGGGGTGAGCTCCCGTGACTTATCCCAGCTTCTGCCAACCTAGCAGTTCGAAAGCACATAAAAAATGCAAGTAGTAAAATAGGGACCACCTTTGGTGGGAAGGTAACAGCTTTCTGTGCGCCTTTGGTGTTTAGTCACACCGGCCACATGACCACGGAGACGTCTTTGAACAGCGCTGGCTCTTTGGCTTTGAAAGGAAGATGAGCACCACCCCCTAGAGCCGGGAACGACTAGCACATATGTGCAAGAGGAACCTTTACCTTTACCTTTACACATAAATAAGTTTATCTTTTTGCATTTAAAATCCCAGTTAGTCATGATTAGCGATTAAGGATGGTGTGTAAAGTCATTTCATTTTTAAGCTACGCACGGAGACACAAACAATGCAACTCTTTTAAAAGTGAAGTGACAAACTGCCTAAAGAGCCAGTGCGTGCCTTCTCGCTGAGTTACAGCTATGTATTCAGATCCAATATTGTGAGCTGAGCATTCAAAATCAGCTGCTTGAACAAAATAATCTATCAGTCAGTGTTCTTCCAACCTTCTAAATAAGATCCTTCCTTACATGAGGAATACATGAGGAAATGTTCCCATTTCGATAAGTTCAGATAAAATAGTGAACCAATTGAAATTCTCCCCTATTTATTCAGTTATACGCAAATGTCCTCTACGGTGACAAAGTGTCATACCTTTTCGCGCAGCCAGAAGGCACCCATTTTTTTTAATGTTCTTTTCAGGGAAGGAAGCAAAGCTTATGTTAGAGCTTCTCGAAAGAGAGAGAGAGACGCCATTTATTTGGTGTTCACAAATATTGATTGACAGTTTCTATTTATACAGCAGGCTGGTGAGTTAAATGCAATCCACTTCACTGGTGCCATCATAGCTTAATATGAAGAAAAGCTTTCTCCAGGCAATCTTTCTTTTTAAAAAAAAAAGAAAAAGAAAAAGAAAAAGCTGCATACATTAAAAAAATCTGGATGTCATTGAAACAAGACCCACTTTGATACAGGAGTTAGGGCAGTGATGGCAAACTTTTTCATCAAGAGTGCCAAAAAGGTTGTTCGCTCATTGGGGCCACGTTCTGGAAAAGCCGAACTTCCGAGTTCTAGCACACATGCGCACCCAATGACCAGCTGGCCCTCCCACCCCACCCCAGTCCTCCCAGGAGTGCCCACGTGGCCTGTTTTGGATGCAGGTAAGTGCAGGGTGTGTGTGGAAGCTCGAGTAGGGTGAAAAATGTGTCTACAGGAAGTTCAGGAAGGCCAAAAACGGGCCTGTTTCCAGCCTTCAGAGGGCCTCCGGAACTTGGGGAGGCCGTTTTCACCCTCCCGGAGGCTCGAAGAAAGCCTCCGGAGCCCAGGGAGGGCAAAAATCCCCCCCGCCCCCACCATGGTGCAGGAAGCAAAGACCTACATATATAGGCCAGAAACACGGAAGAAAAACACGGTGATATGGCTTCACTTGCCACTTTGGGCACACGTGCTATAGGCTCACGATCACAATTCTAAGTAGTTTCCTTTATTGTTCCCCACCTATAGACAGAAATCTTGCAAACAAAGCAATTATTTGCACCATTAATCATATCCTTTGAGAACTATCACAGAGATCAGCTGGTTAACTTATTCTCCAAAGTTCCTGAGGGCAGGACAAAAAGTAACAACTGGAAGATCCAGTTAAAGAGAGATCCAGCCTAGAACCAAGGAGAAATTTCCTGACAGTTGAGAAGAATTAATCAGTGGAATGGCTTTGCTTCCAGAGATTGTGGATGCTCCAGCAATGGAAGTCTTCCAGAAGAGATTGGACAACCATATGTCTGAAATGGTATGGGGTCTCATACTCGAGCAGGGTGTTGGACTAGAAAACCCCCCAAGGTCTTTTCCAACCCTGTTATTCTATGTTGTAACTCTTAGGGAGGGACTGACTTGACTTTCTTCCTCCCAACCAAACTATCTCAACTCTTGCTCCTCTGGAATGCAGCCCCTCCCTCCTGGGAATCTAGACTGCATTCACCATAGAACAACCCACAATGATCAAGCTACTGCAGAAATACAGAGACCAAATGTATGATTTTTTTTTTTTAAAAAGCCCTGGATTTTTAACGTTCATTCATTCTCTAATGGCTCAACCTCGCTGCTACATACATACCTTGAAAAAGCTACCCTTTGTCAGGTTTACACCACACATTAAGCCAAATTCAGAATTTACAAGACTTAGCACGATGCTCAGAACCCAGATTAAATGGTGACTAAGGGGAAATGAGACTGCAGAAATAAGGAGAATGGAAAAGAGTTCATTGACAAATGTCTTAGTTGAGTGGATTCATTAAACTTAACAATCCACTGTGCATCGTCTTGTTGGTGATATCATTCAATTCTGTCTACAAAGGAAGAAGGTTTTTGAATCTATGTAATGAAAAGCTGTTTAAAATGCAGCAACCTCTAATCGTCTTTCCCAAACAATGACGAAAACTTTTTAAAAAAAATATCTGTTTTCAATCTCCTATTGATTCATTTGTGCATGTTACAAATTTGAAGTTTGGAGCAGAAGTCAACATTTGTGATGCTTATGGAAACTCCTCTTAGACTTGTTTTGACATTTAAAAGAAATAGACATGCTATTTATGTTTGGAGTACATTCAAGGCTTGGATTCAAGAGGAGAAGTTGCTTTTCTTTATATATAAACAATTAAAAATACATGTCCGTTGCACACTTCCCTCTGAATTAAAATAAACATCACTATCTATGTTGCAAATGTTTTCCTGCCAAATAATCAACAATAAAATTGAATTGTAGCAAATTAAAGTGCATGAGATATACAAACTGTCCCATTATGAGTTTCAGTCTGGATATTTAAATATCTTTTCAATCAAAAAATTTTTTAAAAAATTTAAAAACCCTCTTCAAAACCATGTACCATGGAGCCAAATCAGTTGTATCCATTTGGTAGTGATAGCTTCAGTCACAATAATCTCTTCTCATTTAAGAATTAACTAATGAGTAAAGAAGCACCCCTTACTTGTGGGAAAAATGTATGTATTGAGATTGAATGAAAAATATTGAAGTGAAAAACCAGTGAGATGTTTTGCACTAATGTTTACAATATAAAGAGCAAAAAACCCGGTAAACTCTCCATACTTTTTGACAATAGAAAAACTGGGGTTGCCAAATATATAAAGGAAAAATTTGAGGGAAGTGTATTGGTGACTAGGAAATATCTTCATAGGAAGTGGGGCCAGAATAATTATATTTTGCTTTGTTGTGTTGTTGTGTTATGTTGCCTTTGCCTTTGCCTTTGCATTTGCCTTGAGGGATGTACTGAGAGTTAGTTTTTTTTTTTTAAATAAACTAGGGACTAACACTTTTGGGACCCTAAGTATGGGCTAGAAGGAGAGGGGCAAGCAGGGACCCAGCTTGGAATCCTTGCATGGCCACAAGAGACATAATCTTGGTCTCCCCCAAAATATCCATGAAGCCCTGTCTGGTTGTTCCCAGGGGAAGGCCAGCAGCCTGGGGAGATTCTTATAACATAGGTAGAGACAACAGCTTATACTACCTGTTTTTACAAGTGGCTCCAGTTGCTTGCATCCAACAGGTACCATCATTCTCATTGATAAAATCAGAAGGTGAGGGATGAAATGGAGAGTGATCCAGAATGGAGATGAAGGCAGGAATAAGGGAAGGTAACTTATCTTGGAAAAGAGAGTCCAAAATTTAGCCCAGAATAAGACAATGACAAACCAGTTCTCTATTGTTGCCAAGAGCTTTTATGGAAATGACTAAAATATATAGACAAGATTGAGTGACAGCGAAATGAAACTCCTACAGTAGTGGCTAAAATTGTGGAAATCTTTTGGGAAAAGTGTATTTTCTAAAACTAGCTAATAACACCATTTTTGGGGGGAGTAGTACCATAAAATTATATATCAATGGAAAGATAATTTAATCAAGAATGTAATGCAATAACTTTTATGAAGGATTTGCTATTGGAATAGCAGTGACAGTATAAAGAAGAAAAGTGAAACACGGAGAAAAAACGAGATATACAAAAATTATCACGACAGTTAATACTTAGTTGGGTAACCTTTAGCATGAATTATCGCCTTACAACATCTTCCCATGGAGTGAACCAAGTCTTTTAATTCTGCAGCTGTTCTGATGTGAAACCAAGATTGAATGATTGCTTCTTTTAACTTAGTTTTATTTCTGGGTGGCTTCTGACTAACAAGTTTCTTGAGTCGAAAAATCCATAGATTTTCAATTGGGTGAAGGTCTGGGCTATTCCCAAAGCCATTCCAGCAGTGGAATAGGATTATCTTGAAATTCCCCCCAAAAAAGTGGTGTTATTAGCCATCAAATCTCAAAAATACACTTTCCCCAAAAGGTTTCCATAATTTTGACCACTACTGTAGGTAGAAAAACGCTATGTAAGAATGTTGAACTGTCATAAGAAAATCTAAAAGTGATCAGCTGGGCAGCCCAATGCCATAAGAAATCTGGTCACTACTAATGGTGACAATATTGGAAGAGAAATTTCTTGTTTTACGTGGACACATACAACTAGAATATGGACTGTGAGAAGCTTGAATCAAGTAAACTGTGAAAGTGAAAATGAAGTGCAATAAATTAGATGTTTCAGGACTAAATGAACTGGAATAGGCAACTTTAAGTTATTACTATTTGGAGCATGACTACACTCAAGTGAATGGAGTGGCAATCACTGAAAAGATCTAATGAGATTGTAAGGAGATAGAGTGGCTACCCTGAAACTCCTTACAAATGAGATTATTAAAATGGCAGAAACATTGACAGAAAGAGAAAATAGTCAGGAACTAGCAAGTCAGATATGACAGAAATAGTCCACTATCATGGGAGCTAACGACAGAAATAGCCTCGAGGAGCAGGTGCAGATGAAATATTCTCTAAACTGTTTAAAGTTACGGGGAGAAGAAGTAGTTAAAGTGTTAATTGATCTGTGTAAACAAATATGAAACACATTTGTGTGTCTCCAGAGACTGGAAATGATTGGTGTAATATCTATTTAGGGAAAAAAAAGAAGATGCGGAGAATGTGCAAATTACTGAACCATTGCCTAATTCCTGAAGCAAGTAGAGTAGAGCTGGTGTTTGAAAGAAAAATAAAGCCACACATGAGGAGGGAAATGTGTAAATTGAACAGACAAGTTTCAGAAAAAGCAGAGGGATACAAAATGTAAAAGGATAAAATGATAAGGGGAAGAAAGTATAAGGAGCTGCACCCTTGTTTTATTTTTTTAACTATAACAAAACTTTGTTTAGATCATGCCAAAATGCTCTCAAAATCTTTATAATGAACAAGAAGTTTTTGTAATGACTGTATTGGAAGAATAAGGAGATTTGATCTAAGTTCTTCATAGATGATATGTCCATGGAAATTTCTTTTAAAAGCAGGGTTACCAACTGCTAATTGCAATTACAGAATAACAGAAAATCAATGAGCTTAAACTGACTCCTACCTGGATCAACAAGCCTCTATGTAGGGACTAAAAGTGTAGTTTTCTAGTGTTAGTTACTCCTTTACGACTTACCACAATTATATTGTTTGGATTTATGCATATGTCTTTATTCAATTCTATGTGTTTCAATTTATTCTACCTGCTTTCTATGCCTTTTAAAAGTTTCATCTTGGACTTCCGGTTGACGTCACAGTGAGATCAGACACTAGGAGCTGGTCTCCATGCTCCCGTGGCAAGTTCTCACCATTGATGGGCTCCAAAAGGAGCCAAAGCCACCCTGTAGGGGCAGTGAAGCAAAGAGGGGTGCCCCATGAGAATGTGGAGAATCACAATTCTCCTGCTGGACCCTGGGGTTTTTTTTCCTTCTCAGCCATGATGAGAAGAGGCAGCCTAAAGATGGATGTCAAAAGTTGGGGCAGCCAAGGAACACCGAAGAGTGGTGCTGGACCTGAGTTAGTGAACAGTGTCTGGAACTGGGTGAGAGGATTCTTTCTTATTTAAACTCTAACCCCGAAAGGAAATAATCCAGGAAAAGAGAGGCTCACAACTATTTGCTAAAGCAGCAACTAAGCACTTTGAAAAAAACTTCAGAATTGAAAGAAAAGCATTAAGAGGAGAAAAGCAAAAAACCCTGTTAAAAATACAGAAAATTGGACTTTTAAACTGAGCAGGCATTGTTCTGGAAAGGCATTTTAAAAATACTGGAACTATTTACCTAAAAAACTAACTTTGTTTCTATATTTTGACTTATTAAACTGGTTAACATTGAAATCTAAACTGAGAGTGCCATCTGCTGATGAAAGCAAAGTATAACATATTCTTAAATCCTTGAAAATTCTGACGAGGATACATTTTATGCACCTACGTCATGACTACTGGAGATTTAAATATGAGAATAAGGAAGGGGGGGTTGTTAAAGAACCCCCTGAATGCTATGATACAAGATTGAATGCATAAAGGGGATTTAAGGAGGTTCTGGAAAGTCTTTGGGATTATCTAAAGGAACAGATTGATCGATCAACTATTGAATATAAAAATTGGGAGCATTGGATTCTTTTTGGGGAGTGACTTTAGGCTTGAATGTATGGTTTTTGGATTACTGGACAAGAGCAGGGCTTATTAAAACAAGACAAGATGCTACATCAGGAGGAAATGAGTGGAATTTGGAAAGAAATGGCATCAATGTTTCAAAACTTCAAGGACATTCAGATAAGAAACCACAAGAAGATTAAGAACTTAATACATGGCATGGATGAAAAACTGGGAAATATTATACAGAGGACAATGAGTGATCAAGACGCCCAGGAAAAGGAGGCACCAATTAAAAAGAGCAAATGAAAAAGCAGAACAGATTAACCAGCAAACAAAACAAGACAACAAAAAGGAGACAATAACAACAATGACTGATGAAATAAACCAAGGGGAAAACAATTTAAGAGATTTAAAAAGGGAACCAGAAATGCAGGAACACATTTTTGAAAAGGAGATGGGGCAGGGAAGCTTTTTGGAAGCTAGACAATAGGAAAGGGCAGAGATGGGAGAAATGTTTTAAATAAATAGTCAGGATGTAGATGCAGATAGGGATAAAGATCCAAGAGAGGAATATGGGAGGCAAGTTTAAAAACAAACAATTAAAGCTTTAAAGCAGACAAGTGATGATGGATAGAAAGGATTTGTTTTTAAATATAAAGATGGCATGATTAAAAGTTAGAATAGGGTTAGAAATAAGAGAGGGAGAATATTACTATACACATTTTTATACAATAAGACAAAAGTAATAATAAGAGGGAAGATTAGAAATTGAATAATAGTATTATGTATGTTTAAACAATATTGTGATTGGCATTGGAATAACGTATTGAAACATTGATTGATTAAATAATGAAAGTATAATTTAATACAAATATGTTTATTAATATTAGAACTACATAAGCTTGAGTAATGTAACAAATTTGATTAATAGCCCTGTTTTTATTTGTACTAAAATGTATGATACCCAAATGCCACACTGTTCACTGTTCACTGTTCATGGATATATTATAAAATAAAATTAAAAAATTGGGTTGGAAAGTTTGATCTCTGACCATAAATAAATAACAATTGTCTTTCCGCCAATAATATATAGCTTTAGAAGCTGAGCACTTAGAAATTGAGAAAAAGAAGATAAGATACTTTCAAATTGTAGATATGAAGACACAATATCAAAAGAAATATGAAATGTGATGGGAGAATCCCGATACTCCCTTGTTACACCTCTCCTGCGCGACTTGCATTGGTTGCCGGTTGCCCTCCGGTGAGATTCAAAGTGCTGGTGATGACCTATAAAGCCCTACATAGCTTAGGCCCAGGGTATTTGGTGGACCACCTGCAGCCAGCAATGATATCCCATCGCCCGGTTCGCGCCCATAGAGAGGGTCTGCTCAGGGTGCCGTTGGCTAGACAGTGTCAACTGGAGGCTCCCAGGGGTAGAGCCTTCTCTGTGGGCGTGCCCACCATCTGGAATCAACTCCTCTTGGAGCTCCTGTTGGCTCCTGACCTTCGCATCTTCCGCCGCGAACTAAAAACTTGGTTATTCAAGTTTCCCCGACCTGGACTGATGGGGTTTTATGGGTTTTTAAATTTTAGTTGGTCTAATCAGATTTTAACTTTGTATTATGGCTTTGTGAATTTTATTATTGTGAGCCGCCCTGAGTCCGTTGGAGATAGGGCAGCATATAAGCCAAATAAAATAAAATAAATAAACCACCAGGAAAGAAATAAACCACCTGGGTGAAAGAAAAGAAAAACCAATTGTTCCCTTAAGCAGCTTATAAGTAGAAAGTTAAAATACTTTGTTATGTGATGTGACCGGATAACCCTTTGGGGCAGAGCTGATGGAAGTGTAAGGAGAACAGAAAAGATAAGATGGTGGTAGGGGTGTGCTATAAGAAAGTACATCGTTCTCTTTGGGGAATCTTCAAGAAATTGTTGGAGACAGATTGAGATGGTGGACAATACCAAACCCTGTTAGAGGGCATCTACCCTGAAATGGTTTAAACCAGTGATGGCTAACCTTTATGCCATCGCGTGCCAAAAGCTGGGGGAGTGCGGGGTGGTTGCGCACGTGCGTGTCCACACCCTTACTTCTATGCACCCTGCCCCCCATGCATGCATGCATGACCCCCCCCATGTTCCCTCGCTTTTGGCATGTGATGGCACGGTGGGCCCGGTAGGCTCGGTTTTTGCCCTCCCCAGGCTCCAGAGGCTTTCTAGGAGCCTGGGGAGGGCAAAAACAGCCTTCTCCACCTCCCTGGAGGCCCTCTGGAGGCCAGAAACAGCCCGTTTGCCAACTTCTGTTGGGCCCACAAGGCCCAAAAATCAGTTGGCCAGCACGCGCATGCGTGCTGGAGCTGAGCTAGGGCAACACTCGCGTGCCCACCAATATGGCTCCGTGTGCCACCTGTGGCACGCGTGTCATAGGTTCGCCATCACGGGTTTAAACCATGAAAATTGCCAGTGAATTTTGGTAGTTAAATATTGAAGCAGTCCAAAAATAATTCCCTCACCCTCCAAATAAATAAATAAATAAATGCACTAGAGGCTGTGGTCCCCAATTCCCACTCCTATCTTATGTCCTAAGACACATATTATCTGTGCTGCAAATTGGATAGATTTCATTCCATACTTCAGAGCTACGTTTAATCCCCTTTCTCAACATCACAGAGCCTTGGGAGGAATATTTATCTGCTGTTATTGATAGTTTCACCAATGGAATTACTGCATCTTTCTGCATCATTTTTTATATTTACTCCAAAGGAAATCCCATCGAGCTTCTTCTCAGATCGAGACATCTAGAAGTGCTATTTTTGGCAAATGGGGGGGGGTTGTATGTGCCGTGGAGGAGGTGACTATGGCACTCATCCTGTCAGGCTTTGCATTTCTGGAAATCATGCTGGCTATGTTCCAGTCCCAAAAATGAAACAGTGCCTTGGAAAAAAAAAAATCCCTACTGATGCTTTTACAGTAAACGAACTGCGCATAGCAATTTTGCGTGGTGATGTATTTCCTTTTTATCATGCTAGGCAGCCAAGTTTCAAATGAACTTTTTTCACTGCAAAATTACTTCCTGTAGTAAGTTCAGCTGCTCAAAAACCCCTCCTTTCACAAGCCAGCTCTGTAGGAAACGGTCTTGCCCTACTTAGATTTTTTTTTTTCATTATACAACTTACTTCTCTTTAGATTTTCTGAATTCCCTCTTCTAAATTTGGAGATTTTTATTTGAAGGAGTTTGCTGCTGAGTGTTCCTTTTATTGTTGTAATGAAGCATTTCTAACAGAATTTATATGCTAGTTGATAAATGTTTACACTAAAATCTTGCCAGTATCATTTAAATCAAAATGAGGCAGAAAGAAAAACTTTCTGGGTAAGTAAGAAATTCAGTTTCGTATGAAATACAGTTTCAAACTCCTTCATGGGTGTTTTTCAACATTGGCAACTTTAAAATATTTGAACTTCAACTCCCAGAATTCCCCAGCCAGTCATGCTGGCTGGGGAATTCTGGACATTGAAGCCCACATATGTTAAAGTTCCTATGATACATAGGTTTAATGCCAAAATTTTTAAGCTTTCTGCTAGGCATTGCCCGACATATATAAAGACCCATCTACCATAGTAGCCACTCATTACAATATTTCTGAGAAAGTTCCTATACATGACTTGATCAATATTTATTTATTTATTTATTTATTTATTTATTTATTTATTTATTTATTTATTCTGCCATTAAAAATTACAGGAGATGCCCAATGATAAACTAAGGTTGGACGCTGTGTTTGTAATCACCTATACAAATCCCAACCATGTTCACTTTTGAATTGGTTTTCATTCAATTTAATTTAATCAGACACTGTATGTCACATGAATTTAATTTAATCAGACTCGTCACATCAACCCTTACTAAAAGTTGCTAAACTGGACCTCTTTTTATAGTTAAATGTTTCTTTGTTGCCTAAGAAGTTTATTTACTATTTATTTATGGGCAATTCACAAAAATAGGTTTCTGGTGTCTAAACATTTGTCTATCATTTTTAAACATTTAAATGGATGGATGGATGGTTACTAGATGAGAGAGAGAGAGAGAGAGAGAGAGAGAGAGAGAGAGAGAGAGAGAGAGAGAGAGAGAGAGAGAGAGAGAGAGAGAGAGAGAGAGATGCTTAACAACTAATTCCCACAACACTGTCAAATAATTTACTAAGACTGTATTACCATTATTCTTTTCTTCCTTACTAGTATCTATCTCTTCCCACTTATGACTATAACCATGTGCATGTATCTTTTCATTTATATTGTTTTTATTTGTTTCTTAGTACGATTTGATAGCTTATTAGTAACCTTTACTATAGTAAATGTATCTTTTTATTCTTGATGAATGTATTTTATCCTCCTTATGAACACTGAGAGCATATACACCAAAGACAAATTCCTTGTGTGTCCAAACACACTTGGCCAATAAAGAATTCTATTCTATTCTATTCTATTCTATTCTATTCTATTCTATTCTATTCTATTCTATTCTATTCTATTCTATTCAGACAGAGCATTGAAAATATGGGCAGGTGGAGAGTGGAGAGGTAATTATATGTTTCACACTGACATTTTGGCCCTGCTAACTAAGCACATTTTAAGAACTCAATAGCCAACCCATGTGAGCTTGTGAGTTTGTGCATGAACACATACACACAAAAATGTATTCTCCTTTAAATCAAAGAAAATCAAAAGCAGTTTTAAGGATGTCCCTCCCCATGCTCCACAATGAACAGAAGGAGAAAGTGGGGGTGGACCCTTCAGAAGACTTTTTGATTAATTTTTTTATATATATTTTTTTTGCTCAGCCCTGCTTTTCTGACCAAACATAGTTTCAGCCCAGCTTTATGGAAATGAATGAATACAGGTCTAAGAAAAACACTTTCTAGAACAAACAAAGCATCAGATCCCCTTAAGAAGAAATGAGTTATATTTAGATTGGATTTGACTTGGAAGACTCATTTCCATATGAAGCTATGATGACAGAAGCTTTATTAAAGTCTGGTCAACCCTGTTTAAGTTTTTGCCTAATTAGAGGGAGAGAGATGACAGGCCCAGCTATCTACCCTGCATTTTCTTCCTTGAAAATGTGCCCACCAAGAAAAGTTGAGAGGTGTGCCAATGTGCTGGGCAAATGCCTGAAGAGCATGCAAAATACATCCATCTGTGTCCAAAACAAGTCATCATGGGTTTTTTTTAAAGGAATTGAAACCACTCAAGACAAAGAAGAAAGCAGGGAGGAGTATGCTGGATCGAAGGGCACAATAATATGAGTCTTCAAATTCTTTCTTCACAAGGAAATTAGTACTCATCTCAAACATTCTAAGCCCCAGAGCCCACTGTAACAGCATTGCCAAAAAGGCATTAAGAGCTGTTAACTTAATTTTGCGAAGCTTCTTCTCCAGTAACATTGTATTGCTAACTAGGGCATACAAAACCTTTGCCAGACCAATTCTCGAATACAGCTGGAATCCACACTGTATATTGGACATTAATACGATTGAGCGGGTGCAGGGGTATTTCACGAGAAGAGTACTCCACTCCTCTACTCACAATAGAATCCCTTATGCCACCAGACTTGAAATTTTGGGCTTGGACAATCTGGAACTGTGCCACCTATGGTCCAATCTAAGCACAATACACAAAATTATCTGCTACAATGTCTTACCTATCAACGACTTCTTCAGCTTCAACCACAATAATACACAGGCAAACAATCAGTACAAACTCAAGGTAAACTGCTCCAAACTCGATTGCAGAAAATACGACTTCAGCAACAGAATGGTCAACACCTGGAATGCTCTACCTGACTCAGCTGTTACATCCTCTAACCCTCACAGCTTCAACCTTAAACTGTGTAACCATGGACCTCACCCCATTCCTAAGAGATCCATAAAGGGGGCGTGCATAAGTGCACCAGCTTGCCTGCCATCCCTGTTTTACTGTCCCCATTTATTTGTATTCATTTCTTTCATTCATATCCATATTTATATTTATACCTGCTATCTTGTACATCTTTGACAAACTAATAAATACAAATACAAATTGCTTAATGTTGCTTGTTGATCATGGAACCTGAACACCAAGACAGGAGGGCCATAAGTTGATAGTCCTTCAGTTGCGACCACAGTTGGAACTAGAATTTCCATTGCTAACCAAGGTCATTGCTAAGTGACTTGCCCCCAATTACCTCTTTTGCCGTGGCTCTTAACTGAAATTGTTGCCATTGTTAAGTGAATTTTGCAAAGTCATTAAGCAAAACTGGCTTGCCCCAGTTGACTTTACTTATCATAAATTGGCTGGGAAGGTCACAAATGGTGATCCCAAGACCCTGAGGTGCTACAACCATCATAAATACTTGCTGGTTGCCAAGTGCCCAAATTTTGATTGCATGACTGTGGGGATGCTGCAGTGGTCATATGTGTGAAGACCGGTTTTAGAATAGAATAGAATAGAATTCTTTATTGGCCAAGTGTGATGGGACACACAAGGAATTTGTCTTTGGTGCATATGCTCTCAGTGTACATAATAAGACAAGATATATTCGTCAAGAATCATAAGGTACAACACTCAATGATAGTCATAGGGTACAAATAAGCAATCAAATCATACTAGGAAACAATATAAATCATGAGAATACAGCAAGAAGTTACAGTCATGCAGTTATGAATGGAAGGAGATGGATGATAGGAATGATGAGAAGATTAAGAGTAATAGTAATGCAGCCTTAGTGAATAGTTTGACAGTGTTGAGGGAATTATTTGTTAAGCAGAGTGATGGCGTTCAGGAAAAAACTGTCCTTGTGTCTAGTTGTTCTGATGTGCGGTGCTCTATAGCGTCCTTTTGAGGGTAGGAGTTGAAACAGTTTATGTTCAGGATGCGAGGGGTCTGTAGATATTTTCACAGCCCTCTTTTTGACTAGTGCAGTATGCAGGTCCTCAATGGAAGGCAGGTTGGTAGCCATTGTTTTTTTCTGCAGTTCTAATTATCCCCTGAAGTCCGTGTCTGCCTTGTTGGGTTGCAGAACCAAACCAGACAGTTATAGAGGTGTAGATGACAGATACAATAAGACACTTTTTTCAATGCCACTATAACTTTGAACAGTGGCTAAATAGGTGGTTGTAGGTCAAGGGCTATTTGTAATGTTCTGCCCAAACCTAATCTTTAGCTTAACATGTTGTGCAATTAAGAGCTCTAAGGGTTTGATTCAGCAACCCTGAAGTCCACGTTGGTCAATATTTCAGGTCCAGAAATAGAGATGTGGTTGGAACAATCATTAGTTATTTCCTTGGAGTGATACACTGGAGAAATAAAGTCCAGTAATCAGATAATGCAATAAGCAGAGGCTCAAAAAAGTAAAAGATATAGCAAGACCATAAGGCCAAATTCAATGCAATGCTTCCTAATAGTGATCAAATGTTAAAGTAGCACTTAGTTGCCAGCTGCCTGCAATTACTGCAAGTTTGAATCTCACCAGGCTCAAGGTTGACTCAGCCTTCCATCCTTTCGAGGTAGGTAAAATGAGGACCTGGATTTTGGGGGCAATAAGCTGACTTTGTATTTTAAAAAAAGAACACCGCTTAGGGGGAGCCAAAAGCCCTACTAAGCAGGTATATACAAAAGTATGAAGGCTATTGCTTAATGCATTGTAAGTCACCCTGAGTCTCCAGAGAAGGGCGGCATATAAATCGAACAAACAAACAAACAAACAAACAAATAAATAAATATTGGGCAGAATGTAGCTGTTTTCTGAGAGGTAACAGTCCACTAATAAAAATAGTCCACTAATACAAAAATATTACTCCCTCTATTAAGCGAAACACTTAGGCGAAACAATTGGTGGGGCGAAAGAATGAACAGTTTGGAGAGCCAAATAGCATCAAAAGGACAGTGAAGCAACCCAGGAACAAACGTTTCAAGGGTCTCATATATTTATTTATTTATACATTTATTAGATTTATGCCCTGCTCGTCTTGCGATTGACAACATTTGTGAATATAGAAAACGGAAAGCATGATTGGAACTTCTAGCCTAGAAGGTAGAGAGTCCAAATGAGGGATCCTTGGTGCTCTGTGAGGTTGTTTGTTTTCATTACCCAAATTAGGTAAAACCATCAATGCAAGAAAACAACCAAGCTCAGTGAGCACCGAGGACCTCTCATTTCAACCCTGAGCTACAAATATACTCCTTTATTAGAAATCTCGAATCTTAATAAGTAATCTTCTGCGCTATGTATGTCATGCAATTTTTTTTAAAAGTGAGGATTAATATTCTTGCTACTGTTTTTGGCTCAAGTCCTAAGGGACAGTCTTTGGAACTGGGGTAGCCCAGGAGCTGGATCTTGCTGTTTTGACAGCTGATCCCAAGCTGAGTTGCATTTCCTTCCTTTCCTCCCAGACACGGCAAGGGGCACAAATAATGCCTTCATGATTTACATATTAAAAGCAATCTGTTAGACCCAACTGTTCCAAGATTGCACAACAGAAATTCCACTGCTGAAAAACATAAACAGAGGCGAACAGTCAGAAGGTCCTAAGTCCAAAGTTGTGTGAAGGTACACACAGTGACAATTCTATTATTTTTTTATAGTTTTTTAAAATTATTTTTTAAAACACACAGACAGACACACATACAATATATTTTTTTCTGAACAGAATATTGGCCGGTTCATGAATTTAAACAAATTTTTAGTCATTTCAACACAATTTATATATCCCCTTTTTGCCATAGTATTTATTCCCTCTATTTTTCCCTTTTTTTTTCACCCCTTTATTTTCTTTTCTTTTCTTTTTTTCCCCAAATCAATATTACCTACAGTATTCATCCTATATAATCTTAACCAAATCCCAGTTTTCCCTTCCTCTCTATGTTAAACCCCTTAAATTTGAAATCTCCTTTGTGGCAATTCTATTAGACTTCTGGCCTTTCCGATCCAGTAACTGAGCGATAGATATTATCAGTATTCCCCAAAATAAATAAAAAAACATTTATTGGGCTACGAGTTCCCTGTAAGATTAGAATAGCAAATTGAAGCTTTTCAGGTTGTGTGTTTTGAGTGTTTGTGAACGTGAGTGTATGAGACTGCTAGCTGGATTCATACAATCCATTATTTAGTTTCTTAACTTCTAAACGCTCCTTTGATCCATAAATTAAATAAAGACATAGGTTTGCACAACACACTAATCCTCATAACGAAACCTAAGATTAACACTAGCCATGTTTATCATAATATATGAACACAGCTTCTAACTAACCTCATTAAACTAATCATAGTTTTAACCAGGGGTGAAATCCAATTTTTTTCCCTTACCGGTTCTGTGGATGAGGCTTGGTGGGCGTGGCAGGGGAAGGATACTGCAAAATCTCCATTCCCAGCCCACTCTGGGGCCAGCCAGAGGTGGCATTTGCCGGTTCTCCGAACTACTCAAAATTTCCGCTACCGGTTCTCCAGGACCTGTTAGAACCTGCTGGATTTCACCCCTAGTGGTTGGGCGTTGGGTGAGCCCAGCAACATGGTCAACGTAAATATGTCAAGTGATTTTCCTATAGAAAATAATCCTGATCTATAACTTTCATTTGTATATTGCTAGAACACATTTTCCATGCTGATGGGAGTTACAGTATGTTTTATATACTATAAAACATATAGTATATATGTTTTATAGTATATATACTGGAAATCTATACACCGCAAGAGAAAAATCTGCTTGGAGCTATAGAAACCTGCAGAATTTTTCAAAACTGATAGTGATGCAAAAGAAAGGAAACAGAAAGGATAAACATTTTAAATCAGCCCTATTTATATACTTTTCCTAAAGGAAATCAATCCTGACTGTTCTTCGGAAGGACAGATCTTGAAGCTGAAGCTCAAATACTTTGACCACCTAATGAGAAAAGAGGGCTCATTGGAAAAGACCCTCATGTTGGGAAAGATGGAAGGCAAAAGGAGAAGGGGATGGCAGAAGATGAGATGATTAAGGTAAAGGTTCCCCTCGCACATATGTGCTAGTCGTTCCTGACTCTAGAGGGCAGTGCTCATCTCTGTTTCAAAGCCAAAGAGCCAGTGCTGTCCGAACATGTCTCCGAGGTCATGTGGCCGGCATGACTCAATGCCAAAGGCGCACGGAATGCTGTTACCTTCCCACCAAAAGTGGTCCCTATTTTTCTACTTGCATTTTTTACCTGCTTTTGAACTGCTATGTTGGCAGAAGCTGGGACAAGTAACAGGAGCTCACCCCATTTCGCGGCACTAGGGATTCAAACCGCTGGACTGGCAATCTTTTGGTCGGCAAGCTCAGCGTCTTAGCCACTGAGCCACCACATCCCATTCCTATAACCACGAGATGGTTAGATAGGGTAACTGATGCAATGAACGTGAATTTGGGCAAACTCCAGGAGACAGTGGTGGATAGGAGGGCCTGGCATGCTATGGTCCATGGGATAATGAAGATTTAGACATAATTTAACAACTAAACAACAACTTATATAACTGGACTTTCTGGTTTTTCTTTGAAGACATTTGGCTTCTCATCTCAGAAGCTTCTTCAGCACTGAGTCAATCAAAAAGAACAACAGAATTGTCTTCCCAGCTTTTTTTCCCCTTGTATTCTTGATAATAACTTGACTGATATTGCTAAAAATAGAGATGCAGGTGCACAGCAGCTCCTTTGGTGAAATGAACTGCACGCGCACACACATGTGCACACACACAAATGCCCAAAATGTGCCACTATACAATAGTGCTTCTGTGTCTCCCAAAAATCTCCGGAGATGTTTTTTTTTCCATGCTAGCTTGCAGTTTCTTCTTACTTCAGGCATTAGGGTTATGTTTTGTATTATTGGTGGTGGTAGTGTTAATATTGTTTTGCAAAGTGGAAAATTGTCATTGGCACACAGCTGTAAGAGAAGGAGTGGCAGAACCTAGGGGTGGAGTCAAAAGGGAAATCAGGTTAAGTGAATCCAACTCTGACGCCACATAATTTACGGCCCAAACTTGACCCTGTTTCCCCCCTCCCCCCAGGTTGTGTCATCAGTCACATTCACCGACGGAGCAATTTCATAGGTTGCAAAGATCTCTTCCCTCCAGCCGCTGTGAGTAACCCTGGGAGACAGCCTTGAGAGAGATATGTCTGAAATGTGCTTTTGTTTTTGGCTGCCGTGCTGCTTCACTATTTTCCCATCCCCCCTGTCTATGGCAACTTAAGAGCAGGCCAGGGATCCTTTGCGAGTTGACATTAATATCACTACATAGCCAGAAACATTCCACCCCAGTTTAATTCCATTGACCCATATCTAAGTGCCAAAATAATGCTAACTATTGGTTAACCAGATTTCTTCACATAGGCATGACTAGTAATAAATCAGTTTAATTGGAACTTTACTTGTGGTCCTGGTTTTTCATGCTCTTCTCCTATGACATCACGCAGATGACATAGGAGATGGGATGGGTCTCATTTTGATTCCAGTGACTGGCCAACAGAGAGCTGCATTCTGATCAGCTAAAATATTTCTGATCATGTATTAGGCCACTAAGTCTCTGAAAATGAATCTTTTTGGTTCTTAGCAAGAATTACAGGTCTGCAACAAAGAAAATGTATTTCATATTTGTTTATTAAATTTATATACTCTTCCCCTCTCTATCTCACTATCACCACAGCTATTCTGGGCAACAAAGAAGTGTTTTTGAAGTTGAAGTGGTCCACTCAAGCCTTTCTCTGTTTCAAAAATGAAATCCAAAGATGAGGATGATAGAAAGCTTGCCTGTCAACTTGCAAAGCATCCCTGGCTTGCTCTTGAGTTGTCATAGGCCAGGGGGGATGGGAAATTGGCAAAACTGCACAGCAACAAAAAACAGAGGCACATTCCACACTCATCTCCCTCAAGGCTGTATCCGAGGGATACCTGCAGCAGTCAAAAGAGAGTGACCTCTACAACCCGTGAAATTGCTCCGTTGGTGAATGTGATTGATGACACACTTTGGGAGAAGGGGGGTAACAGGGTCGTAACTGGAGCATAAATTACCTAGGGTTATTCATAATAATTATGCTAATGACCCCTAGACTCTGAAATGGTCATTATTATTATTATTTAAGTAAGAAACCTCCACTATACAGTAGCTCTAGTGCTAACACACTATTATTTTCTCCATTATCTTTCACTTTCATTTTCTTTTTTCTTTTGCATTTTCTGTGCTAATCCCTATCCTCCATCACAAATGAATGATCAACTCCTAAAAGGGTTACATAGATCAGAAGTGGGGAAAAATAGAGATAATTGTTAGCTATGTGTATCCCAGGTTTTTGATATAGTAAGTAAAATTCATTGTTAGCTGCTTGCATCTCAAATAGCTTGTCTGATTGCTAATCAAACATCTCATGTGCTAACGGTTAGCAGCAGGCTGGGGCTTCCCTCCCTCCCCCCTGGAGACCTGGGGCTATGCCAGAAGCCCACTCGGGTGGGGAGACAGGGAGCCCCGGCCTGCTCATCCTTGCCGCTGCCACCTTCTCGCCCCCGAATCAATCTGCTCCTTTCGAAAATTTGCTTTTCTTCCAATGCCAAAACTTGGATCCAGAGGACTGCAGATTGCCTCTGAGCACATGCAGAGTGGAAGACTCCGCTACCCTTCAGGGCTGACTGTGGAAAAAGTTACCCCAAGGCAAGGGCTGAGTAACAGGAAGAAGCTGCTGCCAGTTCCAGACCTGGCGGCCCACAGACTTAGCCCGAGCTTTACAGTGGTAACCGCGCAGCCTCACCAGAAAGCCCACCGCATACAGACACAGCAAGAATCAGTTGGGCCAAACAGCCCTGCCTCAGAATAACAACTTTCCAGGCCCAAATTGGGGCACGGGGGAATGAAGCACATATGCAGGGGAGCACATGCACAATGCGGGGTATATGCGTGGGGGGAGCGTGGGGGAGTTGTGTGTGCATGCGCATGTGGGGGGGTTAGCATTGCATTATGGGTGCTGACATGCGCGCATGGACACTTCCGGCATGCAATGAGAAAAAGATTCGCCATACTGCACTAACCTATTGGATTAAGTGAAAGAAGGAATTATTTTTCATTTTCATAAGCCTCTTTCTTGTTTTTCCTCCACAGGATGGGAGTATTTGTAGATAGAAAACTTTTGAAGCAACTAATAAAAATGGATAATGGTAAATCTTCCTTTTAAGCAAAAATCCTACTGCCTTTATGCAGAGTGGTTCACCAAAATGAAATATTCTGGCATGACTAGGCACATAACTCATAGAGTTTGCCAGCATCCAAGTCAAAATCCTTTTCCGTTCAAAAGCTGAGGACAAAAAATATATTCAAAAGTTGGGAAAGTTGCATCCAGAAATATCTATGATGAATAAGGATTGGACTAGCAAAGCAGATGCCAATTTTCTTAAAGCAAACTGGGAGAATTTGATGGAACTGAATCACTTGGCATGCCTGCATGATGCTTCCTTGGAGAAAACTAGAATGATAATACTTAATAAGTGTGGTACAGAACAATTCTCGTGTGCCTTTTTTTTCTACCTGCATATTAGATTTTTGTTTGTTTCTCAAATACCTTCCAAACGGAGAAGAGAATTTCACTAAACCTCTCAGAGTTGAACTCTGATATTTATATATTTTCTGCAAATCACTCTTCATACTTAATAGGGCCCCAAGAGGGAAGGTAAGCATGTGGTTGAATTGTTAATTGTCCTAGCTAATTAATTCTGGGAGATTACATTTAGTGCCAAACAGGCACTGTCTTGTTTAGGACCGAATTAATTCACTTCCAGTCATCTAATTCTCCTTATGTCATGCCGAGAATGTATCTGAAGGTTAGCTGTCCATTCTAATATTCATGATTATGATGATATGCTGGACAGACTGGTCAAAAGTCTTCTCTTGGCATTCTATTCCTGTGCTTATTTGGGGGTTCAGAGGATTGAAAAGGGGACCAACGATCCTATGTGAAGATCCTGTCTTTTACTGAACGGTGAAAATAATTATATTATTTTTTATTATGAGATAATATTATATGAAATATTATTATAAGCTATTATGCAAAATTATAAGAAAATAATGAGTAATGTCTACCTGCCAATCAATTTCAGATATCACTGATGCTATAAACAGCAGGCTTTGCTCCAGACATCCACCTATTAGAACAGACAAAAACCTACTAGGTAACAACTTTAATCTGCTTCAAGTCTGGAGGCAAGAATAGTCTTCTACTGCTCCTCCAGAATGTCACAACGTATTCTGCTTTACAGCTGAACCGAAAAGAATCAATCTACCTGTCAACTCGCAACCCCTCCCTGGCCTGTTCTCGAGTTGTCATAGGCAAGGGGGATGGGAAAACAAATTTTGCAGCTACAGCGAGGGAGCACTTCAGTCAAAACAAAAGCACATTCCAGCCATCTCTCTGTCAAGGCCATCTCCACGGTTACCCACAGTGTCCAAAGGGGAGTGATCTCTACAACCCGCGAAATTGCTTTCTTGGAGAATGTGACTGATGACACACCTTGGGGGGAGGGGGGAAACAGGGACAGAGCCAGGATGTAAATTAAGTAAGGTCAGAGTTGGCTTCACTTAGAACTTGCTGACATGAAGCTCTAATAAATAACTGAATTTCTTCTGAAGTTTGGCTCAAGGCTAATTAGGGTATCCATCGGAACCCTGACACTACACTGTAAAACCTGTTCAATCCTCAGTAGAACTGGACTCAACATGGCATTGGTCTCCTCCAAAAATGGGGGAATGTTGTGGTCCGCCAGCAGCCTGCAGATCTGGCAGCAGACTCGGACAGTGAGGAGGCTGGGGAGGACAATGGGCCAGTCCTGGAGTCAGGGGAAGGTCCGGACGAAGGATCTGCATTGGAGGCAAAGATGGGTCCAAGGGCCATCTGGAGCGATGCGCAGACTCTGGAGCCTCCAGAGGCAGACAGCAGAGAGGCAGAGGAACAGGAGGAGCCTGTTCCTAGTGCACGCATGCAAAGAGCTGCCAGAAGGCAAGAACAGCTGGAAAAAAAAGGACAACTCGGGAGTAAGGCCAGAAAATGATTGGCCACTCCCATAAGGCTTAAAGAGCAGCAACGAGCTGTTGGGTTCTTTGTAGAAAAGCAACGTTGATTCCTGTGCTTCTTGGCAGCATCTCTTGAACTTTGTGGGGGTTTTGTCAAGAAAAGCCTTTGGCAGGTTGCCAAAGACATCAAAGATTGGTGATAAGGCCAAGGGACTGGTTATGAAGAATTTTGTTTTGGACTAAGCTGAGAATGAATTAATTCTCAGCTGTTTTAATAAAATAAGTTTGTTGAGGACTGAATTGTGTTTGGTAATCACTACTTGGGCCTTGATCACAACAGGGAAGATCTCCCCTTCGGAAGGTAGCTGTGGTGCTCCCAAGAAGACAGCGCAACATATTATGGAACAGTGTTCTCTGAGCACATATCAGGGGAACCCCAGAGACTTCCTGTAGGCAACTCCATCACGTATTGACTGTACTTGTAAATAGAATAAATAGTTTCCAATAAATAAATAATTTACTCGATGGTCTTCTAATTCCATTAAAAACCAAGGAAAGGTGCCAGAACGGAATTCCTCGTGGATTAAGAATAGGGAGCAGCCAAGGAGAAAAGTTGCATAACCGAAAGTAATAGAAACCAGGAATATCCTCTGCCGTTTCCAAATCTTAAATCAAAGCAAAATGTGAAAGAAATTTTCACAGATAAGGTAGATACTTATCTGAGAAACAGCAAGGCAGATAAACTGGCAGATACAGGCCAATGCATAGCCCACATTTCTCTGCAGCAATATGTATGGCTAACACTTGTGTTTTGACTAGAGGGGACAACATGATTGCAACAGTTTTTTTTTTTTTAATGGGCAGGGTGAAATGGGGAATATTGCATAAAAGGGCAGATAGAGAAACATTTTATTATAATCCAAGACTGAGTTATGCAAAGACATTGTTACCAACACAACCGAACAACGAGCAGAAAAACATACACAGAGGAAATATGACATTTAAATGAAAGCAGCAGAATTGGACTTAAATTTAGGGACTGACATTTATATATCATCTGCAGTTACCATTTGTTACAGGGGTGAAATGCTCTCCGTTCGGCCCGGATCACCCGATCTGGTAACGATGGCGGCAGGTGGTTCGGAGGACTGGTAGCAAAAATCCCTGCACCCCCCCCCCCCCAACCATGCCCAGTTTAGCCGCACGATCATCAGAGGCTCTTTTTTTTTAACTTTTAAAAGCATTTTTTCTACAACCTCTTCCGATGAAAAAATGCTTTTAAAAGTTTTTTTTAAAAAGCCTCTGATGATCCCGCGACTCAGCTGGGATTGTCAGAGGCTTTTCAAAGCACTTTTTTTCTGCAACCTCGTGGCCGAAGAGGTGGTAAAAAAAATACTTTGAAAAGTCTCTGACGATCCCAGCTGAGTTGCCTGATCACCAGAGGCTTTTCAAAGCATTAAAAAAAGTGCTTTGAATTTTTTTTTAAAAAAAGTTGGCCACGCCCACCCCAGTCACATTACATCCCTCCACCAAGCCACGCCCACAGAACCGGTAGTAACAAATTTTACATTTCACCTCTGGTTTGTTACTTGGTAAGTTTTATACCAAAAAGGAGTGGCTCTCTTTGCATTCTTTTTCTTTCACTAGTGCTGTACGAATTAGAAGTGTCATCTGCTAGAAGCCAAATCAGTGATATGAACATTGAGGTAAATGTTACCTACTTGGGCAATGAAACATCTGCAAGAAAACAATCAAGCTCAGAGAGCACCAAGGACTCCAGAGTAGACAGGTTTTGGATACCTTTTAAATTGGATTCATGAGGGTTTAAGAGATAGAAATGGAGACCTCCTGAAATGATACTGATAACTTACTGACAGTTGCATTTAAGTTTGGCATTTTGCTTCTCTGTCTTTGAATTATAGTTATGTATTTATGGATATGACAACTTGCAGTATATCATTAAAAAAAACCTGAATATAAATCTAGATATGTTTACTTTCCCCAGCTCTGGGAGAACTAGCTGGGTTTTGTTCTCGCTGAACAGTACACATTTTATAGAAGAAGAGTTCCAAATGAACAAGCATTATTATTAGTGACATTCCTCCAACAAGGGGAAAAACACAGCTGATTTTTTGATTCCAGATGGAGTTTGCAATTATGACAGAGAAGCAACCAAAAGAGAAAGAATGAGGGGGGAAAAATAAAGAATCTTTTCTGCTTGTGATATAATTAGATTTTGATGCTTCAAAGAGAGAAAAATAAACAATTGGTTATATTGTGCTTTTTCCCCACCCCCCAAACATTTAACTCTACCAAAAAGCACAATGTTTAGGAATGAAATCCTTCCAATAGCTTGCCACTGAAGTCAAGATGTGGAAAAAAGAGTTTAACCTGAGAGTAAGATTTCTCAGCCAGCTATCAATTGGCTCTAAATTTCCAGGGACTGATTTGCAAGATCGTGACAAAATAAACTAGACGGGTTGCATTGAATAAAGTCCAGCAATCTTGACCATTTTCATAATGGGCAAAATATGTAACCCACGAATGAAGGCAAATATACATGTCCCAGGCTAATGTTGTAGGATCGAATCTGGGTGTCAGGTTTCCAAGTAATCGATCCATTTTAAGCAAAAACTCTGAGGCAGATGGATTCCTCAAAGAATAGCTTTATTGGAAATATCATATTGGCACATATCTGGTGAAAACCAACTCTGAGGAACTGCTTGGTTTTCACCTAATTATTTATTATTTTATTTTATTTTTTTTGTCAAGCATGTATAAGATAACAGATATAGGTATAAACATGATTATGAATACATGAAATGGATATGAATAAATGGGGACAGACCTCTTAGGAATGGGGTGAGGTCAACAGTAGACAGTCTAAGGTTAAAGTTTTGGGGATTTGGGGAAGAAACCACAGAGTCAGGTAGTGCATTCCAGGCATTGACCACTCTGTTGCTGAAGTCGTATTTTCTGCAATCGAGTTTGGTGTGGTTTATCTTAAGTTTGTATCTATTGTGCTCGTGTATTGTTGTGGTTGAAGCTGAAGTAGTCATTGACAGGTAGGACGTTGTAGCAGATAATTTTATGTACTACACTTAGGTCAAACCAAAGGTGACATAGTTCTAAATTGTCTAAGCCCAAAATTTCAAGCCTGGTGAAGGTATTTTGTTGCGAGCAGAGGAGTGGAGGATTCTTCTCGTGAAATATCTTTGGACTCGCTCAATTGTATTAATGTCCGATATGCAATGTGGGTTCCAGACAGATGAGCTGTATTTGAGAATTGGGCTAGCAAATGTTTTGTATGCTCTAGTTAGCAGTACAATATTACCAGAGAAGAAGTTATGGATAGTTAGGTTAACAACTCTAAATGCTTTATTGGCAATGTTCCAGTCTGGATTATTGTTCCCGTCTGGACTACTGTAATGCTCTCTACATGGGGCTCCCCTTGAAGAGAACTCGGAGGCTCCAACTGGTCCAAAATGCGGCTGTGTTGGCAATTATGGGAGCCACCCATGTAACACCTCTCCTGCACGAGCTGCACTGGCTCCTGGTGATCTTCCGGATACGATTCAAAGTGTTGGTAACCATCTTTAAAGTGCTCCATGGCTTAGGACCTGGATACTTACGAGATCGCCTTCTGCCACCGATGGCCTCCCACTGGCCAATACACTCCCACAGAGAGGGACTCCTCAGGGTGCCGTCGATCAAGCAATGTCGACTGGCGGCCCCCGGAGATATGTATGATCCCCAACCTATGTACCTTTCGCCATGCCCTCAAGACTTTACTGTTCCAACTGGCTGGACTGGCTAATTAAATGAATTTTAAGGGGTGGTTAGTTTGTGAGTTTTAATATAGGACCAAATTATTTAATAGGTTTTAAACTAATTTTAAATTTTGTGATATATATTGTTTTATTGTGGCTGTGCATCGCCCTGAGTCCCTTGGGAGAAGGGCAGTATAAAAATTTAATTAATAAATAATAAATTAATAAATTAATATTGTTACAGTGGGCTCTGGCACTTAGATCATTAGAGATGAGTACTCCAAGGTTCTTAACAGAGTGAGGGTCAAAAGTAAAAGTTTTCCTCTCAACCCCAAACAATCAGTCACATGGCCCAATCAAGGCAGTGTCCACTCTTCTGGTAACCTCACTCCTCCTTTGCCTGGAAATCTATAGATATCTTAGACCAAGCCAAATCCAAAAATGCAAGGGAAATCTTAGAGGCATGATAACCTAACAATAGAGCCTGGTTTAGCTCTGCAGACTAAAGCACCGTAATTAACATCCAGCTGTCTGCAATTACACCAGTTCGAATCTCACCAGGCTCAAGGCTGACTCAGCCTTCCATCCTTTCAAAGGTAGGTAAAATGAGGACCCAATTTGTGGGGGCAATAAGCTGACTTTGCATAAATATACAAAAGGATGAAGGCTATTGCTTAACGCATTGTAAGCCGCCCTGAGTCTTCGGAGAAGGGCGGCATATAAATCAAATTTTTTTTAAAAAAATAGCCACATTGAGATAAGCACATTTACAAAGTACTGTAAATAAAAAGGAGGCAAGGCAAGGTCAAGGAAACAGGGAAATATAGCTAAGAACATCCTTCCTCATTGCATATCTATTAACCAATACCCAAATAAGCAGGAATCCTCCACCAGAAATACAAGAGCAATCAAAGGAGAAGAAAATACCCCAAAGCAAAAGGCAATCAAGAAAGAAACACACATGGATGATTTATGAACTATCTTAAAAAATATTTCCTGGCAACTTTGAGGAATAAAGCAGAATAAACAAACTATTTTTACAGTCAACTCAGCTTAATTGTCAAGTGGAAAAGACCGTCTTAAAACAGCGAGCTCAGAAATAAAATAAATGGTGCACTACCAAAATAAAGTCACTATTTTTTTACACTGCACTTCTGACATATTAGGTCTAGTTATAAAAAATAATAATAAAGGATGATGATTTTTTTGATTCCAGGAGGAAAAAAAGAAAAAAATTTGCATGGCCTTTCCTTCTACTCTACTAAATTTTAGCTTTTCTGAATTAGAAAAGACATACATTTAAAACTACTATATGATGGATCTTTTAAAATATTGTGCAAGAATTGTCCTGTTGGTCAAAGCTTCTGATACATAATAAAATTAGCAAGAAACTGACATCTCATCCTGTATCATAGATATGCGTCACATTCAGATAGTGGTGATTTATTAACTGGTACTTTATCCATCTTAGATGTTGTGATAATATTATAAATTTCCTGGAATAATTCCTTTGACTTTGGGAAGACTATAGTTCTGGCAAATAGTTTTGCAACAGTCATGGGAAGATGTCAAATTTACAGTAGTTCCACTGTATTCCTTAATGTTTGTTTTTCTTAGAATTCTTCTTACTAAAAGCTCAAAATAATCCATGTTTTATACAAGGAATCTAAATAAAGTGATGCTTTCTCTTGGCTTTGATGAAGAGGAAAAACAGGAGGGAGGGAGGGGGAGAGAGAGAGAGAGAGATGGTTTCACAAACCACTTTTGATAATTTTTCAAATGACTTTGGAATTATTTCAGATAATTTCCCTACTTTGTTACATATATACATATATCCAACAATTTTCTTTATCTTTAACAAAAAATAAAGAGTGATATAGAGTTATTGTACTAAGATACTATAGTAGAATGTGTGTATTTTTTATTTGTAAATGTGTGTGTGTGTGTGTGTGTGTGTGTGTGTGTGTGTGTGTTTGATTGTAAATTGATGGTAGAAAGAGTGCAGAGAAGGGCAACAAAGATGATTAGGGGACTGGAGGCTAAAACATATGAAGAACAGTTGCAGGAACTGGGGATGTCTAGTTTAATGAACAGAAGGATTAGGGGAAGAAATGATAGCAGTGTCCCAATATGTCAGGAGCTGCCACAAAGAAGAGGGAGTCAAGCTATTCTCCAAAGCCCCTGAGGGTAGGACAAAAAGCAATGGGTGGAAACTAATCAAGGAGAGAAGCAACTTAGAACTAAGGAGAAATTTCCTGACAGTTAGAACAATTAATCAGTGGAACAACTTGCCTCCAGAAGTTGTGAATGCTCCAACACTGTAAGTTTTTAAGAAGATATTGGATAACCATTTGTCTGAAGTGGTGTAGGGTTTCCTGCCTGGGCAGGGGGTTGGACTAGATCCAAGATCCCTTCCAACTCTGTTATTCTGTATAAATCAATGAGATAAAACCTCCATATGAATAATTCTTATTTTTTTAACAAACATAAAATACGTTTTTAATATGACAAATCATGTAGATGTTGTAGTTATGATCCTTAATACTAATTGTTGTTTTATTATTAATTGTACAGACCTTAATGTTGTTCAGAATTAGAAATATAATAAGTGTGTCTTTTTTTAAAAAAATAATAAAAATACTTTTCACATATCTTAGTGGTCTCCTTCTTCTTTATTATCTTCCCTCTGGACTCAGATCAGACTTTTCTTTACAAAGCATATTCTATTGTGCTTCTTCAGCTTATTTTGCCTAATACCCACAACACTGCTTTCCATGAATTGGATTCAGTCTTAGATATAGTGCAGTCTCATTTTAATGGATGGAAACTGGAAGGGAAATGAGCTGCCTTTCTACATAACAACTCTTCCCCCTAACACTGACAGGACAAGTAAACATCTCTCCCTTCTACCCTGAAGATGTTACCTGGTTGGGTAATGAAATGTCTGTAAGAAAACAACCAATATGTATAATTATATAATATATAATCGATACTATAATGGAAGATAGTATACTTTTCAATAACCATTGATATTATTGCATACATGTTTATGTATATATGATTATAATGATTATGATGGTGATGTTTATATGTTAACATTTTGGACACCTAGAAAACACACTGTTCAACATAGAAATGGAATATGTGGTATAAAACAATAAAAAATATTTAACCAAAAAAAGAGAAAACAACCAAGCTTAGAAGCGTCAAGGACCCCACTGTTCAACACCAAATTACAAATGTTGTCTTCTCTAAACAACTATCATCACAGCCATTTGCACCCTTTATATACTTATAAGTACTTACGAGACCACCTGCTGCAACCGATAACCTCCCACCAACCAATACACTCTCACAGAGTAGGCCTACTCATGGTACCATCATTAAAACAATGTCGTCTGGTGGTTCCAGGGGAGAGGGCCTTCTCTGTGGGGGCACCTACGCTTTGGAACAAAATACCACCTGGAATACGAATAATCCCAGATCTTCGCACTTTCCGACGTGCCCTGAAGACCTTTCTATTTCAACAAGCAGGGCTAGCATAAACATCAAAATTCTATGCCAAGGTCTTAGTAGATACACCAAGTTGACTCAATTTATTATTTACTGTTTATAAAATATATTTATATGTATATGAAATCTTAATCTGTTCACCGCCCTGAGTCCTTTGGGAGAAGGGCGGTATAGAAATTCAATAAATAAATAAATAAATATGACAATATCATCGCGAACGTGACACCAACTGAATTTACAAGAAACAAATACGCATTTCTTCTTGCACCAAGAACAAAATTAAGAAATGGAAAATGATATCTTTGTCCACCCAGACAGTGGGCTTTGGATGCTTCACCCTTAAACATCTGAATTTGAGTTTGACTGAGTTTCTGGGGGTCAATTTTGACGTGGTCCTTTTTTCCCATTTAGAAACCACTGCAAAAAAAGCTTATAAATTGGGCATGATTAACTTAACAATCAGAGGGACACGGTGGCTCAGTGGCTAAGAAGCTGAGCTTGTCAATTGAAAGGTCAGCAGTTCAGCAGTTCGAATCCCTAGTGCCATGTAACAGGGTGAACTCCCATTACTTGTCCCAGTTTCTGCCCAACCTAGCAGTTCGAAAGCATGTAAAAAATGCAAGCTAGGTTATTGATTGGTCAATATTGGGAAAAAGACGTTATGCCTACTATTGAAGAATGGACTTTGAAGGTGGCCAGTTTTGCAGAAATGGCAAAGATATCAGCATATTTAAAAGACCAGACTCAAGAAACTTTTGTGTGGGAATGGAAGAAATGGATAGACTATGTGCAGAATAAATATCAAACAAGGAAGTATCAGATAGCTTTTAGCTGAATGTTATGTAGAAATTTATAGTATAGACAGGGGGCAGAATAGTTGGGGGGTATTGTATGATATGGTATGATTTGGATTTCACCTTGGGAAGTCATGGGGGGGAGGGTTAGGGAGGGGAAGGGGGGGAAGTAGAAAAATTTATGTTTGTAAAACTTTTTCAATAAAAAAAATGCAAGTAGAAAAATAGGGACCATCTTTGGTGGGAAGGTAACAGCGTTCTGTGTGCCTTTGGCATTTAGTGATGCCGGCCACATGACCACAGAGACACCTTCAGACAGCGCTGGCTCTTCAGCTTTGAAACGAAGATGAGCACCACCCCCTAGAGTTGGGAATGACTAGCATATACGTGCGAGGGTGACCTTTACCTTTAACTTAACAATCACCTTGCTTAGCAATGGAAATTCTGGTTCCAACTGTGGCCATAAATTGAGGACTATCAGTACTATCCATGTGGATGGGATTTCTGTAGATTCGGTATTCATCCCAGATTTATGTTAAAGATGCCTTAATGAAATCTGTGTACTTTCTCTTTTCCTTCCCTTTGCCTGGTTGCATGGATTAATGCAGGAACCAATGGAGTGCTTTCATTCATTTTGCTTTGTTTCAGCTCCCTTGTAGCAATCTTTAATGACAGTGCTACATCAGCTAGCGTCAGTTACCAGGGCTCTGCCAAGCTTCAAAATAGCCTTTTCATTGTTTTGAGGAAGCTTCAAGCAAAGCTGTCATTCAAAGCTCTTCCATCAAGCAAAGGGTTCCTGCTTTTCAAGAAGGAGGTTGCCATGTTTCCTTATGTTTTTTTCCAACAGCCCCCTTGTAAGGGAATGTGAACCTGACTATGGGAATCTTGAAGGAATGAGCAAGCCATAGCAGAAATTTTATGTGTCTCTTGCCTTAGGGTGGACCAGGAACAAAATCACCAACGTTTACACTCTCACTCACCCGCACAAGTCTGAAAACACTAGAGAATTTCTAGAAGCCTGGCACATTGACAAATTAGCCATCAACAGACACATACTGCACAAAAGAGGCAATCAACAAGCCAAAAAGGGAACAGAAAGACTGAAAGACCTTCCCATCAACAATCAACACCCAGATGAGCATAGATTAACTTCAATTTTAACGCCAGATCAACAATCAAGTAAACAATACCCCAATCAAGGAACTGCTAAATAAATAAACAGTAAACAGCCCAAACGGGATGCAGTGGCTCAGTGGCTAAGATGCTGAGCTTGTTGATTGAAAGGTCGGCAGTTTAGCGGTTCGAATCCCTAGTGCCTCATAACGGGGTGAGCTCCCGTTACTTATCCCAGCTTCTGCCAACCTAGCAGTTCTAAAGCACCTAAAAAATGCAAGTAGAAAAATAGGGACCACCTTTGGTGGGAAGATAACAGCATTCCGTGGGCCTTTGGCATTAAGTCATGCCGGCCACATGACCACAGAGATTTCTTTGAACAGCACTGGTTCTTCGGCTTTGAAACAGAGATGAGCACTGGCCCCTAGAGTCAGGAACAACTAGCACATATGTGCGAGGGGAACCTTTACCTTTACCTTTAAACAGCCCAAGCAAAGAATCTCTAAGACCACCCCCATCAAAACTGACAGGGCAAGCCACTAAAATATAAACTGAGAGCAAACCCCATTCCTTACTAAGAATGATGGTTAGTTACCTACTTTGGGTAATGAAACAATGCAAGAAAACAACCAAGCTCAGAGAGCACCAAGAACCCTTCAGTTCAACCTGGAGCTACAAATATTCTCCTTTATTGGTATCTTCCCACTGTTTAGCGACATAATCCAGGAAGAATTTATAAGCTGTAAAAAAAATTAAATTAAATTATTTGAGAGACAGTTCAGATCCTAGATGCAGGTTTTTCACTTCTGTTTTAAATACTTTTAAATAACTCCAGGTTATCAAGTTAATATGATAATGTTTTTTTTTATTAGATTTATATGCCACCCTTCTCCAAAGACTCAGGGCGGTTTACAATGCGTTAAGCAATAGCCTTCATACTTTTGTATATTTACAAAGTCAGCTTATTGCCCCCACAAACTGGGTCCTCAATTTACCTATCTTAGAAAGGATGGAAGGCTGAGTCAACCTTGAGCCTGGGGAGATTCGAACTGGTGTAATTGCAGACAACTGGATGTTAATTACGGTGCTTTAGTCTGCAGAGCTAAACCAGGCTCTTAATATCAATCCTTTCTGTTCTTTCATTAAGTTGACAGGGTGGACTGCTGGAGGTTCGCAGGGGTTCGGGAGAATCTCTAGCTAAGATTCTGTGAAGTACAGAGAACCCCCAAATCCCACTCCTGGCTGGCCCCGCCCCGCCCACCCCTCCCTGCCCCTCCCATGAGTCCCCATGCAGGCTTTTTTGGATGCAGACAAGTGCAGGGCATGCGCAGAGGCTTGGGGAAGGTGAAAAACAGGCCTACCAGAAGTTCAAGAAGGCCAGAAACGGGGCCATTTCCGGCCTCCAGAGGGCCTCTGGAGCCTGGGGAGGCCATTTTTGCCCTCCTGGAGACTCAAAGAAAGCCACCAGAGCACGGGGAGGGCAAAAACAACTCCCCCTACCGTGGTGCAGGAGCCAACTAGGCCAGGCCCACCATGGCCGCACCCACCCAAGCAACCGGGCAGAGAACGCCTTGCTAAAATTATTGAAGCCCACCCCTGACAGTAACCTTTTACATGTACATCAAACATGTGCCCTAGTTTGGGTAATGAAACATCTGCAAGAAAACAAGCAAGCTCAGAGAGAACCAACCCTAACTCTCACATGTACAACAATCATATTTAGACCATTCATTTTTATTCCGAGAGTCTTTTTATGAATAAAATTCTGCCCACTTTCATGCTTCAATTGGAACTTTTGCGCACGGTCACTCATGCCCTCGTCACCTCTCGCCTGGACTACTGCAATGCTCTCAACATGGGGCTCCCCTTGAGGAACACCCGGAGGCTTCAGCTGGTCCAGAATGTGGCCACGCGGGTGGTTATGGAAGCGACGTGGCGCTCCCATGTGACCCCCCTCCTGCGCGAGCTGCACTGGCTCCCAGTGATCTTCCGGGTGTGCTTCAAGGTTTTGGTTACCACCTTTAGAGCGCTCCATGGTTTAGGACCGGGGTACTTAAGAGACCGCCTTCTGCCACCAGTAGCTTCTCACTGACCAGTACGCTCCCATAGAGAGGGGCTCCTCAGTGTGCCGTCGGCCAAACAGTGTCAACTGGTGGCCCCCAGGGGAGAGCCTTCTCTGTAGGGGCACCTGCCATCTGGAATGAGCTCCCCCCGGAGATACAGAGGATCCCAGATTTACGCACTTTCCGCCACGCCCTCAAAACATTTTTATTTCAGCAGGCTGGCCTGACTTGACTCTCCCTTTTAAATTGGGCTTTTAAGTTTTATATAAATTGGGTGTTTTAAATTTGACTTAAGCTTAAATTATTTAATGTATTTTTAATAGTCTTTTAACTTTTGTATGTTGTGTTTTATTTAAGGCTGTTCACCGCCCTGAGTCCTTCAGGAATAGGGCGGTATATAAATTTAATAAATAAATAAAAATAAATAAAATAAACTTTATTCTTTCAGTTGAAATTCTGGATTTGTTTTGTGAGCTGTCTTGGGATCCCTTTTATTATTTTTAAAAAGCATGAATATAAATAAGAAATACCAATAAATCATATATTTGTACAATATAGACTCCCGTGGACTGGCATTTATTCTTCTCCTGGGGTTTGGCTTCCCTCAGATTCTTGCTAGGCATGGCTGAACAACTGATAACATGGAAGCTGAAAAGGATACAAGTGTCCAGAAATGCATCGGGGTGACCTGACTAACATTACTTCACGGTTTTCAATTGCTTATTTTATTGTCTTATTAGCATCAACAGGGATGACCTTGCCATGGCAGTCTTGACTTTCTGCCTCTCTCCTTTCTTTTCAAGCTCTTGCTCGAAATCACAAGAAGTACAAGGGAAAAAAATATGTGTGTGTTTGAATGAGGAGGAGAGCTAACAAGAGCCTTGGCACATAATTCATTATACCACCACTGCTTTTTAATTCATTACTGTCCGCATTTTCTGAAGCTGCGCAAACTCTCCCCACCCACACAGCGTAATTTGACCCTTTGCATTTCATGTGCTGGCATGTTGTTCCAAGGTGAAACTTTCAGTAGGTTATCTACAGCAAAGAGGGTCTGAAAAAACCACTTCGGTTCTCTTGTGGAAGAATCTAAAGGCAGTTTTTCCCTGGACGAGGTTTTATTTAGTTATTAAGCAAATTTATAGCGCCACCCAACTCACACATGGATAAACCAGGCAACTTACAACATTAAAAATCACAACATAAAAACTCATTTAAAAAATCCCAGCCAAGCCCCCTACATTCCTAATATCCCGACAGTAGCCTCCAATTTGACACAGTATTTCTTCCAATGAGGCTGAGGTTATTTCTGTAATTTCTTCTGGTTTTGATGTTCTCAGCTGGAGAAAAACTATTAGGATGCTCCATTGTTCCTTTAATGGTTTTTTGCCCAAAATATCTGCAGTCTTCCAATATCTTGCACTGTTTATTTTACTCTGTGTCTTAGTACATTTGAGGATTAAAATAGGAAAATCAGACCAGGGTTGAAATCCAGCAGGTTCTGACAGGTTCTGGAGAACCAGTAGCAGAAATTTTGAGTAATTCGGAGAACCGGCAAATACCAGTCCTGGCTGGCCCCAAAGTGGGGTGGGAATGGGGATTTTGCAATATCCTTCCTCTGGAATGAAGATTTTGCAGTATTTTTTCCCTGCCACGCCCACCAAGCCACACCCATAGAACCGTTAGTAAAAACATTTGGATTTCACCACTGAATCAGACAGGTATATAATTGATATTAATATTCCTACTGATACAAGTATATCTGTGTGTGTTAATAATACTTCAAAAAAATGATTATTGGGCTGTTACATCAGGACGTCTCTGTGACATCTTAGCAGCAAATAGGAGGGCTTGACATATCAATTAAATATTGCACAAAGCAAATCTTCATGCAACTGAATGAAGGCATTATTGCTTTATTGCAGTGTTTTACCTATGCATGGCCTAGTGCTTCAAAAAAATATAGATTATATTAGAAAAAGCACTGTAGCAAACTCTACAAATGTTCTCTGTTACAAATGTTCTCTGTAAAACATATTAGATGTTCTTCTGATGAAGACAAAATCCAAGAAAAATCAAGGATCTAGCAGGATAAACTCATAAAACAATATTAGAAAAGATCTTATTATTGTTATCTGATTCTGATGTTGAACATGACATGAAAGGTAAAGGTAAAGGTAAAGGTAAAGGTAAAGGTAAAGGTAAAGGTAAAGGTAAAGGTAAAGGTAAAGGTTCCCCTCGCACATATGTGCTAGTCGTTCCTGACTCTAGGTGGTGGTGCTCATCTCCCTTTCAAAGCCGAATAGCCAGCGCTGCCCGAAGACATCTCCATGGTCATGTGGCAGGCATGACTAAATGCCAAAGGCGCACGAAACACTGTTACCTTTCCACCAAAGGTGGTCCTTATTTTTCTACTTGTATTTTTTACCTTCTTTGAAACTGCTAGGTTGGCAGAAGAAGGGACAAGTAACGTGGCACTAAGGTTTCGAACCACTGAAGTGCCGACCTTCCGATCGACAAGCTCAGCGTCTTAGCCACTGTGTCCCTATGACACGATTATTAGGGCATGCCAAAAAAAACCCAACAGAGTTTGGAGTAATGCAGCTGATTGGTTTTGTGATTGTTATATGTCATAAACCTGTCCTCATGTATGTCTGTTATTAACTTGATGAGTCTCCTTGCCAAAACCCCCAGAATATGTCTTGACAATACTCAACGTATCACTTCTTCCAGTTTCTACATAAGGTATGTATGTATTTGCATACATTTCCAGTCCATAAGCAATATTTGTTATCTGCATACCAATACTTAGCCATGTTTCTAATTGCAGTTATTCTGAGAATGCAGAAAATGTACTTTCACAGCTGAATTAAAAAAAAAAAAAGACCAACCATGCATTCTCAAAATGAGACTTGCTGTAACCACAGATTAGTCATCCAAAATTCATCTCAGAATATACAGTATGTAAAGCAGTAGATTAACATGGCATTGAGTTATAAACTATTGCTCGGAAGGAAAATCTTCTTCTACATGCTAGTCTCATTGGAAATGTGGCATAAAACTGAAAATTGAATGAGTTCGCACATACTGAAAAATACACTTTTAGTGAATTGTGGGGGTGTAAAACCCCTGATTTTAGAAATGTGAAACTAATAGAAGCATTTTAGTAGCAGGGTGTCTGGTTTAGCTTGGTGTCATGCATATCAAGAGTCTAGTGCAGGGAATGGTGGAAGGAAAAAGAAGCTAACCAGCAGCAAGGTGAGGGACTCAGTTATCCCATTGATGGATGCACTGTTGGAAGTACCAGCTGGGGAGAATATTCGTAGGTCAGGGTTGAACTGTGGGACTTTGGAATTCTCTAAACCTCATTTTTTTCTTACAGACATTTGCTAGCACTGAAGATGTTACCTATTTGGGTAATGATACATCTGCAAGAAACCCCAGGTGGACCAGTTGCTTTCATGGTGTGGAAACAATAACTTGGTCCTTAAGACCAAAAAGCATATAGTGGACTATAGAAGGAATAGATCAGACATCCAGCCCTTGCTTATCAATGGAGACCGAGTGGAGCAAATGGCCAGTTTTAAGTTCTGGGTGTTGTCATAAAAGAGGACCTGACCTGGGGTGCTCACATTGCAGCAGCAGTCAAAAGGGCCCAGCAGAGATTATACTACCTGAGACTTCTCAGGAAACAATAACTGAATGAAAAACTGCTGGTGACCTTCATAGAGAGTATTTTAAACTTAGTGCACCTGTGTATGGTTTGCCAGTTGCACAGTGGCAGATAGGACAGCACTCCAGAAGGTTAACATCATTGCCCAGAGGATCAATGGTTGCTCTCTCCCCTCTTTGGAAGAGCTTTATAGCTCCTGCTGACTTAAGAAAATTCAAAACATTCTTAAAGATCCATCTCATCCTGGGCATCCTTTTTTTTTTTTTTTTTTTTTTGAACTATTACCATCTGGCAGACGGTACAGGACAATAAAAACAAGGACAATAGGCTGAAAAACAGCTTCTATCTCAGGGCAGTAACTATATTGAATTCTACTGTCTAGTGCACTGTTAATGCAATATCAGGGGTTTTTCATTCAATTGTATAGAATGTGAAGGATGTTTGTTTGTGTTTGAATTTTTTTATGTAATAATGTACACTGAAGATGGCATTTAATTTCATTGTACGAAGTGCAGACAATAACACCTAAATTAAAACTAAAACAACCAAGTTCAAAGAGCACCAAGGACCCTACTATTGGAAGTGTTGAAAGACCAAGTAAAGAACAGATCTTCATGAAGAAATCCATCCATGTGGTCACTGAGTCATAGTTCATCACCATCACCATCACTATCATCATCACCATCATCACCATCATCACCATCATCATGCACATCAGTTGGACTATAGCTTCTTCCAAGGTTCTTTGTGCAGGTAACTTACCAGCCCTCCACCCCACAAAAAATAATATTAGTAGTAGGATGCACTCCAATGCTTCCTGTGTTTAGAATAGAATAGAATAGAATTCTTTATTTGTCAAGTATGATTGGACACACAAGGAAATTGCCTTGGTGCATATGCTCTCAGTGTACATCAAAGTAAAGATACATTCATCAAGAATCATAAAGTACAACACTTAATGATAGTCATAGGAAAACAATCAATATAAATCTTAAGGATACCAGCAACAAGGTTACAGTCATACAGTCTGTATCATAAATATTTCTGTATCATAAAGAGATGAATCAAAGAGGATAGCTGATCTTGTAATAAAATAAGATAAGACAGGAAAAGGTCAAAAATGGTATGTTTCGGTAACTGTTATTGATCCCCATTGTCATTGGATCAAAGGAAATATGTACTTGATGGTACTTGGTACTTTCTTTAAGATTAGCCATCTCAAGAAGGAACAGTTTTAGAGACTCCCTCCAAAAAAAACCTGATAGGACCACAGCAAAAACTCAAATTGATTTCATTTGTTTAAACTTAATTGAAATTAAATAAAGCTAATAGGATCACTCTCCAGTCAGGTGTAATTATTTCCCCATTTTATCACATTAAGGCATACAGTTTAGAAGCAACTTTAGGAGATCTCTATCGATATAGATGCAAGGGACGCTGTGGCTCAGTGGCTAAGACTGAGTTTGTCGATTGAAAGGTCGGCAGTTCAGCAGTTCGAATCCCTAGTACTGCATAACGGGGTGAGCTCCTGTTACTTGTCCCAGCTTCTGCCAACCTAGCAGTTCGAAAGCAGGTAAAAAATGCAAGTAGAAAAATAGGAACCACCTTTGGTGGGAAGGGAACCGCATTCCGTGCGTCTTTGGCATTTAGTCATTCCAGTCACATGACCACAGAGACGTCTTCAGACAGTGCTGGCTCTTTGGCTTTGAAACGGAGATGAGCACTGCCCCCTAGAGTTGGAAACGACTAGCACATACTGTATATGTGAGGGGAATCTTTACCTTTATCGATATAAAGAGTTTTGAAAGTTATGGACAGTCATGGGAACTTGATGCCTTAACCACTCTAGAGACAACGGTTAGAAACTGAAAGACTATGAATTCTAGTCCTGTCTTTGGCCCAAAGCCATCTGAGTGACCTTGGTCAGTCATTCTCTCTCAGCCCTGGGAAAGGGAACAATCATACATATGGCTTGGAGATTAACTTGCTGATTTCTTTTATCATACAAATTAGAATTGGGGCCATAAAGGATCCTGGAGAGTGGTAATCTAATGTTAAAATAATTAACATTCCAAGGCTTTGTGACATTCACATATTCAGTCTGATTTCTTTGAGGGCACCAACAAAGTGTTCCATTTTGTTGTTAGATTCACTGCAGCTTCAGCAATGCTGATAATTAAGTTTAGGGAGGGAAGGGCTGACATTTTGCCAACCGGTTTCTCTGCCACTTCATTTTCTCACTCTCTAAATTAATAAAATGACATTAAGCTACGAACTGCAGTTGGAAAAAGGAAGAAGAAACAAGCCCGCCTGAGTGGAGAAAAGGCACCACATTTGTTCCACAACTTGCTGGATCTTCCTCAAAATCTAGGAACATCAAGCATGTCTCTTCCTGCTATTTGTATCTCTTAGCAAATTAATGTGTCACAGCTTTATACATAAATAAGCAACAAAAAAATTCCTTCTTCTGGAGTCTGCCTTAGTACTCTTTGATATGCCCTGATACATATAAATGATGATTGATAGATAAACAATCTTTTAGCAATTATTATTTTAGGATGTGGTGGCTCAGTGTGAGCTTGTTGATTGAAAGGTTGACAGTTCAGTGGTTCAAATCCCTAGTGCCACATAATAGGGTGAGCTCCTGTAACTTGTCCCAGCTTCTGCCAACCTAGCAGTTCAAAAGCACGTAAAAAATGCAAATAGAAAAATTGGGACCACCTTTGGTGGGAAGGTAACAGCATTCCGTGCACTTTTGGCATTTAGTCATGCCAGCCTCGTGATCACAGAGACATTTCAGATAGCACTGTCTCTTCGGCTTTGAAACAGAGATGAGCACTGCCCCCTAGAGTTGGGAACAACTAGCACATATGTGCGAGAGGAACTTTTACCTTTATTTTATGCATTGTTTTAATCAGTCAGGTTGCTGTACTAGTTAAAGCTTTAGGATAGGGAGATTGTGAGTTTTAGGCAGAAAGTCAACTGGGTGACCTTCAGCCAAAGAGTCAGTCACTTCCTCTCAACCCTGGGAAGGAAGAAGCAATGGCAAACCACTTCCAAAAAACCTTGCCAAGAAAACTGCAGGGACTCATTCAGGCAGTCACCGGAAGTCAACACTAACTCGAAGGGCATGTAAAAAAAAATTATTTCAGCAAGAAAGGAAAAAAGAACAAAACACTGAACTCTAAAGAGCAAAGTAAGCTGGAAGATGAGAAGATGGTGATAGCACAAGTCACATTTTGAATCATTTGAAGTGTTTAATAATCTAACCCAGTGTTTCTCAACGTTAGATACTTTTAAGTTGTGTGGACTTCAGCTCCCAGAAATCTCCAAACTGCATTCAATTCTTGTGTTTGTTTGTTTGTTTGTTTGTTTGTTTGTTTGTTTCAACCAGCTCTGGGCGGTTCCCAATCACAAGATTGGCTGCTCTGGCCATTGAGGGATAAAACCATACATTCGGAGCTTCTCCTTCTCAGCTCTGCTGTATTAACTTGACAATCATAGAGTGTCAGTTAACACTCTGAGTGTTAACTGACAGTTCCTCGACTGGTTAACCTTATAACCTGAATTTTGTTTTAAAAATTATTTTAAAAATTATTTTTATTCATTATGTAAGATCCCAAAATATACTTGAGTCACCAAAATGCCAAAGAGAGAGACTCAAGATGAGGCTTGCAAAAAAAACCCCAAATTTTATTTATGACCAAAAACAAAATACTGGGTGGAACTATATTCAGAACATGCAGATACAATGCATGTGAGGAGATAGTCATACCTTGGGTAAGGTATGACATCTTTTTATACCCTCAGAGATGTCAGCATAGTACCCCATTCTGGCCTCCTAATTTAGATTTGTGTATTCCTTGTTGCCCTGCAAGGGGGAATAGAAACTTCCCAATTAGTCATCCTTGAGCATTCCTTTGTTTACTCAATTGGCCATTTGGTCCCCTGGTTCTTGCAAGACAGGAATTTATCCAGATCAAACATAAATTAGGGCTGAGGTGTAAATTATCCCTTGGAGATTATCCCTTGGACCATGCTCTTGGATGGCACAGGAAAATACAGGGAGAAGATTGATATGGGTTTAGGTCAAATGGCAGGGACATAGGTTTGACAAATAGCAGATACATTACAGAGGCCTAATAACAGAATATGTTTGTTACAGGAGATACAAATATAAAGACATAATATGTGTGATACAAATACAAAGGCATATATGTATTACAGGAACCTAATGGTTATAGAATCTAGTATACCAGTATATCATACTCTAGTATTATTTATTATATCCTTATTATTGTTTCCCTTTCAATTATTATAGTTAATAATAATTAACTATTATTCATGTTAGATGGCTTTTTCTTCTCCGAGGACAAAATATGAAAGTTAGTATACTTAGTCGTGCATAAAATCGTGAAATTCATAATTAAAGCCGTATTCTGTTTACCTCATAGGTTTAGGTTGGGGGGAGGAGTTTGCAAATAGTGGGAGGTTTTTTTTTCTGTGAGAAGATCACTTCTCTTTCTTTATTTTCTTTATTTATTTGCCTTCTTTACTTTTTCTTACCAACTCCTCTTCTCTGGGCCAATCAGGTGACTGTGATGCGTCAGCAGTAGTTGTTCCAATGATTCAGATCAGGAACTGATTGTACAGTGATCTGAGTGATGCATTTCCCTAGTCAAAATACTTTCACTTTGCATATTAAGAGCAGAAGAATGCAGCAACTTGTTCTTAGAATTCTTGTTACAGTCTGTTCCCTTTTTCCAGGCAAATGAAATGAGTACAGTTTCAATGCCGAAGAAGCTATACTGTGGGATTCTTTAAAACTGTCTTCTTCCTGTAAATCATAGCTGATGGACTATAAACTTAAGTCACTCTGTAAGATGAGATGTTGTAAGGAAGCAGTGGGCAGAGAACAGGAAACAAGGCTGGATGACTCTATTTGTAGACTACACTAGGTTTACCTTTCCATTCATAATTCTCTTCTGACTTGGATATCAAAAACCAAAGCTGTCAATGAAATGCATGCTTTTGAAGGATTTTTTGTTTTATTTAAAGAAGGGAGGAAAAGGAAGAAATTATTTTTCATAATCTTCTTGGACCAAAGGAGCAAGACAAAGAGCAATAGTATTGGTTTTTTCCCTTCTGAGGAGAAAAGGATGGATAGATAGATAGATAGATAGATAGATAGATAGATAGATAGATAGATAGATAGATAGATAGATAAATAGATAGATAAATAAATAAATAAATAAATAAATAAATAAATAAATAAATAAATAAATAAATAAATAAATAAATAAATAAATAAATACAGGAAATATATTCAGTTCTCCTCCGATCTAAACTTTTTCAGTGTTTGAAAAGAATCAGATCTCAGCTTCCTGCTTCCAAGGTCAACTTCTGAATTTGGAGGGAGGACCAAATGGATTGTCTAACCACAGCCAGCCTTAGTTTATCATTCCCGTTCCCATGGCATTTTATTAGAAATGCATCCTGACTTAAAATACACAGGTTTATAGATACTTTGCAGTTATGTTTCCCATGTAATAAAAGATAGTATAGCACTTGCAGAAATGCCAGTTTGGGGGTCTTTCGTATGTTAGTTTGAGAATGAAGTTCAGATAGTTTTCAAGGATTGAATGAAATCTCTGAATATCCGAAATTCAGGATTCTGATTGGGAAATTTATCACTTTGATAAGTGTATCATTGCAAGGTTACTGGCTCTTTAGATACTCATGAGGATCATAGGACAGATCAATTTAAAAGTATCACGTACCAAAAAAAAAAAAAAAAGGCTTCTCTATAAATCTGAAAAATCAACAAGCGTAGGGGACATATTCTGCAAATCAATAAGTATTAGTACCACTTTATAATGCCTTGGTAAGACCACACTTGGAATATCAGTTTTGGTTGCCACAATGTAAAAAAGATGCTGAGACCCTAGAAAGAATGCAGAGAAGAGCAATAAAGATGTTTAAGGGACTGGAGATTAAAACATATAAAGAATGGTGCTGGAATTGGGTATGTGTAGTTTAATAAAAAGAAAGACTAGGGATAATATAGGGTAGCCCCCGGTTCGCACCGGTTCTATAGAATTGGCAGTAAAACTGGCAGAAGGCTCCACCCACCAACCCCGACATCATCAAAACGCTTCTGTGCATGTGCAGCAGCTTCTGTGCTTGTGCAGAAGAGACTAGGTGCGAACGAGTGAAGCAATCTCGCGCACATGGCCCCGCTGCAAACTGGTAGTAAAGGTAAGTAGAACCCACCCCTGATATGGTAGTAGTGTTCCAATTTCTAAGGGTTGCCACAAAGAAGAACGGCTCAATCTACTGTTCAATTCAAGTGTCTTAATTTTAAGTATATATGTAAGCAATTAAATAATACCAATGGGCTATTTCATCAATATACCTAATGGTAGTGTCAGATATTTCTTCCTTTCCTCTAGAATCATAATGCTGATTTTCCAATTAAGGACATCCTACTTTATAAATGTTTTCAAATTATTTAGGGGGAAAGTTATATATATATATGTATGTATATATGTATATATATGTTTTCTGAGGTTTTCGCGGGTGTTTGTATGTAGGTCTTTGGTTATTCGGGTTATTCATTGCTCCTGGGAGCACGAAGCCGAGAACACCAGCCTGAAGATGACGAATGAGACTTCGTCGAAACGTCACCAAGATACTTCCAATTCTACGCGGGAGAAGACCCGACTAACCAAAGACCTACATACAAACACCCGCGAAAACCTCAGAATATATATATATATATATATATATATATATATATATATATATATATATATATATATATATATTTAAATTTTATTTCTTTAAAAAGTACGAACAGAAGATTTATCGACAAACAGATCACAGTGAGCACATTACACAATACGTAACATTCAATCTAAATAAACAGATAAAAAATAGAAGTCTAATCTAGCATTGTCTTCTTTTTATTCTATTATCTAACCAAACATACCATAGGTTCCAGCATTGGAAATATGCAGAGTCTTTTTGATGTCTTAAAATTTTAGTTAGCCTATCGGCTTCTGCACATTTCATGATTTTCCCTATAATCATATCTTCAGACGGTATATCTTTACCCTTCCAGTTTTGGGCAAGGCATATTCTAGCCGCAGTTGTGAAATAAACGATCAGATACCATTTGTTAGTGCCTATTTTATCTGGCTTGATGTTTAATAAGTAAAATCCAGGTTTCAATTGTAATTTGTAACCAGTAATTTCTAACAACCATCTCTGAATGAGTTTCCAAAATTCAGTTACTCTGGGGCAAGTCCACCATACATGGAAATAGGTACCTAGCTCCCCACACTTCCAGCAATTTGGGCAGAGTCCAGGAAACATTTTGGATAGTTGGGCGGGAGGAAGGTGCCACCTATATACCATCTTGTACAAGTTTTCCTTATAAGTAGTAGTATAAGTATTAAATATATTATTGATGAATTTTATGTCAAGTGCTCTCACACTGCTTCAATCAACATAACACAATCAGCCTATAAAATCATAATCAGCAATGCTATCAATATATATATTTGTCTTAAATATACAAATTCAATCTTTTATAACAGGTTATATTGATAGGGCCATCATTCACCCCACATGCATGCCTTCTTTTACAGTGCCAAATGCTCTTTGAAAAAGAAAAAAAAACAGGTTTTTAACAACTTCTGGAATGTCAGAAATTAGAGCATACATTTGTAGAGCAGAATTTCAAAACATGGGAACTCCACTATTTATTAATTTTTATCCTGCCTTTATTATTTTTATAAATAACTCAAGGTGGTGAACATAATTAATATTCCTTCCTCCTTCTATTTTTGGCACAACATCAACCCTGGGAGATGGGTTGGGTTGAGAGAACATGACTAGCTTTCATACCTAAAATGGACTAGAACTCACAGTCACCTGGTTTCTAGCCTGGTACCATAATCACTAGACCAAACTGGCACTTATCCACTTAGATTATTAAATTAATATTTATTAAAGTATTAAAAGTATCTATTTCAATGTATTAAAATTGGTTCTATATGGGAAATAAAATTTAGTTTCTAGAATTCTTGTAACTAGGACTAGGTGACAAATATGCTTGGAAAATGCCCACAGACCGGGACATTATTGAACCTCAGAAGAATGAAAACTTTCTTTAAACATGTTTTTCATAGGCAAGTTCTAATTAGAGCAATGATATAGAGCTTACAAAAAAAACAAAAACAACCCTTGATTAGTGTAAGGTGAAAATACACAACATTTAATAGTACATCTCAAATCACTCATTAACCTGCAGGCTAATGTACATCACAAGGTTATTGATATGTGGATCATTGTTCTGGGTAGATCTATTTCCTGACTGGAGTTCTCCAAATGGAAACTATAAAAACATATACACATATAGAAAGGTGGAAATTTTAAGAAAGAGAAATAAAACACAGAGAACCCCAAATTAGATTTTGTTTTTCTGTCTTATCTCTTCATCTGTAGTTGTTAAACTAGCAACAACTTCGTAGCTTTACCTATGAAGGATATGTATCCTTTAAAAACAAGACCAAATTTCCATGATATCATGTAAATTGAATGTAACTCTCCCTGGTTACTATGCTTTTACTTATAGAATAGAATAGAATTCTTTATTAGCCAAGACACACAAGGAATTTGCCTTGGTGCATACGCTCTCAGTGTACATAAAAGAAAAGGTACATTTGTCAAGAATCCTAAGGTACAAGGTTTAATGATAGTCATATGGAACAAATTATTTTCACACTTTGGTTATTTAATGGTCTTTAGACTTTTATTTTTAAAGGTCCTAATTTTTAATTGTATGCTGCCTAGAGATACATTCATAAGATGGCAGCTACACAAATTAGATAGAGTATATGATACCCTGTTTCCCCAAAAATAAGACATCCCTTGATAATAAGCCTAATCAGGCTTTTGAGCGCAGGGCAATAAGGCCAAGTGTTTATTTCAGGGTTCAAAAAAATATAAGACAGGGTCTTATTTTGGGGGAAAACACGGTAGATAGATAGATAGATAGATAGATAGATAGATAGATAGATAGATAGATAGATAGATAGATAGATAGATAGATAGATGTTGCCATTCAAATTTATCAAAGGCTTTTTTTATTTTTTATTTTTTTAAAAAAAATTTATAAAATAAATTTTATTTTATGTATTTATTTATTTGTCAATAAATATTTGTCAAACATGTACAAGATAGCAGGTATAGGTATAAACATAGAATAGAATAGAATAGAATAGAATAGAATAGAATAGAATAGAATAGAATAGAATAGAATAGAATAGAATAGAATAGAATAGAATAGCAGGAGAGCTTATACAATCTCAGACAAATGCCTATCCAGTCTCTTCTTAAAAATCTCCATCAATGGAGCACCCATAATTTCCAGAGGCCAGCTGTTCCACTGGTTAATTGTCCTCACTGTTAGGAAGTTTCTCCTTAATTCCAGGTTGCTTCTCTCTTTGGTTAGTTTTCACCATTATTTCGTGTCCTGTCCTCAGGTGCTTTGGAGAATAATTTGACCCCCTCTTCTTTGTGGAGGCCTTTCAAATACTGGAATACTGCTCTTATATCACCCCTTGTTCTTCTTTTCTTTAGACTAGCCAAATCCAAATCTTGCAGCCGTTCTTCATATGTTTAAGAGTTTTTTCTTAGCATTTGTCCCACTTATGGCAGTATTTACTTGTTTTGCACTAGTTCTTACTGTGAAGCCCATCACTGTATTCTCTGCTGAAGATTTTTGGTTTTCAGCCAGCTTGCTGATTAAGATGGAGAGGGAAAGGCTGGCCCAAAATCACCCAGTTATTTTCCATGCCTAACAGAGGATTAAAGTCTGGATCTCTCCACTTCTAGTCTGGTGTCTAAAGCACTACATTGGGGCTGGATGCTACCAGTATGGGCCAGTTTACCTGAACCAGTAGTAAAAGATCATTTGTGCAACAATCAGCTGTGCCGTGGGATCGTTGAAACTTTTTTAAAACTTTTTTTAGCATTTTTTTACTACCTATTCACCCGAACTGGTAGGAAAAAAGTGCTAAAAAACATTTTTAAAAAGTTCTGACGATCAGCTGTGTGACAATCAGCTGTACCACATGATCGTTGGATTGGGGTTTTACCTTTTTTTAGCATTTTTTTACTACCTATCAGCTATGAGACAATCAGCTGTGCCTGCTTGTTGTAGGGGCCATTTTGTATGAAGCTGCTTTTAAATTGTGTGTGAGTCAGTCGTGCAGCCATTCCCACCCAGTCACATGACCACCAAGCCATGCCCACCAAGCCACGCCCACAGAACCAGTAGGGAAATTTTTTGAATTTGTTAAAAATATATATATAACTTGCAGTTACAATACAGAAAGAACTGTCATCTTAAAGAAGATGGATGCACTGACCAACATTCCTAATCCTATCTGTACAGTGGAAAGAGAAGAATTGTAGTAAAAGTACGATTATGAGTCACAGAGGCCCATATAATAGCTGATTTCCAAATCGATAAAAATTCAGAAGACAGATAAGTAAACAGCCAGCTACAAGCTTCCTCATTATCAATGGAAAGATCTGCCACCATGCCAGTTCACAGGAAGACTATCAAAAAGAAAATAAAAATGTTTCCACTCTAGTGTGTGTAGAAATATATTGGTCTATAATATGAAATATGAACATCCCACCGGACAAGGTTGTAATTAGAAAAAATTGGAACTGTGCTGGAATGGACAGACTAACTTTAAACATTAAAGATAAAGAAGATTCAGAATACTATTGGACATGGAATAAATTTTATGAATGGATAGAGAAAAGAGGTAGAAATTAAAGAAAGCAAGATTATGAATGTTAATATTGAAAGTACTGAAAGTAAAGAGATATATATCTATAAACATAGTCATTGATAAAAATGTAAATAAGCTAATGTAAGAAGAAACCTAGTTTAAACTTTTTGGTTATATTATTATTGCTGCTATTATATTATTACTATTGTTATTAGTTTGTGTCCTAAGATTTACTACCAACTCTTGTTGGTTTTGTTCTATTTGTAAATGATGCTCTGACAATGCACTGTTTTTCAAAAATGTTTATGAATGAAAATTTATCCAAATATATATATATATTTCTCAATAAATCTCTCAATAAATCTTGCTAAAGAGAACTAAGTGAAAAACATGATCTGGGTAAAAATTGACATTTGGTTTGAAGCAGATGCCAAAGAACCAGACAATAAGATGACCTAGGTTTAGAGGAGGAAAACAAGGCAAAAAACTTTCAGGTGGAGCCTGAGAGGACCACAGCGGAGATGGTATTCAGCAGATTCTGACCAATTCTGGAGAACTGGTAAATATCACCTCTGATTGGCCCTGCCCCCATCTATTCTCTGCCTCCCGAGTCCCAGCTGATTGGGAGGAAATGGGGATTTTGCAGTAACTTTCCCCTGGAGTGGGGAGGGAATGGAAATTTTACTATCCTTCCCCTGCCATGCCCAAGAAGCCACGCCCAAGAAGCCACACCCACAGAACCAGTAGAAAAAATTTTTGAATCCCACCATTGGGCCACAGATAGGTGTCCTCTCATGTGCCAGCTCTGCCTATTGACTCCTACACTGCGGAAAAGAGACAGAAAAGGTGGGTAACGGCAAAGACAGAAGAGACGGGGTTCAGCACTGTAAAATGACCCCACCACCATGACCTGGCTGCTATTCACCAAAGATGCACAGACATTCCATTCACTTTGGGGGGGGAGTGTGTTTTATGGAGCAAAAAATATGGTATATCTACAATGCACTCTGGAACTATTAGGAAGGAGCTGTCTTCACCCCCTTTCTCTCATAACCTCTGGGCTCAATTGCCTCTTACTCCTCTGGAATGCACCCTTCTCTACTGGGAATTCAGCTCTTTGCTACATTCCATCACATGTACTTAAAAGAACTTCTGAACTTTAAAAAAAAATGTAACAAACAAGTAAAATAACTGAAGTCCACAAAAACATAGATCCCTAAACTGAAGTTTTGGGAGACAGGGCAGTGGTGGGTTGCCCCCGATTCAGACTGGTTCGCAAGAACCAGTAGTAAAACCAGCGGGAGGCTCCGCCCACTGACCCAGACATCATCCAAGTTGATCTGCATGGGCATGATGTGAACCGGTAGCAAAGGTAAGTAGAACCCACTCCTGAGACAGGGCAACCTAGTGGGTAACAAGAGACTAAGTAGAGGGCTGGGAAAGTGACCCAGTTGCTTCCATGTCAGGCATACAGGACCAAGGAAGGAGGCAAATACAAAGTTGATGTCATCTTTACAAAGGAGACCAGACAGGAATAGTGAGCTAATTCTACTTTATTGTAAGGCTACATGAACAGATTCTTGCAAGTCTGAAAATACATATCTCCTCCTACCTTCTTCACAGCCCAGGAAACTAGGGAGTGTCTTTTTTGAGCTTCTTGACAAATCTACATCCTATTGAACACTCAACTGCCTTTAATTCAACTAATCCCTTGATGGAATCTTTTTTCCCTATCTCCCAAGGTCATTCCCTCATGCTATTACAGTACCATTATATAATAAATGGAAAATCCAATATTATTTCTAATATTAATATAATAATATAATATTTCTAATATTAATTCTTTGGCAATATCCATTTCTATTGTATTTCTTGTTTGCAGTGGTAATTGGTGCATTCTGCCTTTATCTGATGGCATAGGGTTTTGTAGCAGCTTTTAAACTTAACTACATAGTTTTGTTTTTTGTTTTTTTGTTCTTGGAGCTTCTTTATTGTTATGGGTAATTTGTTTTTTCTGGCTTTGGGGGTTACTAATGGTATGTATAGTTTAATGACTCTTTTGACTTCGAGCAAAAAAGTGTTATAATGATCTTCAGCAGTATTACAGCCAGTGAACAGAATGTGCCAATCAAGAGATGAGCGGTCAGCAGCTATGAGATCATAGTTAGCTTTTTTAAAGTTATAAATTGGAGTCCCATCATTATGACCCTCTTTGCAAGGACGTAAATTGAGACAAAAGTCAATCATGCTGTGGTCACTGTTGAAAAAGCATTCTTTCATTTGTAGACCATAAATTGAGTTTAAACTGTTGCAGAAGATGAGATCAAGACTATTTATTCGTACTCATTTCCTGTGTTCATGTTTATGTTTATACTTATACCTGTTTTCTCGTACATGTTTGACAAACTAAATAAAATAAAATTTCAGATTCTATGTAATTTTTAAAAAGGAGCTTCCAAAGAACCGAGACTTCTTTAGGATAAAATGTAAAAAATCGTGAAATAATTTATCCATTACTTGAAAGTGGAGTAATTGTGGCCCTGGGTTCCATTTTAAGCTTTACAAATTTATCACTGAAATGAACCCACCCATTTCCTCCTAACAATATGTATAGATGGATCTTATGTATCAAAAAATACTACTGAATTCATTGTAATTTTAAAGATGAAGATATGTAACTCTAGATGCCAAAATGCAGCATCGTCCAAAATAATCTGGAAGCCCAAATCAAATCAATTTGCTTAAATTATGCAATTCAGATACCTAAAATGCAGACTCATTTATTCAATTAGTTCAAATCAGACTTGCTTATCCCTCTAAGCTACAGAATAGAGCAGAATTCTCTTCTGTTTGGTGTAGGCTCTACCATCTCTTATCGTTTTCTGGAAGCATTACTGCATCTAAGCAGAATAACTAGGCGCACGTCTTCTGTTCTGCAATCTAAAGATTGCATTGAATCAACTTGATCTGGATCAACCTGATCCACACACCATTAAAAACAATAAGTCTGTGCGAGGTTTCAAGCATCTGTCCCTAAATGTACTGTATAAATTTAAAATAGTTAAATTACACAATGCTTTCTGGTCACTGCTAAGAGTGTTCAGAGGACCCTGTAGTAAATGAACTGACCAATTCTTTCTACATTCAGTAGTTCCTAAGAGTTCTTCTTAAGGTCCCAAAGCAATGGTGGGTTGCCCCCAGTTTGGACCAATTCGCAAGAACCAACAGTAAAACCAGCGCAAAGCCCTGCCCACCACTTCGGATGTCATCATCAGAGATCTGCGCATGTGCAGAAGCTTCTGCACATGTGCAGAAGCAAGGCACACACACAAGCGAAGCTAGCGCACGTGCACGATCCCGTTGCAAACCGGTAGTAAAGATAAGTAGAACCCACCCCTGTCCCAAAGGTGCTTTTTCAAAAGGCAACTGGATTTGTTTTTCCTTGAAGATGTTTCACTTCTCATCCAAGAATCTTCATCAGTTCTGAAGAACTGAAGAATTTTCTGAAGCACTGAAGAAGCTTCCTGGATGAGAAGTGAAACATCTTCAAGGAAAAATAAAGTTTCCAGTTGCCTTTTGGAAAAAAAAAAAACCAGAACTTGGGACAACCACCATCTGACTGAGAAACTCCATAGACATTCTTCTTAAGGTCTTCTTTCCGGGCAAATTGTCTCTCCTTACAGAGAATCTCAAGAAGGGAAAGGTGGGAATTTACAAAAAAAGGTCAGGGGAGAGAAATCACTATACGGTCTTAGACCTGCACTTGACATTGCTACCTTAACAAAGTTTCTGATGGCATGTTGACATCCTGTAGATGATGGAAGTTTCTACATAGCATGGAGGACAACTTGTGTCATCTTACAATCTAGGGATGGGCAAACTATGGGCCTCTGCAGCTTGTTGAAGTACTACATTGCTTATAAGCACACCCAATGGTGAGGAAAGCTGAAAGTTGCATATCAGCATCTGCAAGGCCGCAGTTATCCACCCTACCACATTTTTTTTGTTGTTCCTAGAGCATCCTCTTGTCAGTCCTAAAATTGCACCCTTGGCCTGTGTAAAGTTTTGGTTCAGTACAATTATTCTTTCATTGTGTTTTGATTTTCTCCTGCCAGATATTGGTCTTGTGCTGCACCCTGTCCTCAAATCTATAAGATGAAGAACAGTGTTTTTTTAAAAAAAATAGAAATAAAGACATGGCAGGAAAGGGTATTTTTCTCTGCAGTTTCACAGTTTTATGGTTGAGCATCACAAGAATCATCAGTTCTTCAGCTTCGGAAGAGATTAAGGAATCTGAACTCCCTGCATGAATGCTCTTGAGAATTCACCAACCCAAACATCAAGAATAGTCTCATGTTCCCTGAGCTTTCCTTTCTGGTGTGTAATTTAAAGGACAACAATGAATGGGCAGGAAGTCACCGAATTAAATTTTTCTGGCGACTTAATAATATATACATGCTCAAATACATCTTAAGACCTTCACAAATATCTGTCCTCCGAGTGTCCTGGATTAATTTACTAGATCACAATTCCAGCAAGAATAAAGGCACAATAGCTATTAAGCCATAGTTTCATGATTAATAAATAAAAGGTGTAATTCAGCTGAGAAGAGGACAACGGGAATTAAAGGTGTGTTGGCTCAGCTTTTAGCAATAAAATAACTCTAATCATTTTGTGGTGTTCAATTGCCTATCCAGGATGCTTCATAAAATCAGTTCTTCCATTAAGTACCACCATTCGGAGGCTTGGCAAGCTTTACAAAAAAAAAGTGGCATCATTTTCTATTTTACATACAACCCTACTCCATTTAGGAAATTACTTACAAAAGTGTACCGTGCAATCAGAATCAGCATGAGGTAGCTGTCAGGGGGCAGACTGCATCAGAAATGATCCTACTTTAAATTGCTGCTTACACATGAATAATTCTGAAGAACTTTAGGTCACCTGCTTTCTTAACCAATGGACAACCGTCCCAAGATTGTTATGAGTAGCAGTGTGCAAAGGTTTGAAATCTGAGACATTTCAGTGTGAAGCACTCAAGGTGGAGTTCAAAATTTCCAATTTCCAATTTGTTCCATCTGTTTCAGGCATGCTTCGAGGTCAACAATGGTCCAGCTTCAAGTTCAAAATATATTTTCTCAAACTCAAAACACTTCTAGAATGGTGAGGACAAGATGCTACAAATGCAAAAGCAGTATGTGAAATATTTCAAATATAAAAAGTGGTTTTGCATACCACTAATTGCGAGGATGAAATGAATAGAGCTCTCTTGTACTAGCTTATGCATCCGGATGAAAGGTGGGAGATAAATATGATTAATAGATATACGTCGTACACAATATTTGCCAGGGATATGAAATTGGGCCTTTAGAGGAAAAATCAATAGAACTGAGGTAGATGTGAGAAAAAGGAGAAAGGAGAAATTTTCTAACATCTTACGAAGATTATCATTATAACTCTACAGCTGGAAGTCTTGACGACCTTATTACAAAACAATATATATTCTGGATGTGGTCAAACGTATGTCCACTTATCAGAAGCAAATTCTGCTTATTTGTATTTGCTTGCATATTTATTAGAATTACATCTCAACATTCCTCTAGATTTGGATAAGGTTCAACCGCACAGTATTATTTTAACTCTGCAACCGCCAAATTGCTGGGGAAAACATTTTGATTAGTACCGGTGCTGCCTTAGGTGTACCAGAAATAAATAATGCAAGCATGTCATTTGCATTTTTTTTTACTTTACTTAAATTTGCATTTCCAAGTTTATATTTTGAATTAGCTTTTCTGGACAGAGTGTTACTACATGGTGGACATTGTGATGGTGATGGTAAGGATGATGACAGCTCAAAAACTGGAGTTGTCCTACCAATGTACACTTTTCAGATTAGAAAAAATTAATAAAGCTGTCATACTTTAAAATGTATGTAATAGCCATAATAAAGTCATTATCGCAAACTCAAGCAATAAAGCAACTACTTTGGCCCATAAACGACATGTCTTAAAAGCCATTTGTCTTCGTTTGTAATCCCAAAGACCAAAATATGAACTTTGCCTTGAAAAATGCCACTAATAGCCATGGCCATTCCTGACTGTTCCATTTGTCTGTAGAGATTCATGTATGTATTAATATTGAAGATTAATTTTATTACGTTGGGTACTGGATCTCTGTCACGGTGGTATTCCAGCATAATTGTTCAGAAATGGAAATTTTGAATAAATGGTCATTAATAAATCAAAGCTGGGGTGGGTATTCAGTTTGGTCTCCAAGGCTATGTGAGTAATGTATGGTGGATAGAGGCTGTGCACAAAATGCAAATTCACATGTACTTTTGTCACATTTATATCCCACCTTTCAGTAGATTTTATTTTCCTGGGCTCCAAGTTCACCGCAGATGGGGACTGCAGCCAAGAAATGAAAAGACACTTGCTCCCGGGGAGGAAAGCTATGGCAAATCTAGATAGCTTACTTAAAAAGCAGAGACATCACCCTGCCAACAAAAGTGTGTATAGTCAAGGCTATGGTTTTCCCAGTTGCAATGAATGGCTGTGAAAGTTGGACCATAAGAAAGGCTGAGCACCAAAGAATTGAGGCCTTTGAACTCTGGTGCTGGAGAAGACTCCTGCGAGTCCATTGGACTGCAAGGCAATCAAGCCGGTCAGTCCTAGAGGAGATCAACCCTGTCTGCTCTTTAGAAGACCAGATCCTGAAGATGAAACTCAAATACTTTGGCCACGTAATGAGAAGGAAGGACTCACTGGAGAAGAATCTAATCACTGGAATGATTGAGGGCAAAAGAAGAAAGGGACAGCAGAGAACAAGATGGCTGGATGGAGTCACTGAAGCAGCCGGTGTGAGCTTAAATGGACTCCAGGGGGTGGTAGAAGACAGGAAGGCCTGGAGGAACTTTATCCATGGGGTCGCGATGGGTCGGACATGACTTCGCAACTAACAACAACAACAAATGAGCTTATAGGGTAACGTCAATCAGCTGCTGTCCATAAACTTCTAACTTAAAAAGGGAAAGAGAGGAAAAGAGAAGAAAGGAGAATGAGAGAGTCCATTTCCCAGTTCTTCATACTTTATGGTTCCTATGATCCTCCACTACAGTGAAAACAGTCTTCCCATGTAGACCAATTAAACCACCACTTATAGGACAATTGGTCTTGTATCTTCTTTTCACAAGGTTGGGCTTTTAAGAGTGTCTGAGAAGAAAGCCCTGCCCAGCAAAAGAAGTCTATGATTTCTAGCGGTGAGAATTATAATTTCCTAACAATCAACCAATGGAACAGAAGTTGCCTTCAGAAGTTGTGGCTGCTCCATCACTGGAGATTTCAAAGAGAAATTGGACAATCATTTATCCTAAATAGTATAGGATCTCCTGCTCGAACAGGGTGTTGGGACTAGAAGCCCTCTGAGGTCCCTTCCAACTCTATTATTCTGTGTCTTATGTTCTAGCAATCTACTTCCTCTTTGCCATGAAATTCAAGATGCTGGTTGTTGACTATTGTTCTAAGTGTTTCCTGATGCAGGCCCAGGTTATTTACAGATTGCCTGCCTCCGATTACTGTTGCCTGTCTCATAAGATCAGATGGGATGGACATGTTTTAGGTCCCATCAATTAAGCAATGACATCTGATGGATGACATTGCTTAATTGATGATGTTTTCTTTGGTTGGATGAATTTGACTTGGGTGCAATATTCAATTATTTAAATATTTACTTATATCTCGACTTTATTATTTTTATAAGTCACTCAGGGCGGTGAACATACCTAATACTCCTTCCTCCTCCTATTTTCTCCACAACATCAACAATATGAGGTTGGTTGGACTGAAAGAGAGGCACCAGCCCAAGGGCACTCATCTGGCTTTCAGGTCTAAGGCTGGCCAAGAACTCACCATCTCCTGGTTTCTAGCCTAGTACTTTAATCACTAGATCAAACCGACTCTCTATGGTTTGTCAGACTTTGTTGCAGAAATTAAATCCAGAAAGCACACACAGGCAGACTGATGCAGCAGGATTCATTAACTTCTTTATATACATAGTAATTCATGAAAATAAATGTGCAATATCAATGTAGATTCTTCTTCAACGTAGTAGCAGTTACAAGCAAACACAAGGCAGGAGAGAACAGTTAGTTTCATTTCAGCAGAGCAGACAAGCCCAGGCTTGTTTCATTTCAGAGGTAAGCACAGAGCTCCTCTTTACAGAGCCTCCTCTATACAGGGGCAGTTAAGCTTCTGCACAGACTCTGTTGCCTAAGCCACGCCCAGACTTCTAGCTTAAGTTTCCGTTTCTAAACATCCTTCATTGGCTGAGCATGTTACCATGCCTATTCATTGGCTGACCTTGTTACCATGTCTCCATATATTCCCCATTGGCTGATCTATTCCAGGCCATGAATATTCATATTCTGACATGTTTGTTTTCATGTTTATTTCTTTTAAAAGTTTTCTTATGCTTGTTTTTCTTTGAGTATATTTGTTTGTTTTTAATGTTTCTTTGTTATGCATTGTTTTTCTGTGTACCCTTCCCTGAGTTGCTTATTAATTGGGCAACACTATAAATTGATTTAATAATAATAAAGTAGATGAATGCTACTACCACCAATGTCTGTCTTTGTAAGCCGTGGTGAGTCTCCTGGGTTTAGCAGCATGTACACCCAAAAAATTTAAAATAAAATAAATAAATAAATAGAGACTTGAAAAATCAGCCCCAATTTTCAGTCTGCTTAGCTTGTTACTTATTTCATTTCATTTTCATTTTCGTTTTATTTGATTTGTATACTGCCCTACTCCCGAAGGACTCAGGGCGTTGAACAGCCACACAATAAAATACACAAATACAAAATTTAAAATGCAGAATAAAATTGAATTAAATAATTTGGCCAGACAAATTAAGACAACCCCATCATTTAAACCAATTTAAAATTTACATATTAAAAGAAGTAAAAGGGAGAAAATTAGGCCAGGCCCGCCTGGTGAAATAAAAAGGTCTTAAGAGCGCGGTGGAAGGTGCGCAGAGCCGGGATCGTCCGTATCTCTGGGGGGAGCTCATTCCAGATAGTAGGAGCCTCCACAGAGAAGGCTCTCCCCTAGGGGCCGCCAGTCGACATTGTTTGGCCGACGGCACCCGGAGGAGCCCCTCCCTGTGAGAGCGTACCGGCCGGTGGGAAGCTATTGGTGGTAGTAGGCGGTCCCGTAGGTAACCAGGTCCTAAGCCATGGAGCACTCTAAAGGTGGTCACCAAAACCTTGAAGCGCACCCAGAAGACCACCGGGAGCCAGTGCAGCTTATTGATGGAAGACAAGAGAAGGCAGGGGAAGACGTGTTAATTTTGGTTGTGTGTTTTAGCCTCAATATAATGACTGTTCTCAATTTAATGAGAAAAAAAAATATTCCTATATGTTTTACTTACTATGTCAAGTTTAATACAAGAATTTTTGTGGGGTCCTTGGTGCTCCCTGAGCTTGGGTGTTTTCTTGCAGGCATATCATTATCCAATGATAGCTAACATCATCAGTGCTAGAATGGAATTGGATGAGGAGGGCAGCGATGGGTTTTGGATTATCTTACTACTGGCTTGCCCCGTACGCTCGCTTTGTGCGCACATGTGCCCGGTTTGTTTGCTTTGTGCGCACGTGGACCCAGTTCGCATGCATGCCTGCCTTCCACGCATGCATCCAGCCTTCCGTGCACACTCCCAGCCTCAAAAACTTGCCTAAATAGAATGGTATAGAACCCATGATTTCTGCTACCGGTTCGGGTGAACGGGCTCGAACCGGCTGAATACCACCTCTGGAGGAGGGGGGAGGAAGAAGAGTGGGTGGGGGGAGGAGGAGGAGGACTGTGGGGTATTTGGTGCTCTCTGAGATTGGTTGTTTTCTTGCAGGCTTGCCATTATCCAACTTGGTAACACCATCAGCGCTAGAAAGAGATTTTATTTTTGAATATTCAAATTTTGAAAAGGGAGAGCTTTTCAGTGAAATTCTGGTGAGCGCTATAGGGTGCTTTTGCATATTCTTGGTTATGAGGCGAAAAGTATATGTCGTATATGAAAACCCTGTTTTACACTCTAAATAGAATACAATAGAATTCTTTATTGGCCAATTGTGATTGGGCACACAAGGAATTTGTCTTTGGTGCATAGGAATCTGTAGTTCAAATGCTACTACCATACTAATAATAGAAATATTAATAAATTCAGTCCCAGTTGTATTGATGGGATCCAGAAAACTGAAGAAGGAAAACCCACTGGAACTTTAGAAGATCTCATCTTTTTCAGCCAAAGTACTTGCCTGATGTTGTTTTTACATTCTTTGCTTCAGCAGTGAGGTGGGAAGGATTCCAGAATATTTTTACTGTAATCCAGATGGAATCAACTTTTTTTTAATGAAATTTGAAGGAATTTCACTGCAGTAATGGCAACAATCTTTTGGCAATCTCTGTGCCTTGAATAACTAAGCCAGGGATTGCTACTCACATTTATTTACTACATGGATTGAAGACATTCTCTTCTCGGCGTTTAGATCATTTCTATTGGTTGGATTTGTGATGCACAACATCATCAAGGAGCAGATGAAAATGTGCTTTTCTTTTGAATCAGTGAAACATTTCATGGTCTTGGCAGAGTACATGTCTGAGTGTAAGTGTGAATGAAGTAGTTGAGTTTCAGGAAGCAAACACCAGCATAGAACAGAATAATAGGTGGCAACTTGAAAGCTTGGAAGGATTGAAACTTGAAGCTTGGAAACTTGAAGGATTGGAAGGGATCTTCTAGTTCAACTCCCTGTTCAAGCAGGAGACCCTAAATTTTTCTGCACAAATGGCTGTCCAGTCTCTTCTTGAGAACTTCTAGCACCCACAACTTCTGGAGGCAAGCCATTTCACTGATTAATTCTTCTGTCAGGAGATTTCTCCTTAATTCTAGGTTGGCTCTCCTCTAAAGATCTTCCATCCATCATTTCTTCTCCTGCCCTGGAGAATAGGTTGACCCTCTCTTCTCTGTGACCACACTTCAAGTACTAGAAGACTGCTATCATAGCCCCCCGGGTCTTTTTCTTCATTAGATTAGACATACCTAGTTCTCTCAATCATCCATTATACAGTTTCACTTCTATACCTCTTCTTAACATCTTGTTACTCTTCTCTGTACTCTCAACATCTTTTTTTTTTGTATCGTGGTGACCAGATCTAGATGCAGTATTCCAAATTTGGTCACAGGTGAGGATATCTATGTCCCAGATGTGAAAAAGTTTTAACCCAAACTTGAGGCATACATTTTGCCTGGAAAAAAGTTCCAAGATCAAACTGTCCTTAGAATGCTTGAGAGAAATTGAAGATGGTTCCAGAAATCATCTGTCAGAGTTGTCACCAGGTTAGAAACGGTTAAAAGCTATGAGGGAGCCGAGCGTGTTCATTCTTCAAAAGGAGTGGGGATAAGATAGCACTCTCCAAAAATCTGAAGGGATGTTACCTGGAACAGAGATCCAGAAGCAGAAAAAATGGCTTAAAGTAGAATCTGGCTGAACGTTTGAGAGCTTTCTAGCAATTTATCGGAGAAACTGTGGTTCCTCTTTCTGTCATCAAGCATGGCATGGCACAGTGTTTCTCAACCTTGACAACTTTAAAATGGGCAGACTTCAACTCCCAGAATTCCCTCAGGGGAAGCTGGGACTCTGTCTAGGTGTACATTCTGGTCTGTGATTCCAGGTCACATCAGGTAAGGCTTATTACTTTGGAAGAGTTACTCCTAACTCATTGAGACAGGCCTAAGTGAGACCATCCAACAGGTTGCTCCTGGCCTACAACATTTCTGTCGATTCAAGATGTTTCAAGCAGATTCGGCCTCTGTTTCATTTCCCTGGTGAAACCTGCAGAGCGAAGCCTAGGAGATACCACCTGGGCCCTGGATAATCCACAACCTTCTGGATCAAAAGGAATCATCCCCACCTTCACCTCCTGCAGATCTTCTACCCCATCAAAGAAGATCTTGGAAGGAAGACCGGAGAGGACCTCCTCCATATCTGAAAAATGCCAAGCCTTCCCCCACCCCACCCCAGTGGCACCGGAGTTTGAGTGTGGATGCCTTACATGTGGCTCCTCTCTGGGAAGCCCATCCCAAGACTGCAGGACACTTTTTCTCCTCCTCTTCTTCCTCCTAGGTGCTGAGTGGTTTCTTTCAGCCAGCAAACTCAGGTTAGGCTTGCGGGTGGGGGTGGGTGCAGACTTTCAACACCCCCCTTCTCCATTTCCATCCCACCCAAGCCAATGAACAAACCCAACCAACCACCCCATCCTTTAACCCAGCTCCGTGGGGGCAAGTCAGGCTCCCCAGGACCGGGTATCCGAAGTGGCCCCAGGTGCGGGATGGATGGGAAGAGAGGGGGGTGGACTTTGCCCGGGAGGTGGGAGGCGGATTGCGGGGGCGAGGGCTGCGGGAGAGAACCCGCCTGCCTTCTTTTTAATCCCGTCGCCCCCACCCAACCCGCTCTGTGTCGCCTGGACTGGGGGTGAGTGGGTGGGTGAAGGGGGGGGGGGATTCCTGAAGGCAGAGTCTCACCCGCGCGCAGCCACGCGCGCGGGGGCGCGCCTTCTACCCTCCCTGGCTCTCTCTCTCGCACACGCACGCACACACACACACACACACACACACACACACACACACACGGCGCCGCCGGAGCGCTGCTCTCTGCTTCCCCGCCGCCGCTGCTGCTCCCGGTTACGCCAGCCTTGCCTGCCGCCTCTCGCCCTCTGCCTTCGCCTCCGATTCTGCGCACAGGAGCCCCAAAGCCTGTCATTCTGCACGGCGGCACAGTTGTTGTCGGGTGGTTTTTGTGTGTGTGTGTGGTTTTTTTTTTTTTAATATATATATTATTTTTTTCCCTCGCTCGGGTCGGCGAGCGAGTGGGGGGGAAAGCACCCCCCACACCTCCCCCCCCCCACGCGAGCCAGCCCACGCAGAGAGCCAGCCGCGGCGAGGAGAGCGGCGCTGCCCACCCACCCACCCCCCAACCCCCAGCCCAGCATGGCTTCGGGGGACCTTTACGAGGTACGCGGAGCTTGGCCGGGCTTCTCTCGAGGGCAGCCAGCCGGCGACGGGAGAGAAGGGGAAGGGGAAGGGAGGCAGGGCGGGTTAAGGAGAGATCGCCCCGGCCGAGGCGGCTGCTGCTGCTGCTGCTGCTGCTGAGGGGACCCGGGGCGGCTTCGTCGGAGTTGCCGGAGGAAGCGGCGCGGGGCTGGGGAGGCGAAAGGCAGAGCCAGGCGCCGCCGCCGCCGCTGCCGCGGCTTGAGCCGGAGGGAAGGGAGCGATGGAGCCCTCCCCACCCTCTGCTGACTCCCATCGGGGGGACAGGGGGTCTTGGGTGGGGGAGAGCTTGGACTACCCCCGGACGGACGGCCGCTTTCCTCTGGGGGGGAGGGGGGCGGAAAAGTCCAGGTAAAGTGACCGAAGGGGAAGAAGCAGCGAAGTCTTGGCCGGCGCCACAAACTCTGCTTCTCCTCTTCCTCTTCCTCTTCCTCTTCCTCTTCTGGGAATGGAGGTGGGGAGGTGGGGTGGGGGGTAGGAAGGTGTCTGCCGAGCCTGGCGGGGAAGGGGCTGCATGCAAGGCAAGGGGAGTGGGAGGGGTTGACCGAGAGGGAGGAGCTACAGGGGTACAGATGCATGCTGGATGTTGGGGGTGGTTGGTTTTTTTTTCTCCCCTTCTTACCCTCCCCTGGGGGGGCTTCGGGTTGCAAGGAGGGTTGAGGGGTATTGTCCCAGGTTGGCCAGTAATGGGGGTGGGGGTGGGGGTGGGGGTCTCAGAAATGAAGGCTTCTGGGGTTGTTGGATGGCCTTTGGGTGGCACCAAATTGATTGACTCTCTGGTGCTGAAGGCTAGCCTGGACTTCTCTCAATGGGTTTCCAGGCGTAAGAGAAGTGCCAAAGACAGCAATTGTCCTCTGTCCGATCTGCTGAAAGGTGTGCTACCTTATTTATGGCTTGATTAGGTCAGTTGTGCATGGAGTCAAGTCTTGGTAGAATCTTCCTTTGCCGTGTCTACCACTAGCAAAGAATATTTGTTGCTCAGGATTGAGCTGTGGACTCCTTGAATCTCTCTCTGAGTTTGTTGGGGTTCTTCAAACTTGATCTGTGGTTCTTTCTTTTGGATCAGCCTTGGGATCTCACTGTGGTTGGCACCTCGTGTGCCGCGGATACATCCACAACCCAGCCAAAATGTCCTGCCAATTATGTCTGGTGCCATTTCCAGAGCACAGTTGTGGCCACGTTTTTCTCTTGAAGTATCCTCACATTTGACCTTCTAGCTCATCTTATGGCCTAGTTTACCTCACCTCTTCAGAGAAGAGGCAACAGATGTTCCATAACATGTAATTATGTTAAATACTATAGTATCAGAAGTTGTGGGAGCTTTATCGCTGGAAGCTTTGATGGATAGATGGCAGTCCAGAAGAGACTGGACTGCCATCTGTCAGAAATGGTGCAGGGTCTCCTGCTTGGGCGGAGGGTGTTGGACTAGATGACCTACAAGGTCCCTTCCAGCTCTGTTATTCTATCATTTGGAATAGTCTTCTCCACACTTTCCACAATGAAAGAGGGACTTACTGGGAGAAGAATGTTCTAAAACCTTTTCCGTTGTTATCCCCCTATAATGTTCATTCATTCAGTTTTTCAGGCAACATTTTTAATTGTAGCCAATTATTGGATCAATTACTTGTTAATATTTTACTTGTGATTAATCCCAGTTGGAAGTTTAGGTCATATTTTCTATTCGGCCCATGAGATAAGACTAATGTGTTTATAATTCTAGGGATAAATAGCCTATTTGATTGTGACAACTACTTTTCCATCAAATAATTTTTCTTTATTAAAGAAATAACCTGTGTCAAAGGTGACACGTGATATTAAACATGCCTGTAAAGCAGATCACGGTCTCAATCAAATATCATCCTGCCTGCTTCTATCCATTTTATCAATGTTTGCATGTTTTATGTTTTTATCTTGGCTATACACTGCCCTGAGTCCTTCGGGAGAAGGGCGGTATAGCAATATGATTAAATAAATAAATAAATAAATAAATAAATAAATAAATAAATAAATAAATAAATAAATAAATAAATAAATAAATAAATAAATAAATAAATAAATAAATAAATTTTCCTTTACATTATCCTTTAATAAAAAACAACTATACACAGAATACACAAAGAATAGCAGATAGTAAATGAAAGAAATTAAAAGTATAAAATTAAAAAAAGAAAGAAAAGGAAATATAACTACTTTACGTCAACATATTTACTGTAACTCTCCATATCTTTCTTCTATTGCAATCCATTCTTAATTCCACCAAGTCTATAGATTGATTTATCCACTGCATTATTTTTTAAATCATTAGCTTCATCCAATCACTATTCCTTGGCTTTTTCTCTTCATCAATTCAGTTTTCCTAAACAGAGGTAATCTGTACTTCAAATCATTCAGGTTCCCATCCAACAACATGGCATCGTCTCCCTATAAAATTATACATGCGTGTATGGCCTCCCCCCCCCTCAAAAAAAAAAATCTCCACAGAGATTTATCCATAAATACATTAAACAACCAAGAGGATGTCCCACATCATTATCTTTCCACACTGAATCAGTTATTAAGTATTCAATTTTTCCTCACAGGTGTTTATTTACATTGTATACTTGCTACATTTTATTCAGCAACCAATCACCAGACAAAACATTCCATAACTCAGAAGGCCTATTTACTTTATCTTATGCTTTTTTAAAATATCAAATAGTAGTGATGCCTCAGTATTCAACGTTAATTGGTTCTGGGAGGCATAATGAATACTAAAATCAAACAAACAAACCAGGAGACTTACCACATGATGCTTTCTTTTGGTCAGGAAACAATTTTCCACCTGCCCTTTTTCCTGTCAGTAAATTTTCCAGCATGGCCGACTTCCTGTGTGGCCATTTCCCTCTTCCTTTTGCGGGGCCCTGAATACCAAAGAAACTGCCTGGAGAGCATTTTCGCATCAAAATGCATCAAGTAAATTTGAGGAGTTTTGAAGCAGTCAAATGCCCAGGTGCCCCTGTACACTAAATTTTCTCAAATCCATCTCTTAGCGATCTCCCCAAAAGCAGAAATCTGTTCTGCCCACTACTCAACTAGCATAAAACTACATTGTGTTTCCAAATGTTGTTCATTCTCATTTTTTCTACCTCTTGGATCAGAATTCCGCCAAACAGCTTCTCAGGCAAAAGTAACACATTTATTTTCCTGTAGCTTTTTGTTTACGCTTGTAACACTCTTGGTGTTGTGGAATAATAATGGTGTACTTTCCAATTAGAAATAAATAAATGCAGTAATCACAAATGCATTAACCAAGTTATAGAAAAGAATTTGTATTGTTGTTTGTATTATATTTTATAAGCTAATAAAATGTTTAAAAATAAAATTTAAAAAATCCCACCTAATAATAACAACCATAATAATAATAATAATAATATTTAATAACAACAAAAACAAGTTATTAATCTAATGCACATATATATATAATTCATTTATATATATATAATATATATATTATATTAGTAATTATTATTAGTTTCAATAATAATAATAATAATAATAATAATAATAATAATAATAATAATAATAAACAAATAACCTAGGATGCTGGCAGCAACCCGTATCAGACATCAGTGCCAATCAATAATATTTTAAATTTTCGATTGACTGACTTTCATGTTTAATAAATAAAAGTATAATAAACGAAGTTACAGAAACACTCCAGAAGATAACACCCATATTTTGAACATTTCTCGGGTTATTATATTATCATTTATTAAATTTATTTGCCTAACCATCTCTCCACAATCCATACTTACAATCTTTTCATTTCTCACAGCATTTATTTTTGGTTTCATCATTTGTCTTGAACTTTGAGTGATAGCATTTTTACCATTTCATTCGTCATCATGTAATTCATATAGAAAACTTTAAAATATTCCATCCAGCATTCACTCATTTTAGTTTTGTTTCAAATCAGGTAATCACTTCTCTTTTTAATTCAACCCACTCTCTTGAAGTCTCCTTGTTTACCCCTCTTTGCCCTCTTACATTTTTTTATAACATTCATGCAAAAATTTTTGTGTCTGTTTTTATTTTATTCAAGACAAAGTTAAAATTCAAAACTCCAAAAAAATCAGAAAAAAAGAAAAAGACACAAAACAATTAAGACATTTAAAAAGGTGCATCAAAACCCCCCAACATATATAAACATATTATCGCCCTAATTAAATACTGATTAACACATTACTACAAAAATTGATTTGCATTTACTCTGTCTTTTAATCTTATCTTTCTTGCTTTCCTTGACATTATTATTTGTAGCTATTTTTTTCCTATATGCTTTATACATTATCTTTCTCTCTTCCTCATATTTTTCCTCATTTTTAATGATTCCCTTGCATGTATTTGTTTCTCATCCACAGTTTCTTTCACTTCATCATCCTATCATGGATTTTATTTATTCTTGAAATCCATCTGTCTTAAAAGTTGCTAAGGTTGAGAAACGCTGCCCTGGATAACAAGAAATTCCTTACTGCAGTTTCATAACTCTTGTACAACAACTAAAGAAATATGTATTGATCATAAAGTCATGTGCAATGATTACTAACTACTCCCGCCATAAGCATTTGTCATCTTTCACAAGAAACAGTGTTGATTAAAGTTTGAACCCCAGATTTTAAAGCAATGATAACTTAGCCAAAATTCTTTATATTACCGAAGGAAAACATTCAATTTTTAATAAGATTGTATTGAACTTCAGATACTTTTTCCTGACTCATGCTCATTTATTCCTAAACCCAGTAATCCAAAATAACATACCGTATGTATTTGTGACATCAAAATGCAAGCTCCGTGGTTTTGTGGGTGCTGCAATTTTGCATGCAGATACATCAGAAGCAGGGTTTTCACTGTAATACACAATGCGTGTTTCATCACTTCTTCCACCTCTATATATCAGCAACTATGCATGAATTCCTTGTTTTGAATTAGTTAGGCATTTAAGCCTGTAAACTTGTAATGAAAGCCACAACTGGATGTTTAGTGGAAGACAATTGTAAATGGAAACACCTCTATCAAATTAATTATATTTCTTCTAAGCGTAGGGGTTTTTTCCTGAAATGGAAGAAGTATAGACTTCCTTTGACAATTATTTAAGTTTTCTACAAAAAGCCAAAGGAGGCGATATGCAGTAAGAAAGGAATATTTAAGATACATTTTTAGCGTTGTGCATTCCATTGAATAATGAACTTAGCTTGGTTTATCCAAAAAAAAAAAAAAAGATTCTTGTTGTCAAGAATGTTTATATTATTTTGTGATTTGGCTGTATTTCAGCATAGATGTCTCACCCATTTCTACAATAAAGCCTGCTTCTACAGAGTTGGCATGACAGGACAATGTCCTCATCACTAACATCCTAATTTTTTAGAAATATTAACCAGTCTTGTGCTTAAGAAAAGAAGAGGATTGATGGTTGATTTTATGTTCCATGTAGAACATATCTATGAACATGGAGTGGAATTTTTATGTGTATGCACTAGTACTGATAAGCTTATTTGACCAATGCTACCAATACTAGCAAAATGCTGAGTCAACAGCTAGGAATATTAATAGATTTTCAACTTTGGATTGTGTGTGGTTTTTTTTTTCTCATAACGTCTGTTTTCAGTTATAATAATACGCATATTGGAAAGTCATAAGGTAGATAAAAACTTTCTCTTTCCCTCTCACCTGGCGATCACAATAGCTAAATTTATAGCTAAAACAACCTCTCAGAGTCACTGGGAGGTGGCATATAAATTTGATTAATAATTTTTTAAAAAAAAAAATCTCTTCTGAGATAATCCATAACATGGGCATCAATTTATAGAGTTCTTAAGTAAAGGTAAAGGTTCCCCTGCACATATGTGCTAGTTGTTCCCGGCTCTAGGGGGCGGTGCTCATCTCCGTTTCAAAGCCGAAGAGCCAGACGTCTCCATGGTCATATGGCTGGCATGACTCAATGCCAAAGGCGCATGGAACGCTGTTACCTTCCCACCAAAGGTGGTCCCTATTTTTCTACTTGCACTTTTTTTTACGTGCTTTCAAACTGCTAGGTTGGCAGAAGCTGGGACAAGTCACGGGAGCTCACCCTGTTATGCGGCATTAGGGATTTGAACCACTGAACTGCTGACCTTTCAATCGACAAGCTCAGCATCTTAGCCACTGAGCCACCATGGCCCTATAGAGTTCTTACTAAAACTCAAACAAACTCGTCTTTTAATATATAAGAAAAGGCCTTTCATACTGAGATACTCATGTTGATTTCAGATGCATAAATAGAATTAACCCTATGAGAAACACAATATCATATTCTATGGCCATGTATAAAGAGATTTAAGTTTTACTATGATTGCCTTCAAGAATTATGGAATGAGGGGTACTTGATGCTCTACCTGGGTTATTTTTTTTACTCCATTCATTATCTCCTCTTTGAAAGTGCCTGCCAAACAATATCTCCTGACAATTACCATAGATTATTTTACTATATGAAATTAATGAAAATTCACCACATTCTGAGCCATAAAATATTCAAAGTCACCAATCCAGAAAATGCATACATAAAATAATAGGTAGGTTGCGCAAAGAATATGTATTCTAAAATTATTTTTGTGTGTTTTCTAAAAAAAATATGAGAAGATGTTTCTGCAGTTGCTGCAAATGGTTGTCAAACTTGTTCAAAATTGGATACTTTTGTTCATATAAGCAATCTGTATCTTTTCCAATTTTATTTATTTATTTATTTATTAGTTCAATTTATATGCTGCCCTCCTCCGAAGACTCAGGGCGGCTTACAATGCACTTATAGAAATAGCCTTCATTCTTTTGTATCTACCTGCTTATTAGGGCTTTTGCCCCCCCCCCCCCCAATAAGCGGTGTTTCTACAATGTCAGCTTATTGTCCCCACAATCCGGGTCCTCAATTTACCTACCTCGTGAAGGATGGAAGGCTGAGTCAACCTTGAGCCTGGTGAGATTTGAACTCTCAGTAATTGCAGGCAGCTGGCAGCTAAGTGTTACATAACAGCACTTAATCCGCTGCACCATCAAGGCTCATTATAAATTCCTTTGAACGGATGAAATATATTGTGATATGTATGACTAGTCCCACCTCCAGAATAATACCTGCTGGCCAGAATTCATGAGTAATGGAAGACATTTCCCAGTCCAGAGATATACAGTACCTATTGATACAGGAGAATATTTGTAGGTCAGGGTTGAAATGACATGATGAAACTCGTTAATTTCACAAGTTATGGACAGATTTAACCATAGTTTTGACTGGGAAACCCTAACTAAGCCAAATCCATGTCTTTTTTCCAATTTAAAAAAAGTCAGTTTGGCCATCTCAACAAATTCCATCATCTTCACCAAACATTCCTCTATTCTGGACTGCTGGATCTTTCTATCTTGGTGCATATAATAATTTCACTGCAGTTGTCATATAAAAACACAATGTTCCATGTTTTTCCAATTGTCTGTCCATCGGTCCCAAAAGATAGACTTCTGGGTTCAATTGTATATTCATCTTTAAAATCATCTGAATCAGTGTAGGAATTTGAATCCAAAATTTTCTAGCTTTTTTAGACATCCACCATGATAATATATCCCTTGCTTGTTCATAGTTCCATTGTGTATTTGAAATGCCTTTACTAGGCAATTTCTCTGGAAACATATACCCACAAAACATCATATTATAGAAAATACCTTTAAAATTATAACAATGTAAATTTCAATCCTTTCAATCACATATTTTCCCATTGCTCCATCTGTATATTATAACCAAAGTTTTAGAATAGAATTCTTTATTGGCCAAGTGCGATTGGACACACAAGGAATTTGTCTTTGGTGCATATGCTCTCAGTGTACATAAGAAGAATAAAATACATTCATCGAGAATAAAAAGATACAACGCTTAGTAATAGTCAAGGTTACTAATAAGCTATCAAATTGTACTAGTAAACAAATAAAACAGTATAAATTGAAAAATACAAGTAACATGGTTTAGTAATAAGTGGGAAGAAATAGATACTAGTAAGGAAGAGAAGAATACAGTCTTAGTAAATTATTTGACATTGTTGAGGGAATTAGTGGTTTAGCAGAGTGATGGCATTCGGGAAAAAACTGTCCTTGTGTCTAGTTGTTCTGGTGTGCAATGCTCTATAGCGTCATTTTGAGGTTAGAAGTCGAAACAATTTATGTCCAGGATGTGAGGGGTCTGTAGATATTTTCACAGCCCTCTTTTTGACCTGCGCAGCATAGAGATCACTTTATACCTTTTCACTTATTCTGTTTCAAATATCAACAGAAGTTTATACATTTTAGCAATTAGATGGTCATCATTTGTACATAATTCCATTTCAAGCTCAACCTAACCAATATCTTGATGCAGATATTTTCTGATGCAGATTATTGCAGACATTAATGATAAACTGAATCAGTAGTGTTATCATAAATGGTAGCTTTCAGGTTTGTTGATTGATGCTTATTTAAACTTGTAATTGACTTGGAAAATCTTTATATTTTATATTGCCTTCTGCTCTGGCATGTTAAGGGTAATGAATGATTCAATCATAAAGGTATTTGATCAACAAAATAATCCAGAGCAATTGTGATTACAGATGTTTGAACATTTAACTGGTAAGCTTCAAATGGGGTGGGGTGGGGGAATAAAATCATGCTACTAGTATATTACCATTAGGGTTATAGGCTTCAGGATTAACAATCCTGGTTTTATATCTTGACAAACAGGTATCTGTCTTTAGATTTTTCCAAAATTAACAGCCATGCAACAATTCAGTCAGGGTATTATTAATTCACCTGCTTAAATAAATGCCAGGATTTGAGAGTGGGCAGGCACACCAGCTTTTAAATCTTGATAGTTTCGGAATAGATACAAGCATTTTTGGAGCAGAATTGAGAAACGGCAGAACAAAATTTCCCTTTTCTTTCCTTTTATTCTCAAATAATTATTGCGAGAAAATGAAAGCAGCTGATCTATTGTGTTGCTCCTACTCAGAACAGATTATCTTGCATTGTAATATCAAGCTTTTGAAAGTAGTGTTGCTGATAATGGAATGCAGAACCCAAATTTGGTGGAGGTGCTTGAGGTTAGTGTGCATCTCAAGCCTATAACTTTTCCTAGGATACAAAAATTTGGCTTCAGGTATCACTATGAATCATTTACATCCAGATCTTTTCATTTCAGTGCTGTTTACAAGCTGGTTCTTAGAAGAATCGAACCATTTATTCTCTATCGTCCCATCCTTTAAGAAGTGAAAGACTTGTCTTCCTAATCTTTTTACAGTATAATAAGGTTGATAAAGGGGATGCAGTGGCTCAGTGGCTAAGACACTGAGCTTGTCGATCGAAAGGTTGGCAGTTCAGCAGTTCGAATCCCGAGTGCCGCATAACGGGGTGACCTCCTGTTATTTGTCCCAGCTTCTGCCAACCTAGCAGTTCAAAAGCATGTAAAAAATGCAAGTAAAAAAATAGGGACCACCTTTGGTGGGAAGGTAACGGCGTTCCGTGTGCCGTTGGCATTGAGTCATGCCGGCCACATGACCACGGAGATGTCTTCGGACAGCGCTGGCTCTTTGGCTTTGAAACAGAGATGAATACCCCCTAGAGTCGGGAACGACTAGCACATGTGTGCAAGGGGAACTTTTACCTTACTTTTTAAGGTTAATATTTTTGACTGGCGGAGGACACACACACATGATGATGATGATGATAATGGACAATGATGATAACAACCACTTTAAACTTCATGTAAACAGCTTTAAATTTGATTGTAAAAAAAATTGCAGCAGAGTTCTTGAAGTCTGGAATACCTTACCCGATTCAGTTGTTTCAGCTACTAACTTTCACAGTTTTAATGCCAACTGAACTCCTGTGGATCTCACAAAATATTTAGCAGGTTCCTGAGGGGGCATGTGTAAGTGCTATTGTGCCTATCACCCCTAAACATTTTAGGGTTTTTTCCCCATTTTGTTCATTCAAATTTGTAATTTTTGTTTGATGAATAAATAAAAAAGGATAATGACGGTGATGAAGATGATGATGATTGGGGGAGACTGACCAGAGGCTTGAACATTTGCTCTGACTTTTCTCACCTTCTCTTGTTTTTACTTATTTTTGTCCCAAGCATTACTGGAAAACTGCACCATTTTTATTTGGTGTCTTGTGAACTTGGAAATGCTGGGTGCTGCAAAATAGGAGCTCTGGGTTATAACTGTGATCTGCAGGCCATTGTTCTACATCTCTGCCTTTAAACCAACTTCTGAGCTCCATCAGACTGAGATAGCTCTCAAGCCATCGTCATCTTTTGCTTCCCCTCCAAAATATCATATCTAGGAAAAGGTCCAGCTGGATGCATCCATCAGCCAAAGATGAAAATAATACAGAAGTTTGGCTGGCTGGCTGGCGAGTTTCCCCTCTCTTTGCTGGCTACCCAGAAAGACATTTGGGATACTTGATACTTGATTGGGATACTTGAGATAAGCCTTTTGTTGTGAATGCGCTATGCTCCATTTGTAACATTTTCATGGAGGACGACATCTGTCTCCTGTGTTTTCCCAACACTTCTTCCATCTTTTGGCTTTGAAAATAAATCCATTGATGGAAGGAAAGGAACGGACGACAAAGCTAGGAGCTGTTCTTCTAGAAACAGTAAATACTACTAGTCCTGAGTCTACAATACTAAAAAGGAAACATGTTCAGCAGTGGTGAAATCTGAACCGGTTTACTACCAATTCGCTGGTTGTGCATGTGCGCTACGCATGCACAGTGCGCACCACACACCAAATGCGAGGTGTGCACACACACAGTGCATGCCAAAAGGAGGCATGGGATAAGTAGAACAGCGCGGGGGGGGGGAGGTGATCAGCTGTGGCATTTGGTCTTTTTTTTTAACTTTTAAAAGCCTTTTTTTTTACAACCTATTCGGCCGAATAGGTTGTAAAAAAAAAGGCTTTTAAAAGTTAAAAAAAAAACTCTGATGATCAGGCAGCTCAGCTGGGATCGTCAGAGCCATTTTTTACCTTTTAAAGGCATTTTTTAAAAGAAGCGGCAAGCGGGCGACTGGGTGATTGAGTGGGCATGGGCGGGGGAGGCAGGGATTTTTGCTACCGGTTCTCCGAACCACCACCCACCATCGCTACCGAATCGGGCGATCCGGTCTGAACCGGGAGCATTTCACCCCTAATGTTCAGGTTCTTTGTATCAGGAGAATGGACCACCAGATGGTATATATGTGTAAAGTTGTTCCTCTTTGGCAGCACAGATGTTATAGAATTTCCCCGTCCTCCGAAATCCAATTAGATCTTACCTTGTGAGGCCTCAGGAATTTCTTAAAAACAGATTTGTTGAAGAGGACTTTTGCTTGTAGAAGTTTCCATCTACTTTTATTGCTTTCTTGGTGGTTGGTTGATGGTTTTTATTGGTGGCTTCATTTTGCCTGTTGCATACTCTGATGTAATTGTACCTTGGAGGTTTTAGAATTATAATTGTAACCTATCAAGAGACTCTTGCTTGCAGTGAACAAGAAATCAATTGATCAATCAATCATCTAAAAAGAAGTAATTCTAAAAGTTAGGTGATGGAAAGGGAAATAATAGTATTCAGTACAATAAAGCTTCAAATAAACGTACTAAATTTTCAGTCCACATTCAGCTAAACTCAATGCTTATACTACAATAGAATTGTGACATTGCTAAAAAGTAAGTTGAAAATTACTTAAACTAGGTGGTGGCTCAGTAGCTAAGAAGAGGGACGCCTTGGCTCAGTGGCTAAGACGCTGAGCTTGTCAATCGAAAGGTCAGCAGTTCGAATCCTGAGTGCCACGTAACTGGGTGAGCTCCTGTTACTTGTCCCAGTTTCTGCCAACCTAGCAATTCGAAAGCACGTAAAAAATACAAGTAGAAAAATAGGGACCACCTTTGGTGGGAAGGTAAGAGTGTTCCATGCACCTTTTTGGCATTGAGTCATGCTGGCCACATGACCACAGATACGTCTTCGGACAGCACTGGCTCTTCGGCTTTGAAACAGAGATGAGCCCTGCCCCCTAGAGTCGGGAACATCTAGCACATATCTGCGAGGGGAACCTTTACCTTTACCTTTAAGGGTTAGGGATAAGTAAACTTTCAAGCTAGAGTTAGTGCCTTTCCAACCAGAAAAAAAGAAAAAGAAGAAAACAAAAAACAATACTTTAAAAAATAGTCAAAAATCACATAAGCTTGTAAGGTTTCATTAGGTTTGCCATTTTCCTCTGAAATTTCCTGAGATTTCCTGGGGATGTTTTAATTAATTTATGTTCTATGAGATTCAGTTCTGAGGTTTCAGTGGAGCCAACCAGGAGTGTTTTACAGCTGTGCATTACCTCCAATGGTCAGCTACTGGTTAAACCAAGAATATAAAGAACAACAGTGTATATTTAACAAGTGTGATAAAATGCTAGTCAGGTTTGTTTTTCTGAGAGCTGTCGCCTTTCTTTTTAAAATGCATCAATTTATACTTGAGAGAACCCATTATCTTTCTTCAGGTCCTTAGAAAAAAACACATTTGAGGTTCCTCTATTTGTATATTTAATCAGCAAATAAAGTTATACATCAAATAGTTCACAGAGTTTTCAGAAGATCTTCATTTCATAGAACAGAACAGAACAGAACAGAACAGAACAGAACAGAACAGAATAGAATTCTTTATTGGTCAAGTGTGATTGGACACACGAGGAATTTGTCTTGGTGCATACACTCTCATAAAAGAGAAGATAAATTCGTCAAGAATCGTAAGGTACAACACTTAATGATAATCATAGGGAACAAATAAGCAATCAAATCATATTAGGAAACAGTCAATATAACTGCCAATGCTAGTTAACTATATATATATATATATATATATATATATATATATATATATATATATATATATACATACATACATACATATACATACACACACATACATACATACATACATACACATACACACACACACATATGTTTTCTGAGGTTTTCGCAGGTGTTTGTATGTAGGTCTTTGGTTATTCGGGTCTTCTCCCGCGTAAAATTGGAAGTATCTTGGCGACGTTTCGGCGAAGTCTCATTCGTCATCTTCAGGCTGGTGCCGAACACCAGCCTGAAGATGACGAATGAGACTTCGTTGAAACGTCGCCAAGATACTTCCAATTTTATGCGGGAGAAGACCCGAATAACCAAAGATCTACATGTATGTATGTATGAATGTATGTATGTATGTATGTATCTTTCTGTGCTAGTTAAAAACAGAGGCCAAATTTCAGAGATGACTGTCCTAGCTTCAGTTAGGAGTTTTTAAGGAATCTGGGATGAGCATGACAAATGCAGCAGATCCCAAATCTGGTGCTTTCCTAGATGTGCTGGACCAGAAACATTGGCTTGCTTGCTGGCTCAGATGACAGCAAATATAGCTGTGTAAAGGACTGAAGCATACTACAGTGAGAAAAGCTGAGATAGGCAAACAGGAAAAATATTCTTTACTGAAGTTCTGCAGGAAACTATAGTGAGAACCTGGGATAAGGTTAACCAGGGGCAAAACTTAAAACTCCCTTCCAGGGAGTATGTACTTCCACACACTTCCAGAGAGGGTGTGGAGTCCTTGGTGCTCTCTGAGTTTGGTTGTTTGCTTGCAAATATTTCAGAGTGGCAAATTCACTCCTCTGAGGAATAGGGACTGAATAGGAAGCATGAATAGGATGCTTCCTATTCATGCTTAGGAATTGGGACTGAATAGGAGCCTACCAATTATTAGAGGTGAGAAAAATGATTTCCAAACCTAAATTATTTGTTGTAGTTGTTCAGTCGCTAAGTCATCTTTGCAACCCCATGGACCATAGCATGCCAGCCCCCCATACTCCACTGTCTCCCCGAGTCTGCCCATATTTATGTTCATTGCATCAGTGACATTATCTAACCCATCTCATTCGTTGCCGTCCCCTTGTCATTTTGCCTTCCATCTTTCCCAACATCAGAGACTTTTCCAATGAGTCCTGACTTCTCATTTGGTGGCCAAAGTATTTGAGATCCAGCTTCAGTATCTGTCCTTCCAAAGAATAATCAGATTGATTTCCTTTAGGATTCACTAATTTGATCTTGCAGTCCAAGGGATTCTCAAGTCGTCTTCAACACCACAACTTGAAGACCTCAATTCTTCGGCATTCAGCCTTCCTTATGGTCCAACTCTCACAACCATACATTACTAACAGGAAAACCATAACTTTGAATATTGGTCCATAATGTAACATACAACAGCCACAAAGCTAGTTAAGACATTAGGCTGCAGTAGAACCAGTTGCCAAATCACAAGAAGTAATCATTTCATCCTGTTTGAACTTGGCCACTGTTTCACATTGAACAGTGTCTCCTTTTCTGGGTACTATGCTTTAAGAAAGATCCACAGGAGCTGGAAAACATGGAAAGACTGACCACAAGGATTATCCAAAGACTAGAAATGAAAGAGAGATCTGTCATTCTTGACAGAGCTACTGTTCTTTGACTTTCTGTGCAGGATGGAAGAGCTCACAATTCTCATACCCGAAGAAAAAGGACACACACTTCCTTGTTCTTCTGCCTTCCTTCTCTGGATGGGGCAAAGATAGACAAAGGGACTGTAAAGTGGGGAAAAGGAAATTGATGAAGGAACCTCATAAGATATCTTGTTGAGGGCCTTCAAGACTAACTCTACCAACAGCAAACAATACTAATAATTAACTCAGGCAAGTTAAGTTTCACCTTGGAAAGAAAAAATGAGGCTGGATGTGGGAGGAGTCTTCAGGTATCTGTGTCACCCAGAAGAAGGCATCTTCTCTTATCATCCCAGAATGTAGGACACGTGGAATCATTGTCTTAACTTACTGGAAGATTTTCCAACTGAACATTAGCAAAAATATGCTAAGTAGCAGCAGTTGGACATTGGAGACAATTCTTAAGAAAGTTGTGGACTTTCCATTACTAGATAATTTCAAGCAAATGCTAGATGACCATCTATTGCGGGTATTTTAACTTGGATCCCTGTATTGAGGTTGAATTAAATGATCTCAAAGGCCCCTTTCTACAGCCTGATGAAGCCTTGAACTCCCTGAAAGCTCGTCTCTTTCCACGTCGATATCATGTCTTTTCAAGTCAGCTGCTCAACATCCCTTATAAGGTAAAGGTAAAGGTTCCCGTGCACATGCAAGCAACTCGTTCCCAACTCTAGGGGGCAGTGCTCATCTCTGTTTCAAAGCCAAAGAGCCAGATCTGCCCGAAGACGTCTCTGTGGTCCTATGGCCGGCATGACTAAACACCAAAGGCGCATGGAACGTTGTTACCTTCTCACCAAAGGTGGTCCCTATTTTTCTACTTGCAATTTTTATGTGCTTTCGAACTGCTAGGTTGGCAGAAGCTGGGACAAGTAATGGGAGCTCATCCCATTACGCAGCGCTAGGGATTCAAATCTCTGAACTGCCGACCTTCTGATTGACAAGCTCAGCGTCTTAGCACTGAGCCACCACATCCCTAACACCCTTATATAGAGATTTAATTCAAAGCTATGTAGGTCGGACTATGTGCGAAAGCTCCTTTGTCCCACTTCTTTAGAAGTCCCTGTCCCAAATCAATAATCTTCTTCTTTCAATTGTCAGTCAGCGAAGACATTTCCTTTTAGAAAGGCAGTTGATTCAGTTCATGCTTGATATTTTGACTTAGTTTGACTCTTTGTCCTTCTCTTTCTGCTACTGCTTTTAATTAGGGAACAGTTTGGTGTCATAATTGCTTAGTCGTTTTGTGCTATTTGTAGTTTGTAAAGCTAGTTAGAGTGGGAAAAGTGGGGTAAAAAAAATAATTTAATTGGAATAAAGGACCTCAGAGTTGAAAAAAATCAGAATTTAATTTGAATCCAGATTATACAGTTTGGGGGGGTACATGAAAGTCTTCGTCCATTTCAGTGGTGGGTTCCTCCCAGTTCAGCCCGGTTCCCCCGAGCCAGTAGCGGTGACAATATGACGTCACCGAACCGGTTCTCTTTGTTCAGGAGCTGGGCCCTTTTGCTCTGCCCGTGTTATTCTTACCTTTTATTTGGCCCCGCCCCCAATCTATTTGCTGCCTCCTGAGTCCCAGCTGATGGCTAGAAGGAAAAAAAATGTTTAAACTCTTGCTGCAGGTCTTCAAAGGGCCGCCCTACAGCTGATCAGTGTTAAAACACAGTGTGGTGATACACTAGTGCCTCCAAAAACAAATGGGTAGACCGGGATGTTCGAAAAACAAATGGGTAGGCCAGGACGTTCCAAAAACAAATGGTAGATTAGGACACTCCAAGAATAAATGGGTAGACCGGTACAGCTCTGCAAGCAGTTAAAAACCTGGTAGACCAGTACCTCTGCTAAATCCTAAAGAGTTGTCACATGACCATCAAGCCATGCCCACAAAATATGCCACTCCTACAGAACTGGTAGTAAAAAAATTTAGAACCCACCCCTGGTCCATTTGGATTTAGTTCTGGGCTACATAATAAAAATCATAGGAGGTCTTAGCAAATAAACTCCTTTCTCATCTCATATACCAGTGGTAGCTGCCAAGTTCATGGAACAATTACATTGAAGGTTTTCCACTGTTAAATTGAGCAGTATCTGATCGTGGTAGGAAGAAATAGGAGGTGTCTTCGCTGAAAAACAGTTTTGTAACTGATGTGGGGAGCTAGAAATATTTATTTCAGCAATAATCTACATTGTTCCATATGAACAACGTGGAATATTAGTCCACCCCATTGTTAACAAAGATTCAAAGGTCTAGAAAAATTTGACTTGGGACTTTCTCTGGAACACAATTTGCAAATTCAAAAAGGAAGTCAAATGTTCAATTAAGACAAGGGTCAGGGAACATGCGAGGAGGGGAGTTTCCCCCATTTTTTAGTTACAGAAATATCTCTAACACAGTTTTCTTAACATTTCTCACAATATTTTTTGCCTCTGCTTGAAAACCACAACATTTTGTTCCTCTACCTTTTCGTTCTTTTTCTTTGTCCTCACAGATTGCTTACAAATACACACGCACATTACACAATAAAAACCATAGCATATAAATATGAAATGATGACTTGTGGGGGGGACATGAGTATGGAATTAAGTAATGTTGAGGCATGTCCCAAATTATAAAATTCAAATGTAATCAAAATTAGGCCTTGTTTTCTAATCAAAAGGATGATTATGTGACAAAAAAGAGCTATGGAAAATTCTTTTGTTCATTCATTAATTTTTTTTAACAGCATAGCATATTCATGGCTTATTTATTTATTTATTCAAAGAATTTATGCAGCCACCCATCTTAAGCGAGTCTGGGTGGCTTACCATAATAAGAAAACCAATAAATAAAACGATTATAAAACAATAAAAACAGCGAAAGAATAATTTGCTTCTCTCTTTTTCCCGTTATTTGTTATACCGGGGAGAAGTCAACCTTGTATCTATTTATAACGTAGGGATCTTGGTTGTGTCAACCTTTTTTTAATAAAAGATGAATTGCTCGTTATTTTGAAGAGCACAAGAATAATCAGAAGTTAATAACCAATTATCTCAACAAATGAAAACAAAAGCTTGTTTGGAGCCATAAATATATCATGGGTTGTCTATTTTATACATATTAAAAGAAGAGTTTTGGTTTAGTTTTTTAAGTGAAAGAAGTTGTGATTTAGGGAACAAATATTATCCAGCAATTAATATAATTGCACATTTACCTGGTCTACTAGAAAACGTAACAGTGTAAAGCATATTCATTCAAGACATACGTTTTTTCTCTCAATTTTCAAAATTTGTTACTCAACTTCTCACCTCGCTTTTGTGTCCTTTGTGCATACTCATTCATCAGTCTTTGTATAGGTTTTTCTTCATTCTTCCAGGTATTATGTTATATTTCCAGTAATCCTTCTTTCTTGCCTATGCATGGATACTGTTGTGTTCTTTAGAATTTTGTTAACATATTTAACTAGGACTTGCAACTAGCTAACTAACTTAGAAGCACCAGCTTACAAAGGCCTTCTCTAATATTACTGTTTGTTTGTTTGTTTGTTTATTTATTTATTGGTTCAATTTATATGACGCCCTTCTCCGGAGACTTAGGGTGGCTTACAATACGTTAAGCAATAGCCTTCCTACTTTTGTATATACCTGCTTAGTAGGGCTTTCGGGGCCCCCCCCAAGCGGTTTTCTTTTTTATACAAAGTCAGCTTATTGCCCCCAAAATCAGCTTATTGCCTTTTTTATACAAAGTCAGCTTATTGCCCCCAGGTTCTCATTTTACCTACCTTGAAAGAATGGAAGGCTGAGTCAACCTTGAATACTAGGAAACTATTTTTATAATCAAGGTCAACTGTTGATTTAGTAGACAAACTCATGTAGATTTTTAAGATTGCCCAAAGACAGTTGGCCAATTTCATTCCATTTCTTCTCTGGGACACTTTTATGTCCACTTTTGTGATACCAAGCATGTTCAGTTCTGAAAAGTTACCTGATTTTTCAGCATATCTTGGGAAGACAATGGGTTCTCCACCTTAAAAAACACAAAAAGTGTGAGATTCATTTTTCCATTAATGTAGTGAATTATGAGTGGAGATATACAGTTCGTCGCTCTGCTGTCTTTGTGTGCATGTGTGGGTGTTCATATGCATGCATGTGTACACACAAATTATATATCTACACGTATTTCAGGCGAGAAGAACATTTCTGAGAAATTCTCAGGGACAGGGGATAGAGTTTTTGAACATGTTTCAATACGACACTAAAAGTACCTGTGGCAGGGTTCCGACGGATGCCCTAATTAAATCATGAGTCTCGAGCCAAGCTTCAAAAGCTTCAGTTATTTATTAGGAGCTTCATGTGGGCATGTTCCCAAGTGAAGCCAGCTCTGACCCTATGTAATTTACGCTCCAATTATGATCCTGTTCCCCACCCCCAGGGTGTGTCATCAATCACATTTGTCAACGGAGCAATTTTTTTAAAAAATTTGATTTATATGCTGCCCTTCTCCAGAGACTCAGGGCGGCTTACAATGCATTAAGCAAATTTCGTAGGTTGTAGAGGTCACTCCCCTTTGGCTGCTGTAGGTAACCCTAGGATACAGCCTTGAGAGAGAGAAGTGTGGAATGTGTATCTGTCTTTGGCTGCTATGCCATTTTGCCAGTTTCCCATCCCCCCCCCCCAAGCCTATGGCAACTCGAGAGCAGGCCAGGGATACTTTGCGAGTTAACAACCTGTATGAATGTCCCATCTTTCATTGTATAATTGATGTCTGAAGATTCCCTGGCTTCCTACACTCACATTAAAACCCAAGAGAAGACATCCAAGAGAACTATTCTTGGGAGGCTTTCTCAGTAGTGGTACCTACCTTTGAGGTCCTTCCCTTGACATGTGTTTGGAGAATTTCTTCTGCTCTTACAAAAATTTGCAGAAATGTATAGATGATAGATAGATAGATAGATAGATAGATAGATAGATAGATAGATAGATAGATAGATGATAGATAGATAGATAGATAGATAGATAGATAGATAGATAGATAGATAGAATTCTTTATTAGCCAAATGTGATTGGACACACAAGGAATTTGTCTTTGGTGCATATGCTCTCAATGTACATAAAAAGAAAAGATACATTCATCAAGAATCATAAGGTACAACACTTAAGTGATAGTCATAGGGTACAAATAAGCAATCAAATCATACTAAGAAACAATATAAATCGTAAGATATAAGCAACAAAGTTACAGTTATGCAGTCATAAGTGGAAGGAGATGGGTGATAGGAATGATGAGAAGACTAATAGTAATAGTAATGCAGCCTTAGTGAATAGTTAGACAGTGTTGTGGGAATTAGTTGTTTAGCAGAGTGATGGCATTTGGGGAAAAGCTGTTCTTGTGTCTAGTTGTTCTGGTTGCAGTGCTGTATCGTGTCGTTTTGAGGGTAGGAGTTGAAACAATTTATGTCCAGGATATGAGGGATCTGTAAATATTTTCACAGCCCTCTTTTTGACTCATGCAGTATGCAGGTCCTCAAAGGAAGGCAGGTTGGTAGCCATTGTTTTTTCTGCAGTTCTAATTATCCTTTGAAGTCTGTGTCTGAATCAAACCAGACAGTTATAGAAGTGCAGGTGACAGACTCAATAATTCCTCTGTAGAACTGGATCAGCAGCTCTTTGGGCAGTTTGAGCTTTCTGAGCTGGCACAGAAAGAACATTCTTTGTTGTGCTTTTTTGATGGTATTTTTGATGTTGGGTGTCCATTTTAGGTCTTGAGGTATGTTAGAACCTAGAAATTTGAAGGTCTCTATTGTTCCACCCAATTTCTCTATCCATATATGTATTTGGGGGAGAAAGTTCCCTGTTGTGATGTTAATTGCCCATGACAAGCATTAGAGTGAAGAAGTCATTCCAAAGTTCTCTGATGTAGCATCAGAGGTTGATAAAATAAAGGGTACTTATTATTTAAGGGTCTTTGTTTCCTTCTATGGAATTAGTTCATTCGTTAAACCTCATAATTCATTAAGATGGTAGTAAAGATGATTTCATGCATGTCCTTCAGTATAACAATCAATAACATTATTTGACTACTCTGATAGATTTACCTATTTCAGTGTGGTCAGGAGGGAGCTGATGAGAACAGAGGTAAGCCAGCAAAAAAGAAATTCCACTGCAAGATTTTACAGAAAGCCTGTTATCCAGAATACGTTTATTTGGGAGGAATTCCTTCTCCTCCCATCCTAAATATGGTCAAGGAACACAGAAAGAAATATGAATAGCACTGAATACTTTGTGCTAATAATAACACTAGTAACAACAGAAGCTCAAACAGAATTGCATCGATAATGGGGAGACCTGCAACTAACTTCATTAACCTGTTTTCAAATTTACTAAAAGACTCCCAAACCCCGTGGCCTAAAAATGATCTTTTCTTTTAAGTAAGGGGAAAATCACAGAAGTGAGCACAACTGTACGAAGTGAGGTGTACTTTCAAATATAGAATTGCCTGAGGCGCAACTTTATAGCAGAGGCATTCAAAATATTAGTTACTGGTTAATCCCTTAAATTCAAATGAGACTGGTTGCATTGGAAGAAACACTGAATTTACAGACTCTGATCTGCTGATCAATGCAGGAATACATATTAAAACATCTCCAATAAATGTTCAATTAGCCTTTGTTACAACAAAATTTACCCCAATCCTGAGTCATGATGTCATTGTGTGTGTTTAGGACTAGGAGTAATCCCAAATATCCAATCAGAATCCTATAACTGAAGACAATTATTCTGTGTATTAGAATAGAAACACTAGACTTAGATCTTCCTATAAATGCTAGGTATTGACCTGGGGGATTTGTTTGTTTGTTTGTTTGTTTGTTTGTTTGTTCGTTCATTCATTCATTCATTCATTCATTCATTCATTCATTTTCTGTAGCCATCTAACTCAACCAAGTGACTCTGGGCAGCTCACAATTATAAAAGTATAGAATAATAAAACAATAAAAACATGCAGAAAATAAATACATGTAGCAGCTGAGATAATTAATCAACTAATGGTAAAGCCAAGCAAAGGGACTCATATGATATTGAATTATGGTCTTTCATATATTGAGTATATTGAATGAGATGAATGGTCTAGAAACACAAAAAATAAATACATAAACACATAAACTTCATGCTATATATTTATCATACAATATGCTTTTGAGCTACAGTCTTTCACCTTGCCTTGTTGTGCCTTGACATCATCACCTAAACTCCTTATTCATCCTTCTGCTACTTGCTATGTCTAACAAACCCACAATGGAGGCAGAGAAGGCCTTCTGAATAATTGGGAAAATTGTATATCATACAACTGTTTCCTGTAGTAATTTAGACCTTACAGATGGATTGGTGAGAGAGTAAGCATTTCCTCAAATATTTATTTCCTAGGCGTCTGTATTAAACATTTTAAGCATCTCTACTATCAGCTGTCCCCCGATACCACTAGATGAGATCACTAGGTCTCACTGCCTTAGAAGAATGAGGAAAATCCTCAGGGATGACTCACACCCTGGTCACAACTTCTTTTATCCTCCTACCATCGGGAAGGAGATATAGAAGCATACAGTGTTTCCCCGAAAATAAGACCCTGTCTTATATTTTTTTGAATCCTGAAATAAGCGCTTGGCCTTATTGCCATGCGCTCAAAAGCCCGATTGGGCTTATTATCAGGGGATTTCTTATTTTGAGGGAAACAGAGTGGGTAGGTAGTGAGAGAGAGAGAGAGAGAGAGAGAGAGAGAGAGATGCTGTGTTTCCCCGAAAATAAGACCCTGTCTTCTATTTTTTTGAACCCTGAAATAAGCGCTTGGCCTTATTGCCATGCGCTCAAAAGCCCGATTGGGCTTATTATCAGGGGATGCCTTATTTTGGGGAAAACAGGATTGCCAGCTGCACAAACAGGCTGAAGAACAGTTTTTATCCTGTCAGACTCCTGAATGCGAAATAACATCATAACTACATAGTATGATGGACTTGCAGGATGTGCAACGTGTAACGTGTTCACGCTGGTGCAATAGGACTGGGTGTTTTGTTAGTATGATTTATTGGGTTAGGGATTTTCTGTCTTCACTGTGAGTTGTATTGTCTTGTGGGGTGGATGCACTGAGGGATCTCAACCAATCTCACTGCACAAATGTTGAGCGCTGACAATAAAAATTTGAAATTAGAAAACTTTAGAAATGACACAGATGCCAGTAAACGTCTTCTAATACAGCAGACAGTTCTAAACCCTTGTTTTTGGTTAACGGCATGCCTACCTAGAAGACTGATAATTCCCAGATTTATGTAATTGGTTCTGACAAATCAATAAAGACTATCATAATTTGCAGGAACAAATTTTATTTTTACTATACTTTTTTTTAAAAATGAAAAAAAGTTACAATATCTTCTAGCAACTTTAAGCATTACCGTGGGATGAGATTAGATTGCTTTGTTGAAAACAGTAGAAACATTGAATCATTTTCATTTTTTAAAAAAAGCTTTTTCAATTTATTGTCCTAATTGTGAGGACTAAATGCCGTTGTGCACGTAAAGATATCTTCCAAAAAGGGCCCTCTTTTATATGAGAGAGGATGTAGGGAAATTGTGATTTTTAGAAGTCACCAAGGAAACTGAAGCAATACATCCAGTGGTTGGTTCCTCCTGGTTCCACCTGGTTCTGCCGAGCCAGTAGCAGTGATGATATGACATCATTGAACCGGTTCTGCCCCCCGCCCCCCGCCTCCCCCCCACGTTATTCTTACCTTTTATTTTGCCCTACCCCCAATCTATTGCTGCCTCCCGAGTCCCAGCTGATGGGCTATAAGGAAAAACACTGTTTAAACTCTTGCCGCGGGGCTTCAAAGGGCCGCCCTACAGCTGATCAGTGGTAAAAGGCAGTTTGGTGGTAGACCGGTGCCTCCAAAAACAAATGAGTAGACCAGTGCCTGCAAAAATAAATGGGTAGAGCAGTGCCTGCAAAAATACATGGGTAGACCAGTTCCTGCAAAAATACATGGGTAGACCGGTGCCTGCAAAAATACATGGGTAGACCGGTGCCTGCAAAAATATATGATTAGACTGGTACAGCTCTGCAAGCAGTTAAAAGCTTGGTAGACCAGTACCTCTGCTAAATCCTAAAGAATTGTCACATGTCCATCAAGCCATGCCCACAAAATAAGCTACGCCCACAGAACCAGTAGTAAAAAAATTTAGAACCCACCCCTGAATACATCCAAAAGATGGATTGAGGGTTTCTTCAAGGATCTCTCCAAAGTCAGTATGTGAATGATGATAAAAGAACCGGCATTGATTTTTGGATTACAGTATTGTTTTTCTTGGGCACATCAGCATAAATATGCACTCATGCTCTCTGAATTGAATGACACTGTTGGAAAGGATTTTGTGGTCGTGGCAAAAAATGCATGATTCCGAAAACACACAGTCCATGCATTCTTCTCCTCTCGCTGTTCTCACCACTTCTGGCCAGAGAGTGACCTACTAACATATAGGAGCCATCACAAGTTCTAGTTAGTGAAGCTCTTAAGTGATGCATCAGGCATGGTGTCATACCAATGCTGTTTGTTAGTTGAGATTCTAGAAAGTGCAGAGAAGAGCAACAAAGATGATTAGGGGACTGGAGGCTAAAACTTATGAAGAATGGTTGCAGGAATTGGGTAAGTCCAGCCTGATGAAAAGAAGGACCAGGGGTGACATGATAGTGATGTTCCAATATCTCAGGGGCTGCCACAGAGAAGAGGGAGTCAGACTATGTTCCAAAGCATACTGGGGGTAGGACAAGAAGCAATGAGTGGAAACTAATCAAGGAGAAAACCAACCTCAAACTAAGCTGACAGTTAGAACAATCCATCAGTGGAACAATTTGCTTCCAGAAGTTGTAAATGCTCCAACACTGGAAGTTTTTAAGAAGAGATTTGCCTGAAATGGTATAGGGCAGTGATGGCTAACCTTTTTGCCATCACGTGCCAGGAGTGGGGGGGAGGGTCGCATGTGGGTATGTGCCCCATGCATGCACATGTGACACACACACCCACTCCCGCCCCCCACTCCTGGCACAAGATGGCCCGGTGGGCCCAGTAGGCCTGTTTTTCTCTCTCCCCAGGCTCCTAGAAAGGCTCTGGAGGCTGGGAAAAGCAAAAAACGGTCCTTCTCTGGGCAGGTGGGGGAGGCCGTTTTTTCCCTCCCCAAGCTCCTAGAAAGGCACTGGAGCCTGGGGAGAGAGAAAAACGGGCCTTCCCCACCCCCCACCCCCACCCAAGGCCCTCCGGAGGCAGGAAACAGCCTGTTTCCCTACTTCTGGTGGGCCTAGAAGGCCTGAAAACCAGCTGCGCGCTGGAGCTGAGCTCGCATGTCCACCGATATGGCTACGCGTGCCTTAGGTACGCCATCACGGATATAAGGTTTCCTGCCTAAGCAGGGGGTTGGACTAAAAGACCTTTCAACTCTGTTATTCTATTCTGTTTGACATAGAGCAAGATGTTTTCCATAGTACTTAGCACCCTTTGTTTAGAAAGTTCTGACTGTAAGATCATAGTTTAGATCAGCTGTCCATTTACAGTCCCGGTGGAAAGAAGATATTATATTTTTTAAAAAAATGATATTCTGTTTGCTACATGGAAGTAAGAGAAGGCATTTGTTGGTTCTCATTGTCCTCCAACAGAAATTAAAGGTCAGAGCTGCTGCCCAGCCAGAACAAGGGAAAGAAGGAAGCTTCAGAACCACTTCTGAGGAAATTCCTTGCAAGACCTCCAAAGGCTGATTGAAAAATCCATTTGGATGAATAATCCTGCCTCATTTCCTCCGGGCAAAAAGGAAGAGTCAACTTCTTGGTTGCTTCAGCAGTGACATGCAGTTAAGGAATCATATAGCATAACTCTTGAGCCCAAGGGCTACACCCAGACTTTGAGGGATAAATCAGAAGATTAACTGCCATCAGAAGGCAGGGGCAACCCAAATACTTGTATTTGTTTTGCAAAATGTTTCTACTGCCCATTCAAACAACTTTTAAAGTTAAAATAAATCTGAATCCAATCAAATTAATTACCAAAGAGATAATTTGATTAAGACCCAGGTATCACACCTGTCCTGTTCATGTGTCTATATTGTATGTGGGTAGATTGCAAAAACCACTCAGTTCATTAGAAATTTTTCTTACTCCAAAGAAAAAGAATCTGCACAAGGCATAACATGAATTGTATTCAGTGAAGACTGTATGTGTTCATTTTAGTTTCCAGTGTTCTTTGTTCTATATGTATATATAGTTTATTATGTTTATATCTGAGCTTTCCTCTCGGATCTCAAGATCAATGTGTTGTCCTTCAATTTGTCTGCTCAACAAACTTGTGGAGAGGGTTGAGTTTGAGTGATAAGGATTGGCCCATCTTCACCTGGTCCATCATCACCTGAATCAGAAATAGAACTTAAGTCTTCTCCATCTCAGTCCAACACCTTAGCCACTACATCACTCTGGATTTCAATATTTCCAAAGAGAAATGAGATATATTTTCAGAGATCTCACTTTCCAAGAAAAAAAAAAGGCGAATAACTACTAAAACAGAAGAACTGATTTTCCCCTCACCCCAAATGGAAGTGACCAACATTTCTTCTGCTGGAAGAAATTCTAATCCATTTAAAAACCTGCAGTCAACTGCCATGAGCAGTAGAGAACCAATAATCTACTCCCCAAAGAAGGACTTATTTATTTATTTATTCATTTATTTATTCATTCGTTCATTCATGCATGCATGCATTCATTTAATTTGTCAAACGTGTAGTAGATAATAGGTATAAGCATAAACATGATTATGAATTCATGAAATGGATACAAATAAATGGGGACAGTACGACAGGGATGGTAGGCACGATGATGCACTTATGCACGCCCCTTGCAGACCTCTTAGGAACGGGGTGAGGTCCACGGTAAACAGTTTAAGGTTGAAGCTGTGGGGGTTAGAGGATGTAACAACAAAGTCAAGTACAGCATTCCAGGCGTCGATCACTCTGTTGCTGAAGTTGTATTTTCTGCAATCGAGTTTGGAGCGGTTGAGTTTGTATCTATTGTGTACTCGTTTATTATTGCATTTGAAGCTGAAGTAGTCATTGACAGGTAGGATGTTGTGTACTATACTTAGGTCACAGCGTAGGCAGCGTAGTTCTAGGTTGTCCAAGCCCGAAATTGCAAGCCTGGTGGCATAAGGCATTCTGTTGTGAACAGAGGAGTGGAGGACTCTTCTTGTGAAATAATTCTGGACTCGCTCAATTGTGTTAATGTCAGATATGCAGTATGGATTCCTGGCAAACAAGCTGTATTCGAGAATTGGTCTGGCAAGGATTTTATATGCCCTAGTTTGCAGTACAATGTTACCAGAGAAGAAACTTCACAAAATTAGGTTAACAGCTCTTAATGCCTTTTTGGCAATGCTGTTACAGTGAGCTCTGGGGCTTAGATCGTTTGAGATGAGTACTTCCAGGTCCTTGACAGAGTGAGGGTCGTCTACGAGGTCTTATCCGCCCAGCTTGTATTTGGTGTTCTGATTTTTGTTGCCAATGTGTAAGACAGAGCATCTGTTGGTTGATATTTGGATCTCAACTTTTGAAAAATTTTCCAAAAAAAATGTTCAATTTGTTTTTTTCAAAAATTTGAGATTTTGAGACTTCATTGTGAAAGCTCTGGATGAAGAGGCTCTGCATTCTTTCAGAACTTTAACACATCCACATAGTATTTTGGAGAAGATTTGAACAAGCAAAGACATCATGGATCGGAAGCTCGGGTTCCATGTGACTGGGGATGAGGAGAGGTCACAGAGGGGATTGGAGGATCCTCTAAAAGGATTGGTTGGTTGGGTTGTGGGTTGGTTCCCGAATCAGAACATTCCATTATTTAAGCTATTTACACGAGTTATGGACTGCAGCAGGGCTGTCATCCAACTTTCCTCTACCCCCCATTAGCTCTGTTTCCTTGGTGAAGAAATATATTTGGATGCTTTTAGATTTTACAATTCTATTTTGGATACAACTGTTGAAATGATTTGGAAGCAGTGAATGAAATCTGTGCTCTCTTATCTGGCTTATATCAGTAGTATTCAGCTATCCCAAAAAAGAGCAAATATTTCTTACTCACTAGCATATGCTGACCCCAATTTATGGCATCATAAATAAGTATCGTGTGTAACTTTGCTATTTACAAGAGGATGTATTTTCTCAGCACAATACTCATAACTATGGTCTGTTCCAGTGGTGGGTTGCTCCTGGTTCGGTCCAGTTCTTGCAAACCGGTAGTAAAAGTGGCAGGAGCAGTGGTGGGTTCCTCCTGGTTCAGCCCGGTTCCACTGAGCCGGTAGCGGTGATGATATGACATCACTAAACCAGTTCTGCCCCCCTCCCCGTGTTATTTTATTTGGCCCCGCCCCCAATCTATTGCTGCCTCCTGAATCCCAGCTGATGGGCTATAAGGAAAAACTGTTTAAACTCTTGCCATGGGACTTCAAAGGGCCTCCCTACAGCTGATCAGTGGTAAAAGGCAGTTTGGTGATAGACCAGTGCTTCCAAAAACAAATGAGTAGACCAGTGTCTGCAAAAATAAATGAGTAGACTGGTACAGCTCTGCAAGCAGTTAAAAGTCTGGTAGACCAGTACCTCTGTTAAATCTTAAAGAATTGTCACATGACCATCAAGCCACGCCCACAAAATAAGCCATGCCCACGGAGCCGGTAGTAAAAAAATTTAGAACCCACCCCTGGGCAGGAAGCTCCGCCCACCCGCCCAGACCTCATCATAGATGATGCGCAGAAGCACGCTTGCATGAGCAAGCAAAGCGAGTGAGCAAAGCGAGCGCCCATGCGCGCTCCCATTGTGAACCAGTAGTAAAGGTATGTAGAACCCACCCATGGTCTGTACCGTTCTTCGTTATATGGTTGGTTGGTTAGTTTTAGTCAATCAATCAATTTATTTATTATTTTGACCACCAGTCATAACAAATAAGATAAAACCTGCCCAAAAATGTCCACATAGTAATATTATTAAAATATATTAAAAGATATAAAAAGATCAGTAAGGACATTCAGTGTTGTTAAACTCTTTCATTAGCAAATAAAACATTAGAAAGCATTAAAAACTTTTGATAAATTATTCTCTGTTCAGCAGCAGCCTGTGTAAAGCTTGCTAATTTCCAGACTGATGTCTCCTTGTCTAAATTCATTAGATATATGCTTTAGGTAATTCCATCAATTTTGTTCCAGTTTCATAGTATTTGAAGTATAGAGGCCTTTTAAGCCTATCCCCTCCCCCCCCCCAAAAGGAAGAAATTGAAGAGCTCACATATACATCAGCTGAGATGAGGTTCCAGAAATGCAACCCTAGCATTGAAAAGGAGTTATTATGTGCTACATTCTCAGAGGAAGCACTGGTGTTTTCATTTCCAACTGAAGTAAATCTTAGATTTTATAGAGCCCTGCTTAATGGACTGTGGATGCAACAGATAAATGTTGAGGTTAGGCTTTGCCACCAATAGTGGACAGAATCCAATGTATCTGAAATAACCCAAGCCATTGACGTAATTTACTTAACTTGCATCATTTAACCTCCCTGATGTAATGCCTCATTGACATCATTTGTGTTATTGTGAGAGTCACACGAGTAGGCAGCATACCAAAGAAGGCAAATAGTTGCAAACTAACCCACATTATATATAATTACACCCATTACACTTAACAGGCATTCAAATTCAACATCGCCCTTTCTCTCCAAATGGCCCATTAGATTGAGTTTCGACTATAGTTGAGTAATGATTACATCTAACATCAGAAATGAAAAACGTGGCATCTTAAGTTATAAGAAGGTGGATTCTGATTGAGTGTTACAAAGAAAAGCTTCCCAACAGTAAATTCAGTTGGAAGCATTTATTTATTTATTTATTTATTTATTGGTATTTATTTATTTATTTATTGGCATTTATTTATCTGTCATCTATCTATCCATCCATTCATCCATCCATCCATCTTACCCTGTTTATAAGCCTCCCTTATCAACTAGGAACCTGGATGGCAAGCCACCTAATGCATATACACAATTAAAACTAAATTATGAAGTCCAAACAAATTAAAATTAAGCCTAAATGTACAAGAAGCACTTGCAGAAGGAGCGGCAGAATGTGGGGGTGGAGTTAAAAGAGATATCAGCCTAGAATTCCTTCATAGCCACAAGTGAACTAAGAGCCAACCTCCCTTGAACTCAATGGACACTTATCTAACTCCAAGCAGGTGCTAACCATTAGTTGGAAAGAGTCCTGAGCATAGGCTATGTAGTATTTAGACCTGGTCTTTCACACCTGACAGCACTACAACCAGGGATGGAATCTACTTAACTTCCCTACCAGTTTGGAAGTGCGTGTGCGCGTTACGTGCAATTTTCCAAAATTGGAAGTAACGACATCCGGGTGGGTGGCGGAGCCTCGCGCTGTTGCCGCTACCAGTTCTCCAAACCAGCTGCCACTACCGGTGCGCCTGAACCGGTGCGAACCTGTAGCATTTCACCCAGTGGAGGGTTGCCCCTGGTTCACACCAGTTCTATAGAACCAGTAGTAAAACCAGTGGGAGGCTCCACCCACCGACCCCGACATCATCAAAACACTTCTGCACATGCACAGAACCGGTAGTAAAGGTAAGTAGAACCCACCCCTGATTTCATCCCTGACTACAACTAACAAGAGGGTGAAATGCCCATTAGAATAACATGGTTTTAAATTGCATCTTAAATGCATAGAGGGAGAGGGCCATCTTCATTTTAGGAATAAGGTGTTCCAAAGAGTAAGGGATGCCACTGAAACATATTCAGGCAAAGAGAGGGCAATCATTTGCCAGGGATGATTTAATTTGAATTCCTGCATTAGGCAAGTATTAGACTAATAACTTTCCTGTGTTGGGATTCTAATGTTGACTAATATAACTCACCCATCCCAGAACCACACCCAAAACCTGTTCCCCAGGTGTCATATTTAATTTGACCAAAAGAGAAGCATTGAATACATAGGGAGTAATCATCTAGCTGTAATTCACTGCAGACTACATTTGAAATGAAATCAGATCAAAATGTTGTTTTGTCCAGACTAATCCAGACCTTGGCATGTCATTTGTTGGTCAGAGGGGGCCCTTCAGCCCCCTCCAGATTGGTCCTCTGCAACAGCAGAGAAAGTACTTGGTGGAATTTTCTGTAAAAAGGAGGAAAAACATGATTCTTCACTGCATGCTCACAATTTAGGGTTTTTTTTTAATATTATATTTTTATTTCATGTTTTTATTGTTCGCTTTTCTCAGACTTTTCTACAGTGAGAAAGACATCAAGTCTAGCCAGTAGTAGTTTTGGAGGTTGTGGATCCATTTTGACCAGGGCACTAATGGCTAGGCTACATGAGATTCTAACCAATGGTGAAATCCAATTTTTTTTTTACTACCGGTTCTGTGGGCATGGCTTGATGGGCATGGTTTGGCTTGGTGGGCGTGACAGGGGAAGGATACTGCAAAATCTCCATTCCCTCCCCATTCCAGAGGAAGGATTCTGCAAAATCTCCATTCCCTCCCCACTCCTGGGGGAAAGATACCATAAAATCCCCATTCCCTCTCCACTCCTGGGGAAAGGATACTGTAAAATCCCTATTTCCTCTCCACTCCAGGGAAAAGATACTGTAAAAACCCCATTCCCTCCCCACTCCTGGGGGAAGGACACTGCAAAATCACCATTCCCTCCCCACTCTGGGGCCAGCCAGAGGTGGTATTTGCCGGTTCTCCAAACTACTCAAAATTTCTGCTACCAGTTCTCCAGAACCTGTCAGAACCTACTGGATTTCTGATTCTAATATATTTAGGCTGTAAAATTGAAAGAGACCCCACTGGATTAAACCCAAAAGACATGAAGTTTGTACTTTCTGCTTACACCATCATTTAGTAAGAATTTCCCACACTACTACTATCGGAGGCTACTATGCCCTGTCAAGGTTAACAAATGGGAAGAAATAAAAAATAAATAATAGTAACAGCAGTGGCTTTGGATATAGAGTTGTTTCTGTATATGTGGTGCAGAGGAACAAATTAACCCATGCCCACCTATTAATGTTATATTCCCTAAAAAGTTGCTCATTATATTTTAAAAATTGCCATTTATTGCAGGAATATATGACTCATGTCTTGTTTTGATAAAGTTAGGAGAAATTTAAACCAATATAAGAGAAGGACAGGGGGAGCCTGGTGATGGTGTCAAGAGAGGAATAAGCCTAGAATCAGTATGTTCCCATAAGCAGCCCAAGCCCAGTCCCCCTTGAATTCCATTGACTCTTATCTAGCACCAGTTTAGTGCTGGACATTACTTCGCTAGATTCTTGTGCATAGGCATGAGCAATAAATCAGCTTGACTGGGACTTAGCATGTGGACTTGATTCTTTGCGCCGGACAAGTAATTTGTTCTGCTCTTTAATGCCATTGCACAATTTTGTGCAGGATGATCCAACCAATCCTTCTTTCTGCAAAATTAATGATAGCTTACAGCAGGGGTGTCAAACTTGATTTCATTGAGGGTTGCATCAGGATTGTGTTTGACCTTGGGGGGGCTGGGGGAGCATGGCCACCTCGACGTCACTCCTCTCGGAGGCGGAGTACTTAGATCTGATGATCTAAATATGCTGCCCTCCCAAGCTCCGTTTTCACTGGTAGAGAGTTGCAGGAGGCCATGACGGCCGAAAACGGAGCTTGGGAGCCTGTTTTCGCTGGCAGAAGCATCGCAGGCCAGTCCTTCGCTGTTTCCAGGGCAGCCCCGTGGGCCAGATTTAAGTACTTCGCAGGCCGGATTTGGCTCCTGGGCCTTGAGTTTTACACCCCTGGCCTACAGGTTTGCTTAAAATTTTGTGTGAAAGCCCCATGATAGCTGGGTGCCAAGTAGCTTAAAGTACAGTCATGGAAGACCTGAAGTCCATTCTTTTTACTCTTGCCTGAGTGATCCATTTCCTTTGCTGCTACTGAGTATAGCAGATAAACAACCACAATCAGCACACAGTCTCTGCCGTAAGGCAGGGAAAGAATGCCGTCCGTTAAGAGCACTTCCACAATCTCTCTTTCTCTCCAATTTAATAGTAGAAACGTCCGTTGGGTTAAATGACAGAGTTCCTTTTGCTTTAAGAATTCTCTTTGAATCTAGTAGGATGCTTGAGTTGCTCCTTTGTGATGTATCGCCTAGGGAGATTCCACTCGAGGGTAGTCAAGATTAGATTGTCATTTTGGGCCAACTGAATTGTAATTGTACCCAAATTGTTTTCACGGGCAAAAATAAGGCCTCAGTAACAAGTACTGCGGTCAGCCAACAGAAGTGGCCTCCTCTTTTCACAAGCTATGATATTTAATAATATCTAATTATTACTAATTTGAATTATTACTAATTTGAACTAATGGAAGTTCAAAACCATACAGATCTTCAGCCGCAGTCAACTATAATATTGTGGAACTATTTAGGTAGCAAAACGGTCATCTTCTAGTTTAATTGTATAGGGGACCCTATACCCGTGATGCCAAACCTATGGTACACGTGCCACAGGTGGCATGCAAAGCCCTCTCTGTGGGCATGTAAGCCATCGCCCCAGGTCAGCTTCACCGCGCATTTGCACACGCCTCCCGCCAGCTAGCTGGTTTTCAAGTCTCTGCCGCACAGGTACGGGGCACATGCAGGAGACGCATACACATGCATGCGAGGGGGCCACACATGCGGGGGTCGCTGTGCATATATGGGGGTGCACATGGGGGGTTAGATGTGCATGTGTGGGGGTCACATGGGGGGTTGTGCACGCATTGCATTGTGAGTGTGTGTGCGCGTTCGGCACTCGGCAGCAAAAAGGTTAGCTATCACTGCCCTATACCATTTCAGACAAATATATACAATAATGATGTACCACCAATTTGCATCCCTATCCACATACTCTCTGGAGGACTCCACTACCTTAGAATAATATAATAGAGCTGGAAGAGACATTGGACGTCTTCTAGTCCAATCCCTGCTCAAACAGGAAACTCTATGCCATTTTAGATAGATGGTAGTCCAGTCTTTCCTTTAAGACCTCCACTGATGGACCACCCACACTTCTGGAGGCAAGTTATTCCACTGATTAATTGTTCTTACTGTCAGGAAATTCCTTCTTAGTTCTAGGTTGCTTCTCTCCTTGATGAGTTTCCATCCGTTACTTCTTGTCCTGCCTTCAAGTGCTTTGGAGAATAGCTTGACTCTTTGTGGCAGCCTCTTAGATATTGGAAGACTATCATGTCACCCTTTGGCCACATTTTCCTTAAATGAGACATACCAAATTCCTGCCACCGTTCTTCATATGCTTTAGCCATCAGTTCCCTAATCATCTTTCTTGCTCTTCTCTGCACTCTTTCTAGAGTCTCCACATCATGATTCTTTCATATCTGTCAAACTGGCAAGATTACAGGAAATTTTAAGAAACAGAGATCAAAGAAAAGATACGTTCTGTATCTGCTGGGCACTGGTGGGTTTCAAATTTTTTTACTACTGGTTCTGTGGGCGTGGCATGGCTTGGTGGGCTTGGCAAGGGAAGGATACTGTAAAATCTCCATTCCCTGCCCACTCCAGGGGAAGATTACTACAAAATCCCCATTTCCTCCCAATCAGCTGGGACTCGGGAGGCAGAGAATAGATGAGGATGGGGCCAGTCAGAGGTGGTATTTACCAGTTCTCCAAACTACTCAAAATTTCCACTACTGGTTCTCCAGAATTGGTCAGAACCTGCTGAAACCCACCTCTGCTTCTGGGTCACTGAAAAAGAGAGGTATTTTAGATTCTATTAGCTGGAAAAATCAATCACTCTTACAATCCTGTCTTTCCAGTGCAGAGGTGTAAAAACTGGAGACCTAGGATTGCTCACAGTTCCCATAAGCCTTGAACAGGACTTTGGTAATTGATCATTAGAAATGTCACATATAGAGTCAACAGCTGAAATTGTTTTCATTGAATGAAATGATCAAGTCCATCGTTTGTCCGGTCAATAAATTTCATTTGTGTTTCTTCAGGTTAAATGGTTGGTCTCCAGGTGATTTTTAACTGTTATAAAATTTCTAGATATCTTCAGCTAAAAAGTCATACTTCATGATGCGAAGTTTATTCATTTTATTTTAACTGTTTAGTTAGGGGAACGCCATATGTATGGGTGATTATTCTCTTTCCTTGTTCTGTACTTTATTTTGAAAAAAATGTCAGGTTTTGTTTTCCAGTAAAACAATATAATTCAACATAAGTCATCACGACTTTCACTTTGTTGAGGTGAAAAAAACCAGCTTTTCAGGACATGGTTGTTATTAGTTTTCCATGAGATTCTTTTCCCATATATGTCTTCCCTAATTCAACATTCATTCAGTGTGTGTTGAGAGCCATCTGTATAGCCAGCGGTGAAATATTCTCAAGAGATGCTTGAAATCTGTTTGAAATTTGAGATCTGTTGAAACAGATGTTTCCTTGCCTCACTAGTTTGCATAGAAGTGTAAATTTTTTGGAAATTTTGATGCAATGCAGAAGGAAAGGGGAGGGTCCTTTCTCCCCATATGGATTTGGGGATGTTGGAAGAAACATCCATCTGCTTCAGTTCCAATCTGGGAGAAAGGCACTGGAGACAAAATGGAGGCTGGAGGCTGATTGGAAAGAGGGTCCATTTATTGATGAACAGGACCACAAACATGTGGTGCAGCTGATCACATGGAGCTGGGGGAGGGGTATTTATACCTTCACTTGGGCTTTGCACTTGAGTTTCCTGTTCCTGTGCAAGAACATGTATACTATTGGCTGTTATCAGACTCCCATGGTGCCGTGTACAAATCCTAGGAGTTTGGCTGAGCTAAGTTTGGTTGATGCTCGGGCTGCTGGTGCAATGTCTTCAGGAGATTATTCAATGTGGTGAGCTCTGCTGCTAGATGGTAGTGGGTTAATTCTATTATGTCCTGAAGGGTCATGTCTTAATCCCGTTGCCCTGGGGAGCTGAAGGCAGGGGTGAAATCCAGCAAGTTCTGACAGGTTCTGGAGAACTGGTAGCGGAAATTATGAGTAGTTTGGAGAACTGGCAAATATCACTTCTGGCTGGCCCCAGAGTTGGGTGGGAATGCAGTATCCTTCCCCTGCCATGCCCACCAAGCCACACCACACCCACCAAGCCACACCCACAGAACCGGTAGTAAAAAAATTTGGATTTCAGCACTGATTGAAGTTCTTTGTTTTGTAGATAGGCTGGCCCAGTCTTTCTCAATGGGCACAAAATATCTGCTGGGGGCTATTAAGAAAAGTGGAGGCTATTTTCCAAGAGCATGTTTCTCCATATCTCATCCAGGGAAATATAATATTCTGCCTTTTTTAATATTTCTCAAAATATTTCATTCTTGTAGGAGAAGGGCAGGTGCTCCTTTCCTTTCTATAAGGAAAATTAATATATAATATTTAATTTGTAGCACACTTTACTTTAGCTTTCATATATAAAAGTCTCTGTAAAACATGATCAATAAATAAATGAATGATCAAGCATGTTTCATATATAAAAATGAAAAGTTTGATCCTTTCAGACAGTTAAGGCACAGTTTGTTGAATATTTTAACCATTACTACAAATTGCACAATAAAATACTGAATTCTGAAGGAAGTTATGTACCTCAATTTTAGCATGTTTAGGAGAAGACAGAAAGTTTGTATACTGAAAACAAAAGAGGCAATCAGTATTCAGTAAAACAAAAATTTATATGGTCTATTTGCCTTCTACAGTATTATAAATACACAAAAAAATATTAGAAAAAACTGAAAAGGGTGGACTAGGACTTAGAATACGTGCTTTGCAATGTAAAATCCTTAATAAGTTCCATTTTCTGATTTTGAATTATTATCACTTATGAACAGTTTCAGCATCTTTTGATTGGTTGCATTTTTTTTTATCATTTTCATTCATTTTTGGACCATTGCAAGCTTCTCTGTCTTCTACATTTGATTTGGTCTATTTTCAAAAACAGTTCAATTTCTATGATTCCGTTCAAAATGAAAATATCCTTTGGAAATGGGAAACTATAAATATTGATGTTTCCAAGATTTCAGAAAAAGAATCACTATGGTGCTTTACAGTGGTAGGTTTCAAAATTTTTTACTACCGGTTCTGTGAATGTGGCTTGGTGGGCGTGGCATGGCATGGCAGCCATGGCTTGGTGGGCATGGCATGGCATGGCTTGGCTTGGTGGGCGTGGCTTGGTGGGCATGGCAGGGGAAGGATACTGTAAAATCTCCATTCCCTCCCCAATCCAGGGGAAGGATACTGCAAAATCCCCATTTCCTCCCAATCAGCTGGGACTTGAGAGGCAGAGAATCGATGGGGGCGGGGCCAGTCAAATTTTTTACTATCGGTTCTTTGAACTACTCAAAATTTCTGCTACTGGTTCTCCAGAACTGGTCAGAACCTGTTGATACTCACCTCACCTAAAGCCTTTAATGGCTTTAGTAGAGCCATTAAAGACAGGGTTTTTGAGAAAGCTCTGAAGGACGATCTTATCTAACTTAGATCCGCGTAGCTTGGGCTGTTCTCGGAAACTTTTGTGATCGTCATTTCTTTCTTAGCAGCTTTTGTTATTATTTATCTCTGTTGTTATTTCCTCCTACTGTGTATTTCACACTTCTACCATAAAAGTTAAAAAGTCAAATAAATATAAGCTGTTCAAACCTCTGGACTGCAGTGACAGATAAGCTCCAGTACAGAAGCACTAAGTACAGGTTTTAAAATACACCCGATGTGTTTTAAATTTACATTTAAACACGCCCAAGTTCTATGCTTTTTAACTGAGAGTGCACAATATTATGCTTAAAAACTCTGCTAAGCTTCCCTGGATGTCATTAATTTTTAATCATTTTGTAGCATTCTTAAAAGCTACCACAAAACGCGATGGGGGAATCCTCACAGTTGTATCATATGTTACCAGTAAAGCTGGAAGAATAAATTCGACCACCACTCTTCCTTAAAAAGTAGCTATGATGAACCAGTAAAATACTTTCTTTCCACTTAGAACCAGTTGAGAGAAAATATTTGAAACATTTCAAGTTCATTCTGGCATAAATAAAGACTTCTGGTACCATTTGTGGTCCAGAAAAATCTATTCTCCCCTGTTATTTATAGCTCTCCCCTGTTATTTATAGCTCTCTTTTAATCTCTTTTTTTTTCTTAATTGTATTATATTGTTTTATCTTTGTTTACTTGAATGTATTATTGTACACCACCCAGAGTCACATATGTGAGATAGGCAGCTATATAAATTTAATAAATAAAACAAAAAAAGAAAAATGTTGCAAACTGGTTCTCACAATAAAGCATCTATAGAAAGGAATACTGAGAATGAGCTGAGAATGGTTGAGAAGATGTCTTCTAAGATGACTATGCATATTTTAAGAGTAGAGAAAACATATATTTTTATTTATTTACAATTACAGTCAGTGGTGGGATTCAAATTTTTTTTACTACTGTTCTGTGGGCGTGGCTTGGCTTTGTGTGCATGGCTCAGTGGGTGTGGCTCATTGAGTGTGGCAGGGAAAGGAAACTGTAAATTCTCCATTCCCACCCCAATCCAGGGGAAGAATACTGTAAAATCTCCATTCCCACCCCACCCCAGGGGAAGGATACTGTAAAATCTCCATTCCCACCCCACTCCAGGGGAAGGTTACTGCAAAATCTCCATTTCTTCCCATCAGCTGGGACTCGGGAAGCAGAGAATAGATGGGGGCGGGGCCAGCCAGAGGTGGTATTTATTGGTTCTCCAAACTACTCAAAATTTCCACTACTGATTCTCCAGAACTTGCTGAATACCATCTCTGATTACAGTGCTGAATTGGATCCCTCTTGAGCATGGTTAATATATCCCCTAGTTAGGGTTAACCTAATGAGACAAGTTGTCCATGATTGAATGAACTTCCCGTGATTATAGTGAGAACAGAATTTACTCTGGATGCAACCCGTTGTTTCTTCTCATGTACAAATTAATGCAGATCAATTAATCAACCAAAATGCACAGAAGTCATTGGTTTAGGCCTGTACAGGTCAAGGTTGAAAATGCAGCTGAGGGCAACGACATGAATGGAAATCCTACCTCCAATGATGTCTCTCACCACAGAGAGGCTCGTTCAGAATCTTTCAGGTTGCTTGCTGAAGTTTTAAACACGGTTCCTGTCCACATCGAATTAAGTTTGCTTTAAAAAGAAACTTTGCAGTTCTCTGTCAGCCACAGAAAATTTCAGAAGTGCTCAGGAATAGCCATCTGCTGAGAAAGAAGGGGAGGGAAAGTCACAAAATATGTCGTGATGCAAATGATGCCTCTTAGGTACTTCCATGTAACACTGCCATGCAAGTACGAAAGGGCAGGGTTTGCCTTTCATTATCAAAAGGATGCCTGTTTTGTCATTTGTTTTTTTCAGGGGTAGGAATTGGGTGAAATTCAGCAGGTTCTGACAGGTTCTGGAGAACTGGGAGTGGAAATTTTGAGCAGTTCAGAGAATTGGCAAATACTACCTCTGGCTGGCCCCAGAGTGGGATGGGAATGGAGATTTTTCAATATCCTTCCCTGGGAGTGGGATGGGAATGGAAATTTTGCAGTATCCGTCCCCTGCCATGCCCACCAAGCCACACCATGCCCACCAACCCACGCCCACAGAACCGGTAGTAACAAAAATATGAATTTCACCACTGATAGGAATGCTTCACAATGCACCCAGGAATGTTTCAGCAACAGCTCATATACATCCCCTTGTCCTTTCCAGTTTTTGAATCCTCACCTGGACAATTTCTTTATGGAGTTTTTATTGCTTCTCTTCTCATTCTTTAACCATACAATGGCTTTGCTTATCAACTGAGTTGTTCAATCACTATTCATATGCATAGTTTCTCAGAAATAATCCCCACTGAGGTCATTGAAATTCCGAAGTAAACATGCCTGGGATTACCAGCTGTTATGTTGGTAAACTGCCAGCCAGACTAGAAGGAGGAATTAAGCAAGGACCTAGCTTGGAGTTCTTGCAAAGCCACAAGAGGCATAAGCCTCAGCTCCCCCAGGATCCATGAAATCTGATCTGGTCATTCCCAGGGGGAAAGCAAGGAGTCTGGGGAGATTCTTGTACTGTAGGCAGAAGGCAATCAAGTTGCTAACTAAAGCTATTCATGAATGACTATGGTTGCTTCTGCCTGACATGTTGTTATTTATTTTTGGCCTAGCAAATTACCCTTTTCCTCCCCTTTTCCTTTGTTTTCCTGTTAGGTTGAAAGGATTGTAGACAAAAGGAAGAATAAAAAGGGCAAATGGGAATATCTCATACGGTGGAAAGGATATGGAAGCAATGAAGACACGTGGGAACCAGAACACCACTTATTGCACTGTGAGGAATTCATTGATGAATTCAACGGACTGCATGTCACGAGGGAAAAGCGAACAAAACACGGGAAACAAGCCAACGTGCCCAAATTTTTACGAGAAAGCCGGGGGTCATCCCTGGACAAAATAACCCACAGACCCTCAGATTCTGGGAAAAGCAAAGGACTCTCCCATAAAAGGAAGCGTATGACCCCCACTTTTCCAAAGCCCAAAAAAAGCTATGGAGCGAAAGCTGCCTCTTCCAACGACAGAGCTGCTAAAACCGTATCGTACCGGACTACGCCCAGCGGCTTGCAAATCATGCCTCTGAAAAAGCCACACAACGGCTTGCAGAATGGAGATGCCTCTTTCGAGAAGGACTCTGCTCACTTGGGGAATGGCTCTCAAAAGGCCAACGAGGATCTGAATGAACCTGAAGGAGAAGCCAACTTGCCCGGCGTTCTCGACGTGAACAACGAGGCGCCCATCATGAATGGTATCGGTATGTGGATTATCTTTATTTGAAGCCATCTTAATTCTTTTAGCTTGGAATAGTATTTCAATAATGATGTAATACTTTAATTGATTGATTGATTGTGTGCCTTCAAGTCATTGATGATTCTTAGCAACCATATAGATTTTTTTTTCCAGGGCAACCTGTCCCTAACTTGGTCTTTCAAGTCTTCCAACAATGCATCTCTCACCATTGTGGCTAAGTCTATCCACCTTTCTGTTGGTTGTCCTCTTCTTTTCTCATAGAGCCAATTTGGCCTATTGGGCAGCAGGCTAAAAACCAGGAGACTGTGAGTTCTAGTCTCACCTTAGGTATGAAAATCCAGTTGGGTGACCTTGGACCAGTCCCTCGGTCTCAGCCCAACCCACCTCAGAGAGGGGAAAATAGAGGGAAGAAAGAATGTTATATGTTCACTGCCTTGAGTTATTTACAAAAATAATAAAGATGGGATGAAATCAAATATAGAAATAAGATGAATAAAGATTAGATCCTCCTCTAAAGGACTTTGCATGGATGATTGGATGGATGGATGGATGAATGGATGGATGGATGGATGGATGGATGATCAATTAGAGAGTGAATGGCTAGAACTTTTTCATGATGATCTGTCGTCAGCCACAGAGGTTCACGGTAGTTATGATGTCATGGAATTGACTGAGTCTCCCATTTTCAGTGGTTTTGCTGATTCAAGTAAGGCATTGGTGTTCTACAGCCAAGCACAACTTATTTCTTTAGTGACCTGCTAAAAATTATGGGAAAATAGATGCTGGTTTTGGATCATTCAGAAAAAGTCAGTAGTGTTAAGGTGACCAATCATCCTCCTTTAGGGAGGACAGTCCTTCTTTTGTAAGTTCTATCCTCTCCCGAAAAGTGTCCTCCTACATGTTCTCCTTTTCGATATTTGAAGACTAATCTGTAAATCTCCGTATTCGATCGATGCCGATCCAATCCGTAGCATGTGATGTGACATATTTGTATTTGACACGACGATTTGTCAAGGCTCGGTACAGTGCGGTGAGACACTATTATGAGACATATGCACTCCGCACAGGAGACTTGTTTTGAGAGAGTGTGCCACACGCAAGTGGCTTTGTTTACTTCTTACCGAAACACAACATGGCACACACATGCGCATTAGACTCACTTCTTTTTTTTTTCTTCAATTTATTTGTGTCCTCCTTCTCATTGTAAAAAAGTTGGTCACCTTAGTAATGTTAATCTTAATTTTTCTCTTGCATTTGGGATCCATCAAGAACTCATGGGCTCGAATTTCTGTTTCTATTCTGTTTCATTTTGAGACCGAGCGGTTTTCTTTGCCATGAATCTCACAGATTCTTCTCAGCTTTTAAAACTCAGGAATTGGCCTGATCTATAATAGGTCAGGAGAAATAGCTGAGAGTCCCCCTTCAGGGAGTAAGGAGGGCAGAAACCATGATGCTTCTCAGTGGTAGCATCAACCCTCTGAAACACTCTTGCAAGTAAAATCAAACTGCTCTCTTGCCTGGTTACATTTAGGAAAATGCAAAAACAGAGCTGTTTTGGAAAGCATCCTTAGTTCAAAATTAGCATGTGTTTTTATTTCATTAATGTGTTTGATTCCTTTATGATGTGTTAATTTTAGATGTTTTTAATTAGAAGAACTATAAATGGATTAGGTTTTCTTGTACAGTATCTTGTAAACTGTTGAGAGCTATTCTTGATTGCAGGAGAATATGCATGCAATTAATTAAACTGTGGGAACCACTAGTTGACTATTCTTTTTGCTTATGCTACCCAATATCCAAGTCTTGTTATGTTTTTTTTTAACTTAGTTGATCTAATCTTTGTCAAACCATTTTAAAATTCAGAATATTATTCTTTCTATCTTTTAAATCAGGGATGCATGGCTCAGTGGCTAAGACGCTGAGCTTGTTGATCGAAAGGTTGGCAGTTCAGCAGTTCAAATCCCTAGTGCCACATAACAGAGTGAGCTCCAGTTATTTATCCCAGCTTCTGCCAATTTAGCAGTTCAAAAGCACGTAAAAAATGCAAGTAGAAAAATAGGGACACCTTTGATGGGAAGGTAACAGTGTTCTGTGCACCTTTAGCATTTAGTCATGGACCACATGACCATGGAGACGTCTTTGGACAGCGCTGGCTCTTCGGCTTTGAAATGGAGATGAGCACCGCCCCCTAGAGTCTGGAATGACTAGCACATATGTGCGAGGGGGACCTTTACCTTTACCATCTTTTTATCTTTTAAACCAACATTAAATGAGTAAAAAAAATAATAAGATAGGAAAGAGAAAGTGGATGAAAGGATAAGAAGGGGTCAGCAGTCAAATGTTCAATGATGACAGAATCCCAACACGGATGAATTATTGTTTCGCTGTGAGCATAATAGTCTGTGAAAAATCCGACCAAATAGCTTTATGCATGTTCACATATTGGTGTAAGTTGTCAGTTCATTGAGTGACAAGGAAAGAAGTGTTTTAGTTCCCTGCTGTATCAGCAGCATGGATTTTTCTTTCGAGTGTTGCAAAATGAGCCACTAGGATGTAGTAAAAAGACATTCATCTCTAGGAGCTAAATAGACATGTAAAACCGTGCTTCCTAGATCACTATGGAAAGTTTTTGACAGATGTGTCTAGACAAGATGTGATAAAAGTTCTCCTGAAGGAGGCAGAGTTGCATTATTGAACATGTTCTGTTCTTGCTATACCACCAAGTTCTATTATATATAAGGCCTTCAGCTTCCGTTATCTCAACCATCATGGTTAGTGAGAAAGGAACAAAGAAATGATAGTCACATGTATCAGAAAATCGCCTTGCTACTTACCTGTGGTCTGGTTTCTCACCTGAATGTGTGAACAGTGTTGACGCTTGAAATCCCATCATTGAGAGAAAGTGTTGCTTAGGGATGAATCTACTTCATATCTGGCACATAATTAAGATCATTGTCTGCATCCAGTTTATGTAATTTTGCTTGGACTTGGTCTGCAGCAACATGTCCACGAGTGGAGCTTCAGAGCCTATGTGAGAAGACCAGTTGGGATGGAGTTGTTGCTCTCTGAATTTGATAACGGCAATTCCACAAGCATCTGGTTGGTCTCTTTGAATGCTAGATAAAATTGGCTTTTGGGGTGATAAGTTCTTTCAGAAGGGTCAATGCACTGTGTCACTTGAATAGTCAAAGGCAGATGGGTCTAAATCAGAAGAAGATTGGGTCAGAGAAATAGCAGTGACTTGAAGTTCATAAGGCCAAAACCATGCTAAGCATATGACCATTATTATATTGAGGATCATCTAGGACAGGGGTCAGCAACCCATGGCTCTGGAGCCACATGTGGCTTTTTCATCCCTCTGCTGTGGCTCCCTGTTGCTGGTTGGCTCCACAATTGATAGGGCTTTCGGTTAGGACAGGCAGAGGAAAAAGGATGTTGCGCTAGGTAGAGACTCTATGGTGGTGGGAACTGACTTCCAGTTGGCAGAGGAAAAAGGACGCCGTGCTGGAGGAGACTATGATGGGGGAACCGGATTTCTGGTTGGCTTCAGAATTGAATGGGGGCTTCCGGTTAGAACCTTTGTGGCTCTTCGAGTGTTTAAGGTTGCCAACCCCTGATCTAGGAAGATTTGATACTGTACATTAAGTTCTGCAATGACTAAGAAGAGAGGTAAACGAGTAAGGTTGAAGTAGAAAATCAAATGACTTGTGATATGTATACTTCTCACCATTAAGAGGAAGCCCACAAGCTCTCCAAATTCTTCCACAACACTATTGACATTGAAGCATAGATCTTTTCCAGCTACCCTATCTACGGTTATCTTTGGGCCAATTGCTTGATTTTCAATATATTGTACTATTATTTTGGTATTATATTGTATCCATTTCACGACGTGTTAGTATATAAATCCAGTTAATATCTAGATTATGCAATTATGATTGTGATGAAATTGATGTTAATAGTTGAATCCACTCTTAATCATACTTAGCAGGGACTTACTGAAGCCATTAATATTTAACATAATTATGAGTAGCAGGTCCTGTTGGTTTGATTGGTTCCACTCTTTAAGTATGATCATTTTCGATTGCCAATCGTCCAAGTAAAGCCACTGGTTCTCCTTTCATTTTCCAGCTGTTGGGCCCTATGCAACTTGAAGCATCAAGGAAGTTAGCTATTTTTAGATGGCTTTTGAGCCCGTTAACTGACAAAAAGCTTTCTAGCATGTATTCAGATGAAATGTCCTCCCTTCTTCACACTCCTACTCTATTTGTTCCTTCAAAGCTTTCTGCTTTGCTACTCTCATTCAAGTCAGTTCACTCCTGCTGGTAGCCACAAAAGGAAGCTGAATTCTTTTATGATCATTTCTATCCCAACTTCTCCAAGGCAGACATTTTCCTTACGAGGTAGGATGCCAATCTGTGTAGCTTGCTTTGGCCAACTGTGCAGTCTCGTGTACAAGAACACAGCCAAAAGGAGAAAGACGAGTCAGCAAAATATAAGAGGCAAAGAAGAACAAAAGCACCAGAGCGCCATTAGAAATGAAGGAGGGGAGAATTAATGTACATTAAAGGTAAAGTTAAAGGTTCCCCTCGCATATATATGCTAGTTGTTCTCGATTCTAGGGGGTGGTGTTCATCTCTGTTTCAAATCAGAAGAGCCAGCGCTGTCCGAAGATGTCTCCGTGGTCATGTGGCCGGCATGACTCAATGCCAAAGGCGCACGGAGCGCTGTTACCTTCCCACCAAAGGTGGTCCCTATTTTTCTACTTGCATTTCTTACGTGCTTTCAAACTGCTAGGTTGGCAGAAGCCGGGACAAGTAGCGGGAGCTCACTCCGTTACACGGCACTAGGGATTCGAACCACTAAACTGCCGACCTTATGATTGACAAGCTCAGCATCTTAGCCCCTGAGCCACTATGTCTCTACATATATGAATTAGCTTAATTAATTACACATTAATTAATTAATATGTGCACTTAATTAAATAATTACCCCTATTAATTAGCTTAATTCATTAACAACAGTGCTAATTTTTTACCTGATTTTTTTAAAAAAGCCACTCAGGGTTGGGGTGAGCAGTGAAATCAACTAAAATCTTGTGAAAGAGTGCAGAGAAGAGTGACAAAGATGATTGGGGAGCTGAAGGCTAAAACATATGCTTTAGCATATGTTTGCTGGAATTGGGTATATCTACTCTAGTGAAAAGAAGAACTAGGGGTGATGGGATAGCAGACTTCCAATATTTAAGAGGCTACCACAAAGAAGAGAGAGTCAACCTATTCTCCAAAGCACCAGAAGACAAGAGAAGAAGCAATGGATGGAAACTGAACAAAGAGAGAAGCAACCTAGAACTAAGGAGAACAATTAACCGGTGGAACAGCTTGCCTCCAGAAGTTGTGAGTGCTCCAACACCTGAGGCTTTCAAGAAGGGACTGGACAACCATTTGCCTAAAACAGTACAGGATCTCCTCCTTAAGCAGGGGGTTGGACTAGAAGACCTCCAAGGTCCCTTCCAACTCTGCCCGTCTGTTATTCTGAAATTAATTCAGCAATCGGAGGATAAATGTTTGCTTTAATTGGCCTTCCTGCCAATCTTTGTATTACTTTCTGATTTCAAAGGACAAATTTTGCAGGACGTTTCTTATTCAAACAAAGGACCCTTTACGAAAATATTGACCCTGGCAGTTCAGATGTAAAAATAGCACTGGATGGGTACACGGCGGCTTAATATTTTTTAACACGGTTGCTTTAACTCCTCGGTCCTTTCATTGGAAGAACATTTTAAGATAGCATCTTCTGAATCAAATGAAGTGCAGGGCAAATATCCAACCTAACGAAAATCACTCCAGAAACGCCCTCCTAAAATTCTGCTCACTAGCTCATTTGTTCTTAAAATCCACTTACCCCTGCAGCTCGTTATAAAAAATTTAAATTTCATGCATAAGGCAATGTCCTTGCGACTTGTCAAGGATTTTACTGATCCTTTACATCTCCAGGCTAATTTGTCCGAGTTCCTCCCGCTGACTGCTCTGCAGCTATTCATTATAATTGGTGGCCTTTGGGTGGAGATTGAATGAATGAGCTGTTTGTGATAGCAGCAGCCATTCTGAAGTTCGGAAGAAGCCCAAAGTATCTCTGAACCAAATTCTCTGGAAGGGAGTCATCACTTTGATGTTTTCAAATGAATTTCACACATTTGAAATGTTTTCAAATGAATTTTGTGCCTTCCTGGAACAAAAGAGCTACATTCAGCAATCAAAAAAAAAAAAATCTTATTTGCCCATTCAGACACAGTTAATTATAATGAGAGTCCCTGGTCTACTCAATCTTCTGTGATCTGTTCCTCCTTTCTAAATATTGTTTATTACTTTAGGAAATCTTGATGTAACCTCACATCTGCTGACAGACCCTTTTGTGCCCAGATGCTACAGACTGCTGTCTTGGCAACATCAGAATTTGCCTCGGTTTCAAGTTTCAGAAATTGGAAGAAGGATAAAAAGAGAAGGAGATTTTGCTTGCAGTGACAGACATGGTGGAGAAGTAGAGGAAGAGACGGAAAAGCAAATAGGAGTACAGTTGTCACTCTTTGCAGGCCAAGGCCTTTACACTTTTAAAATTCAGTCACACCAGAATTAAAAAGTGTAGTTCCCGCTGCAAATGAGCTCAGTTTGCAGATGTGAGGGATTTTCTGGTTGTCCCTCAGTCCATGCTGGCCCAGAGTTTGATAATGTCCAGGATGTCTGTTGTTTTTGTGGCCCATACATGGCCTATGTAGCTAGTAGCTGATTCAGACAGCGAAGAGGCTGGTATGGTGCTGTGCCAGCCAGCACGGGCTGTCCTGTGCAGCTGGCATTCGAGTCAGACAATGAGGAGGCTGGAGAAGATGTGGTGCCAGAGGCGGGATTCAGCCAGGGCCTTCAGAACCTCCAGAAGCCTCTTCTCGATGCACAGGCACGCAGAGCTGCCAAAAGGCAGGAGTGGTTCCTCAGGAGGAGGTCTCCTTGAGAGTAAGACTTGGGGCTAATTGGCCACTCCCTTAGCCTATTTAAGGAAGAATGCTGACTGAAGCAATTTGCAGGGAATAACTTAGTTCACATACCTTCGTGCCTTGATCTTAGTTCTTTGCAAATTGCTTTGGGGCTTTCTGGCAACCATAGTAAGATTAAGATTATTTATTCTTTGGATTCTTGTAAGCTGTTAAGAAAGTTAATTAACAGCCTTTGTTTGAAGAAAAAAATGATTTTATTTTAGTAAACTAAGGTTTGCACAGACTTTGTGTGTGCTGAGTTCTTTGGGGTCCATAGCTGGGGCAGAACAGTTGTGGTTTCTTTGACTCCCAACTATTTTCTGTCATCTTCTACTAGCATGCTCTGGCCTCCTGCTAACTTCTTTCAGAAAATGTAATAAAAAGTGGTTGTTTCCTTCACTCTTTTGATAATGTTGTTGTTGCTCACTCTTTCCAGAGGTTTAACTCTCTCCACAGTTTGTAAATAAATACCTGTTCTATTTCATACCGTGTTTCCCCCAAAATAAGACCCTGTCTTATATATTTACCACTAAAAAAAGGGCATGAGGTCTTATTTTGGGGGGGAGGATGTTGTCCACTGACTCACCTCACTTGTGTGCTATCAGAGGCCTTTGGGATCATCTTCATCGCTAATCCTGCACTGCGACCAGAAGTTCAGTCTTCTGAGCTTTCGGATTTGTGCTGGAGCCCATCCTCAGGGAATTTCTCGCTTCACATTCTGGTAAGGGATGAGGATAGGCTCCAGCACATGTCCGAAAGCTTGGAAGATTAAATTTGACATTCTGGTGAGAGAGAAGTTCCCATCCAGATATCCAGATAGGCTCCAGCATGTGTCCAAAAGCTCAGAAGACTAAACATCTGGTCTTGGTGACCGACTCAGATTGGATCCTAGTTTAAAACTGTTTAACAAAGCAATGTGACCTTTCAGGATCAACGACCTATACTTAGTTCATAAGATTATTTACCAAAATATCCTACCTGTAAATGAGTACTTTAATTTCAACCGTAATAACAAGTGCTATCAATAGATTCAAACCCAATGTAATTCGCTCTAAATTTGATTGTAGGAAATATGACTTTTGCAGTAAATGTCACTCTACCTGATCCTGTTGTTAGTCTCTCTAACCCCCATATCTTTTACCTTAAACTGTCTACTGTGGACCTTTCATGTTTCTTAAGAGGTCCCTAAGGGGGCATGCATAAGTGCACCAGTGTGCCTACCCGTCCCTGTCCTTCTGTCCCCATTTATATGTAATCATACTATGTGTTTATGTTTTGCCTATTTATATCCTTTTATTTGTGCCAGTTTTTTCATGTGTCTATGTCTATGTCTATACTGTTACTTGTTTCCTTGTACTTGTAAATAAATAAATAAATAAATAAATAAATAAATAAATAAATAAATAAATAATAAATAAATAAATAAATACATACATACATACATACATACATACATACATACATACATACATACCAGCAAGGCTTTCCTGAAGGCCTCTCTGTTCTCTTCCGATAGCTCTGTAATTGGCTAGAGAGGCCTTCAGGAAAGCCTTGCCAGCTGCGGAAGAAATGGGCTGAGATGTGCGAGGCCTGGCTACAACTGTCCGAAGGGAAGTAGTAGGGCAGCTCTACCACCCACCACCCCCATCATAGTTTAATTTTTACCTGTGCGCCCTGGAGTGAGTGGGATCATAATTAGGGCTTATTTTGGGGTTAGGACTTACATTGGGTGCAAGTGTAAAAATCAAGCTTCTGAGTAAGTTGTATTTTGGGGGAAACATGGTATTTTAAAAAAAAAGAAACTAAAGCAATCAAACTGACCAATAGGAAGAAAAAGACTTACTGAACCAATTGTGGATTTACAAAAGAATGTGAAGATTTTTGACTTTCCGAAAAGTTTTAGTAAAACGTTTCTAAATACATTTAAAAAGAGAATAAATATAAAAGTATATAGACAGGAGACTTTCCTTTAATTGACTATAAAAGAAGTTTTAAGTATCTGTTTAAGAGTTTATTAAAACAGTATTTTTCAGAATAAAAAATAAAAAATAAAATGATGATCAGAGTGTTGATTTTAGAAGGTTATAAATGGACTAAGGATCCAGATAGATTTAATAAAAAATTGAAAATATATTACAAGCCTTCCCATTGGAAACTATTCATGATTTTACATTTGGAGAAAAACAACAACATAATAAGGTGAGACTTTGAAGATTAGACACTAGAGGGCACCAGAAAGAAATTCAAAAAATGGATGTATTGAGAGATATTTAGCAGCAATGGACTCAGAAGTTAGCTTTAAAGATTTCTGCCATTTATTGATAGACTTTATCATATGGATGCGAAAGAAGTTTTACTGGACAAGACTGAAGTTGCTGCAAATGTGAACGTAAAAATGAGAAGCTACAAGAAAGATATGGAAAAAGATGAAATATTGAATGTACAAATGAAATTGAAGTTCTAATAACTAAAAAGCAGATGTAAATAACAGATCAGAAGAATGATTTGGGTAACCTTTCTCTTTTGGATTTACAAAAGAGTCTTACTAAAAACCAGAAGAATATTTTGGATATTTTTTTAAATTGGATTTACAAATGAGAGTTGCTAATGTTCTCAGTAATTTTGTGAGAACAGACAAACTGAAAATGAAAAGAAGCTGATTCTATTTGGACACTATTTGAAAGGACTAAGGATTAAGATTGTTGGGAGCAAGTTTGCGTTAGTTTTACCTGTACATGTAATCTTCAAAAACGCTATTTCCAAAAAAACCATTTGGATGGCTTCTGCTAGTAATCGAAGTCCTCATCAAATTTCTCAACTGTCCTACATTTCTTCTCAGTTTGAACTTCTCCATAATTGCAGCTGTAGACATGAAGAATTCATTATCTTTACTCCTCTTGGTTTCTTATTCACCCATTGTTATTATTTGGCTACTTTATGCTTCTAAACAGCTAAAATTTTTGTAACAGATCACAAAATTACTTAAAATATTTGTAAAAATGTGTTTTTTGAATTTTAAAAAAAATCAGTGAAATGTGACAGAAAGGTACAAACATATACCATGTTTCCCCGAAAATAAGAACCTGTCATATTTTTTTGAACCCCGAAATAAGCATTTGGCCTTATTTTCGGGGAGGTCTTATTATTTTGGGGCGCATGGAGCAAGATGGGGCCCCTCTTGCCATCTTACCTGATTTCCAGCTCTGCGATTAAATATTTTCAGGGAGGGTTTATTATTTTGGGGAATGCTTATTTTAGCGCATGCGCTCAAAAGCCGATTGGGCTTATTATCGGGGGGATGTCTTATTTTCAGGGAAACAGGGTATGTGCAAACTTGCAGACATATGTAGCAGGGCTACACGGATTCTATTATTATGGTGTAGAGCAGTGACGTAAAATCAGGCGATTGCTTTAGACTGCAGGAAGATAAAAAATGGAATAAATCAATAAATTGATTGATATAAGAGAATATTTGTAGCTCAGGCTTGAACCGTGGAGTCCCTGGAATTTTTTGAGCTGGGATGTTTTCTTGCAGAAGTTTCATTACCCAACTAAGTAACACCTTCAGGTTGATAGGTACCTAGGGTTAGGTAAGTAGGTTCACCAGGTAGCATCCTTCAGTTTGATTCCAGAAACATTAACTTAGTGGAACGTCTGCAAGAAAACAGCCAAACTCAGAGAGCACCAAGGATTCTACAAATCGATACATAAATAATCCCCTTTTCTTAAACTTGTTATCAGGAAACGGCAGCACCTGTTTGATTCAGTATTATTCACTGCATTATTATTAGTTCAGTACTGTCATCATCATTGTCAACTGTGTAGCTGTTTAAGGAAAGGAAGGGAAGGGAAGGGAAAGGAAGGGAAGGGAAAGGAAAGGAAAGGAAAGGAAAGGAAAGGAAAGGAAAGGAAAGGAAAGGAAAGGAAAGGAAAGGAGGAAGGTGAGAAGGAAGGGAGGAGATGGAAATGAGAAGAAAGGAAAGGAGTAAGGTGAGAAGGAAGAAGATGGAAATTATAGGAAAAGAAAGGAAAGGAAAGGAAAAAAGGAAAGGAAAGGAGGAAGGTGAGAAGGAAGGAGATGGAAAGGAAGAAGGTGAGAAGGAAGGAAATGGAAATGAGAAGAAAGCAAAGGAGGAAGGTGAGAAGGAAGGAAGGAGATGGAAATGAGAAGAAAGGAAAGCAAAGGAGGAAGATGAGAAGGAAGGAAGGAGATGGAAATTAGAGGAAAGGAAAGGAAAGGAAAGTGAGAAGGAAGGAAGGAGATGGAAATAAGAAAGGAAAGGAAAGGAGGAAGATGAGAAGGAAGGAAGGAGATGGAAATTAGAGGAAAGGAAAGGAAAGGAAAGTGAGAAGGAAGGAGATGGAAATGAGAAGAAAGGAAAAGAAAAGGAAAGAAAAAGACGTTGCACTTATTAGAAGATGCTCTCCGTTGCCTTGGATTCTTTTCCTTCCACCAAAGAGCGAACTTTGTCCTGTTGTCTCGGGGAATAACTTTGATCCATCTTTCCATTCCCACCATCTGTTGTTTCAGTGAACTTTTTGAGGAGACGGGTGCTGTTTAAAGTTGCGCTTAGCTTAGGTGTATTCAATGTTTATTGAAGACACAACAGGCCACGACCCACCACCATGTGTTCTGTAAGCCCTCTGTTTTTCACTTTGCCCAATTAAAAGAAACGATCACTTGCAGGTGAAATATTGCTTGAATGCCCATCAATGTGTAGGTGTGTGTGTGGGGGGTGTTTGCTGGCTGAGCTTAGGCTGGGTGGGGGGGAGACGACACTGTCTGTCTCTCTTTATTCGCTTTTCAACCACTTGGCAAGCTGCACAGCTTTCAGCAAATGAGGAAACAACCAATTATAACGATAAGCTGATTGATGAAAAGGCTTATGTTGTGTTGCATTTCCCTCAAGGATTAGACCCCCCCCCCTGCCCTCTTCTGTTACACTCCGTGTTGCCAGCAGCTGTTGCTTCCTCTTCAAAAAAACAAGTCGATACCCATCACAAAAAACCTACAAGTCTATTTTTCTTCCATTGTCCCGCTCGTTTGTCATGGCTTTTTCCCTAAGCAGCGGCAGATTTTAGACAGTTTAAGCGAGTTTCAGTTTCATTATAACTACCAAGCCAGTTATTATTATTATTTTATTATTATTATTGAGGGCTGCTGGTTACTTGGTTAAAGGAAATCTTATTCCAAAAACTGTGTGTTGTCAGTCATTACAAAAAAAGGAGTTTGTTTGTTTTAAATATCTTGCTTTTAAATGCTTGTTTCACAACCAGGATTGTCTTTAGTGAAAACTGTTCACTTATACATGGGAAATGACACTGTGGTGTGTGGGATTTTTTTACACGATGCTAATTGCCTGCATTCATCTCAAACTTCCTATTTTTAAACAGCATTTTTACGGGTAATAAACTTTCCATCTATCAAGGAATAAACATTCCTCTCGAAGGGTGGGAAAGGGTTGAGTGTGACTGTTGAATTTTATGTTTCCAGAAATGACAGAAGCAGAATTGTTGACGTGTTTCTCCATCTCAGAAAATGTTGAAAGAGTTCTTGGTGTAAACAAGCTCTACAATCTCTCCTGACAGAAGTCCTGTTCTGCTATAATAGGGCAGAGACATAACTTAATACCACCTTTTTCCCCCCTTTAAAATATCTGCCTAATGGAGAATAGTTCAAAGCTGTTTCATCAACCTTCATTTTATTTCAGAAAGATACTGCTGCAAAACACATTTCAGATTTTTTTTTTTGAGCTGTGTTAACTTTGGTTTTCATGCCCTGCCTTAATAAAGGGGAATGTTTAATTGATTAACGTAGCCCAGTGATGACAAACCTACGGCACATGTGCTGGAAGTGGCACGCAGAGCCATCTCTCTGGACATGCAAGCCATCGTCTGTTGCTTTTCTGGGTTCTGGCATGTACATGCATGCCGGATAGCTAGTCTTCGTGTGTCCATATGCACCAGAAACTGGAAGACCAGGTGACCAGTGGGCATGTACACACTGGAAACTGGAAGCTCAGCTTCCCAGTGTATACATGCATGCCGAGGAACTGCTCTTCCGGTATCCGGTGCTCCCCTGTGCACAGGGGCATGCTTCTGTTTCAGCACTCGGTGCCGAAAAGGTTCACCAACATTGACCTAGCCTGTATTTTTATCGGAGTAACTGTTCCCAACATGGCATGCTCCAAAAGTTGGATTACAATTCCTATCATCATAATTTGATTTGATTTTGATTTAATTTTATTAGATTTATATACCGCCCTTCTCCTTGCGGACTCAGGGCGATGAACAGCCAGGTAAAAACAAGGTACACAAAAGTTAAAATTTAAAAACAACTAATATAAATTTGGCCGATAGTTAAAACAATTCAATTTACAATTAATATCAAAACTCTAAAAGCTGCACAATGGCTGCTGGGTTCTAACATTTCAGATTGCAGAAGTCTGGATTTCATCCAGACCATTCCTTTTTCTTATATTTCATTTTATGTCCTTTGTGAAAGAAAGCCAGTCATTTGCAGGATATAGCCATTAATATTCCTCTAATCTTCCTAACAGTGAGGACAATTAACTAGTGGAACAGCTTGACTTCAGAAGTTGTAGGTGCTGCACAGTGGTGAAATCTGAACCGGTTTGTTACCGATTGGCTGGCCGTGTATGCGTGCTGCACGCCAAGCGCTTGCATACACAATACACACCAAAAGGAGGCTTGGAAAGGTAAGTAGAACAGTGAGGGGAGGAATCAGCTGTGGCGTACTATCTTGGGAACCTTTTTAAAATCTTTTTAAAGCATTTTTTACTACCGGTTTGGGCGAATAGGTAGTAAAAAAATGCTTTAAAAAAAGTAAAAAAAAAAAGGCTTGGAGAATCACAACTGTGCCGCGCAATTTTCCTTTTTTTTTTACTTTTTTAAAACATTTTTTTACTACCTATTCGCCCAAACCTGTAGTAAAAAAATGCTCAAAATGTTAAAAAAAAAATTCTGATGATCAGCTGAGCGACATGCAATCGTCAGAACTGTGGGTTTTTTTTTAACTTTTTAAAGCCTTTATAACTACGGATTCCGGAGAATCACACGTCGCTCAGCTGATCGTCGGAACTTTTTTTTTTTCATTTTTTTGCTACCAGTTCGGGCGAACCGGCCCGAACCCGTAGCATTTCACCCCTGGTGCTGCATCACTGGAGGTTTTTAAGAAGAGACTGGACACCACTTGTCTCAAATTCTATAGTCTCCTCCTTGAGCAGAGGGTTGGACTAGAGGACCTCCAAGTTCTTGATTGATTGTTTGATTGATTGATTAATTGATCTGCCACAAAGAATACAGACCTGCTTTCATACAAAGGCTGTAGATATTCAGATGTGGTCTAAAACCACATCTTTCATTCTCAAAATCCACAATGGAGAAAGAAAAAAAGTAAACATGGATTTAATATTAATTAAATTAAATTATAGGTGGTCCTCATTTAATAACCATGATCAGAACCGGCAACTCGGCCATTAAGCAAAGTGGTTGTCAAGTGAAACTGCAACTGTGCTTATGATCTTACTTCAGCTTTCCTTTATGAAAGTCGTAAATGCTAGATCTGGTCATAAAGTTACTAAAGTTTCATAACCATTGCAGTTGCGAACAGTTGCTAAATGAGGCAGCCGCTAAGCAAGGTCTAAACTGTACTCTAAAGTCAGTTAATATCTGTGCATTGCCAGTATTTAATAATGCCCTCCTGTCCTCCAAAGATTTGAGAGTAGCCCTTCTAATGGAAGAAGAATGGTCCCTTCAGGTTTTGAGTTTGGGCTGAAGGCTTAGTAGCAAATGTTCTTCTACAAAGAGTGAAGGGGCACATTCTCACAATGGGGTCTTAAGGGAGGGTCAGGATCAACAAGGTGGCAGACGGGGTCTTGCTCATTTTGTACATGTGCAACCAGCTCCTCAACAAGAAGTAGTAGACCAGAAGATAGCGGAAACCTCAGGTTCTTGCTTCTTCTCTTTGTTCCCTTCCATGGTTTTTGCTCTTCTGCTTGGTGATCAGAACTGGCCAAGATAGACATAAAACCTTACCTTGTGCTTGCAAATTTCAGTTTACATATGAGAGCCAAAACAAAAGTTTGCAATTTGGGATGTCCCTCTTCAGCATTGAAGCCACTAGAGATGGTCCAAAGTACTACATTATGTTACCCATGCTCCATTATGTGTCCCCGCCCCCACCCCCAGTGCCAGTTATTTCTATAGAAACACAGCAAGATCTATCTTTGGGGAGTAGGGGGTTGAGAAGGTCTTTTTGGTTTATTATTTCTCTGAAGTATTGTTTTTCTCCTTGAGTAAACTCCCGTGTTTTCCCCAAGCTGTTCAATTCCTTTCTCTGGTTGCCCAGCCTGTTGTTTTATGCAGGCTTTTCCTATCCTTCAAACTGCATCCATTGTTGGAGGATAATATAGTGATTATCTGAAAGGTGTATTTTGAGACTGGAAAGGGATATTCCCAGAGTGAATTGTTTTAACAGGTTTACCAAAGTGAGTTCGTTGAAGGTTCTTGTTCCTGGGGGAAGTGGTTTTCACTAAGTCTCCTTAGTCTCCCAATGGGCAGCAGAGGGTTTACTGGCTGCCAGAAAAAAAACCTAGAAACTAGTGGATTGTGATTTCACTGAACTAGGGCTGCATAAAAATCTTAGTTTACGTAGGAAGAACCTGGCTAAAGATATAGATAGATAGATAGATAGATAGATAGGTAGGTAGGTAGGTAGGTAGGTAGGTAGGTAGGTAGGTAGGTAGGTAGGTAGATGATAGATAGATAGATAGATAGATAGATAGATAGATAGATAGATAGATAGATAGATAATTATTTTAGTTTCAGAGTTCTCAAAATGTCTGTTTTTTATTTTACAAATATACCTGGAACTCGTATTTTTAGAATAGTTTGTTTTATATATATAAAGGGAGACTACTATAGATCTATTTCAAGCTACTTCGCTCTCATCAGCTAGCTGTACCCTTACTTTGATTCAAACTTGGGCTGCCTGCATGTTAGGCAGTTGTATTAACCTCTGAGCCACAAGTTCTCCTCCCTTCATCAGCTTGAGCCAGGGGAGAGATTAAGTGTTTTTCTATCGAGGCATCTGGTCTACCCCAGCATGTGGGAGAGAGCAAAATATAAATTTGGTATAAAATGGTTTCTCGTGAATGCGACTGCTTGAGGGCCCCTGGATTGGAGCTGAAAGGTGAAAGGGAGGCAGTATGCTCCCTCCCACATGCTGGGGTAGACCAGGTGCCTCAACAGAAAAACATTATATATAATATACATATACATATACATATACATATACATATACATATACATATACATATACATATACATATACATATACACATACACATACACATACACACACATACCTATAGATACGTACATATACATATACATATACATATACATATACATATATATACATGTACATATATACATATATATATACATATATACACACTTCTAAATGTGCCACAAAAGAAAAGACATTCTTTCTTTCATTTTTCCCCACAGAGCTTTGTGTTTTCGTGATATTCTTTTTTTTTCTTTTTTTAAAAATTTGATTTATATGCCACCCTTCTCCGGAGACTCAGGGCGGCTTACAATGCATTAAGCAATAGCCTTCATACTTTTGTATATTTATACAAAGTCAGCTTATTGCCCCCACAAACTGGGTCCTCAATTTACCTACCTTAGAAAGGATGGAAGGCTGAGTCAACCTTGAGCCTGGGGAGATTCGAACTTACAGTGATTGCAGACAGCTGGAGTTAATCACAATGCTTTTTAGTCTGCTGAGCCACCAGGCCCAGATTGATTGATTGATTGATTCGATTTATAAGCCACCCTTCTCCGGAGACTCAGGGCGGCTTACAATGTATTAAGCAATAGCCTTCATACTTTTGTATATTTATACAAAGTCAGCTTATTGCCCCCACAAACTGGGTCCTCATTTTACCTACCTTAGAAAGGATGGAAGGCTGAGTCAACCTTCAGCCTGGTGAGATTCGAATTTACAGTAATTGCAGACAGCTGGTGTTAATCACAATGCTTTAGTCTGCTTAGCCACCATTATGGCAGAATATAATGAACATCGTCTTAAGGAGCACGCTGGCACCAAAAACATTGGGACAAGCCCGTCAAAAATTGTTTTTTCAAATTGCCATTTTTAGAAGTAGAAAAATTCTTCAATCCTGTACATAAGGATCAATTGTGTAATTAAATTAGTGTGATTTAATTTTTACAAGCTTTAACTACATGAAACGTTGGTTTTGTCCTGCTCCACGCTCTATAAGATACTCAGACTCAGGTATATTTGTGGATGGGTGTGGGTGGGTGTATTGGAGAGAGACTGGCAGGGACAGGGGGAGGAGTCAAGCAGGGCATCAGTGTAGAGTCTCTGCGTAGTCACAAGTCGATGAAGTCTAACTCTTCTTGAAAGCCATTGACCCTTATTTAGTTTTATCCAGGTTCAAACTGTTAATCTGAGAAGATTCCTCTGCATAGGCTTTAGCAATAAATCAGTAATGTTGAGCCTTTGTGTGTAGATCTGGTTTTTTGCACCTGAGTTTGTGTTTGTCTAAGTGTTTCTTTGGCATGCACTGTCCAGAGCTGCCTTATAAGGAAGATGAGTGGTTTTAAACACAATTTTAAATAAATATAAAAATAAATATATAAAACTGAGGTAAGCTCTCTGACCTCTTTTATTCAGATTTCATCGTTAAAATAATGAAAGATTTTAAAAAAATTTTTAAAAGGCATATTTCATCTATTCTCATGTTAGAATTTTGTTCTAAAGCATGGTTTTTCGAATGCTTTCAGACCAAGGAATCTGTTAGGGTTTTTTTGTTTTGTTTTTTATCGCAGAACTTCTGATCTGGTAGTAAAGTTTTAATGATAATAAATTGGCTTTGGGTGCATGTAGTGGTGGTTGTTGTTTTTAATTTATTTTTCCTGTAGTTTTTTCATGGAATCTCATCACATTCTCTTAGGATTCCATGGAGTAAATTTGAAACCTCTTACTGTGAAGGGGAGAAGGATTTTCAGCTCTTTGGACTCAAATTGTTTGGTGTGATTTACCGCTGAGCTTTGGCATTTTCACATCAGTGTTACGTTTGCAAACTATACTGTACACGATGAGCTTCAGAGTTCCTTACTTTCTGGACAATGGAGTGCCCCCCAGTGAGAGCCTGAAGATCTTAATTTAAGACAGACTGAAAGTAGCTCCTGCCAAAAGCTATAAATTAGCATTTTCACATCCCCGGTAAAACTTTTTCCAGCTGCCCCAATGGCAGATATTGCTGTGGTTACAATTCCAATCTATGCACTCCACACTGTTGTTTTTCCAACCAATGAAAGGAGCAAGCATGGTCCCAGGAATGATGTTCACTAGTCAAGATGGAGGGAATATGTCAGAGTGTGTACAGGTCTATCACATGTATCAACCCTGGAGCAAGTACAGCCAACAATCAATTAGTATATCAATTAATGGGTTTTATCCACAATAGGAATACTATACATACAGTTGCTACAAGCAGTATCTCAACAAACAGCAATTACAGCGGGGAAGAAAACAGTGCTGCAATTTAAAATTTTTTTACTACCGGTTCTGTGGGCATGGCTTGGTGGGTGTGGTGTGGTTTGGTGGGCAAGGGAAGGATACTGCAAAATATCCATTCCCATCCCACTCCTGGGGGAAGGACACTGCAAAATCCCCATTCCCTCCTCATTCCTGGGGATAGGATATTGCAAAATCTCCATTCCCACCCCACTCTGGGGTCAGCCAGATGTGGTATTTGCCGGTTCTCTGAACTACTCAAAATTTCCGCTACCAATTCTCCAGAACCTGTCAGAACCTGTTGAATTTCACCCCTGGAAGAAACTCAACAAGCAAAAAACACTCTAGCAGGGCCTCCTCTTATTACACAGGCTCTTAAAGGGATAACAGCCAGAGAACCTGCTGACTCCTTCCCATCGTTGCATCAGCTGGTCAGCTCTTAAATTATCACTTTGACAGAATAATCTCCTGTGACCAAGCCTTATAACACCAACCATATGTCCTAATTAGATGGCATTAAAACCTTGAGCAAAGGAAGTTCAGAAGAGGAGGTATGGCAAGTGTACCAAGGACTATATTCTTATACTCTGACAAAAGCTTGGTGGGCTGAAAAAGAACCCGCTTGACAAAATTTCTCGCTTCAATGCAATTCGCTGAACTGCCTCGCTTAGGGGCAGAAATTTTGGCCTCAATTGTGGACCTAAGTCCAGGACCATCCTCTACCGCTGACGAATATTGCAAAAACGCTTCCTTGAGGAAGCCTCCTAGCGGACAAGGACATAGAAGATTCCAACTTTTTACTACCATCTATTGGTCATATGAATTTTTGCAGTTCATCAACACTGGCAAGCAATTTTCCTTCCTGCTTCTGGTCATGGTGGAGAATTGAAGTATATGCCCTTGATGTGCATTATTTTGATTCCCATCCAGTGCTTTAAATCAGGCCTGTTCAACTTGAGGCCCACGGGCCAGATAAGATCCTGGACACTAGTAATTCGACCCCACACGATCGTAAACATTTAATATTATTATGTGAGTTATGTACATTAGCTATGTTATATATTTTATATGTGATCCTAGACCAGGAGTGTCAAACTGCATTTCTTCGAGGGCTGGATCAGCATTGTAGTTCTCCTCCATGGGCCAGCTGGGGTAGAGGGGGAAACAGGATGGACGCCACCTGCAGCACTTTGCCGGCCAAAATGAGGTCCCCCATGCCCTGTTTTGGCCTGCAAAGTGTTGAAGGAGGCCATCCAGGCCAAAAAAGGGTTGTGTGGGGGCTGCACAGGGGCTGCACGTACCCCCCCTCCCCATTTTGGCTGCCAGAGGCACCATGGGCCAGTCCTTTGGTATTTCCAGGCCGGCCTCTCAGGCCAGATTTAAGCACCCCTATTGCCCCCAACAATCTGGGTCATTTTACCGACCTCGGAAGGATAGAAGGCTAAGTCAACTTTGAGCCCATCAGGATTGAACTTCTGGCAGAATTAGCCTGCAATACTGCATTCTAACCACTAGGCCGCCTCAGCGCAGTGGTTATAATGGTGATCACATGACTCTGAAACGCTGCAACCATCATAAATACCATGCTGATTGCCAAGTGCTCAAATTGCGACCACTTGATCCTGGGAATGCTACCACCATTGTAAGTGCAAGGACCAGTTGCACGTCACTTTTTCAGCGCCATTTTAACTTCAAACAGTACACGGTCATTTTGTTTTAAAATGGCAGTAAGCCTCAACAAACCAAATCCATGGGCTGTGTTAATTTTGTGTGATTCCCAAAGGCACAGAATATTTTGCATTCCCTGACCATGAGCTCTGCGGTAAAAGGAGAAAATAAAAATTTGAACATTTTAAACCAGTTCACATTCCCGCTTTGAGTGGCTCTTCAGTGCAACAGATTAAATGCCAATGTTTTTCCCAGTGTGATTATGAAATGTTACACTCCTCTGTCATTCAATTTATAAGCCAACACTGCAAACATGCTTGAATTCACAAGGCTTTTATACACACATCATATCGACTTTTGCACTGTAAAGGAAGCCTGTGCAAAAACAAATGTCTAAATGATTCCAGCTAGCAATTTTAACTAGGAAAAGCATTGATAAGGAATGGAGATTACCTGGAAATCGTTGTTGAAATGAGTGCAGGATGTGGACCACCAAGGAAGAACTCTGCCAGAGTTGCTCCTAAAGGGATCAGCTCTGCAAAAGAACACCCACATTTTACTGTGAAGGATGGGGTGAAAAGTTTTAATGAGCCTGGAATCCATCTACCGTGTTTCCCCGAAAATAAGACCAGGTCTTATATTAATTTTTGCTCCAAAAGACGCATTAGGCCTTGTTTTCTGGTTAGATCTTATTTGGAGGGGAAATATGGTACTAAATGCATTCATCTGGCTGACAATCTTAACTGGGGCTTATGGGGGGGTAGGGCTTATATTATGAACATCTTGAAAAATCATGCTAAGATTTATTTTCCGGTTGGGTCTTATTTTTGGGGAAACAGGATAACTTTCCTTCCTTCCTTCCTTCCCTCCATCCATTATCTCCCCCTCCCTTCCTTGATTCTCTGTCTCTCTTCTTCCTTCCTTCCTTTCTCCCTCCCTCCTTCCTTCCTACTCTATCTTCCTCATTCTCTTCCTTCTTTCTTTTCCCTTTCCTTCCTTTCCTGTACCCCTTCTTTTCTTCCTTTCTTCTCTCTCTCTCCCTCCCTCTTTCTCTTTCTCTTTCTTTCTTTCTCTTTACAGACAAAAAGAACACTCTCCAAAGTGCATAACACCCCAGAATTGAATGAGACAGAAACAGCAGAAAAGATGTTTTAATCACATTGAGGAATGCAAGGAGGGAGATGGTTACGGGAGTAAAAATGTTTTACAACATGGGAGGTTAAATTAAAAAGATCTGCCCCCTAACTTCCCATTCAGAGTGAGAACACAGAGCTGGACTGTTCTTACCAGACAATCGGAAAGAAGCATTTTATCCAACCCTCTCATAAAAGTTATTGTGTGCAGAAATAAAACCTTAATGGGCCTGAAATATTTTGGAACAAACTGTTTTGCACTAATGAAACAAATATTGAATTGTTAGCCAAAACCTCACGTAAAAATCTTTTCGGGGGGGGAAGCATACCTCTTTGAAGAAAAGGACACCTTGCTAACCATTAAGCATGAACATTGTTTTTATGATGGACTGAAGTAGTGGCAAAAAAAAAAAAAAGACCTAAAGTGTGGGTGCAAGGAAAAATGGATTCAACTAAACAACAACATATCTTAAAAGCTAATGTCTTAATCCGGGATGAAATTGAAATTTCAGCTCCAAATCAATGGTGAAGTATTTATAGGAAACAAAGATGAACATTTTGGAGACTGTATTGTTGAACGCCTATTGAGAAGTGCCTGGTGGCTCAGCAGACTAAAGCATTGTGATTTAAAAAAAAAAGGATGTTCCTCCTGTATGGACCACATAGACCCCACACACACATGTAGCCTCCACACACGCCTCACACGTGTATACGACCCGCCCCCCACATGCCACCTCGTCCCCCTGCATGCCCCCCACCACTCGTTCATGTACAGCAGAAACCCAATGACCAGCTGGCCAGTGGGGGCACATGCATATGCGCGGAAGAGCTGAACTGGGGCGACGGCTCACGTGCCCACAGAGAGGGTGTTGCGTACCATCACAGTTCTAGGAGATGAAAGAAACAGGACTTTAGGTCTTATTCACATGTTCCACTTGCTAATAGCTCTCCTCCTGTTCTGCTTTATTACATGGAACTATATTTCCATTGCTCATTTCATTTTGATATTAAGTTTAAAACTAACCAAGCTGGACGTTTTTTTGCAACTAGAACTGCTTCTTCTTTAACTAATCTAATTAAACACGTTGGACAAACCCAACCAGTGGTTTATGTGGGAGATAACTCATAGTACCCAATTGTCATTTGTAGATTACATCAGTGACATTATATGCACCAATCAATCACATATTAGTGTTTTGCCACTTAACACTTGTGGCAGGGAGAAGGAGAGGATAATAAAATTTCACTACTAACTTCAGATGGACTCGAACAAACTAATTGGCGGGATCCCTCTGTCTGATTAATAATCGCCATCTGTAATCACTCCACAAACTTATTCAAGTAGGACTCCATTAAATGTATTGCAAATTTCACTCAGGAGAAGAATTAATTAAAGTCATCTTGGAGAGACAGAATGAATTCTATAATAATAATCATCAAGTAGATGAAAGCGCCTCTGATACTGGATGTTTAAACTAACTTCAAAATAATTTAATGAACACGATAACGGTGAGGTCCACTATGATGGTCCACTGTGATGGTCCACTGTATTAAGTTAGAGGAACAATTAAAACGGACCCATTGAAACCAAGTTTGTTGAAAGGGAAGCAAATTCCATTTGTGGGTTTATTCTGAGTAGGGATACAGTCCTTTTCTTGCTGGAGTGTAATTACTTATAGAGATGTCAACGTGTTTCAGGATTGTGCAATCACAAATTCTATTGACTTTTTTTTCTTTCAACAGCCTCATAAGACTGTAGTCAGATCCCAGTTATGTTAAGTGAAAGACTTCTATTACCTTTGGTTACTCCCAGAGAGACTAATTTACTTCGAATTTGCTCAGCAGTCCATCAGGTCTTTAACTAAGCAAAGATGAAGCCAGATCAAATCAAGATCCCAGTGGTATAACGTTTGATGCTAACTGAAATTACAGTAGACAATTCGTCTTCATTTATTCCAGCTCAATATATATGAGGTCAAATCTCCTTCAGTTGAGTTTGAGTCTTCATCAAACATCAAGATGTACCAATGCAGTTTTCTTGCAATGTTGTTGATGTCCAGTTTAGGAATAATTTTATCAACTTCCCAGACTTATCTCTCCAATGTCTCTCATCTAAGGATTAAATAAGCCCTATTCACCAAAATTCCCCCTGTCCAGATAAGGATAACCATTTCATAAGATCTAGTGACCAACAATTAAGCTCAGGGTGAATACAAATCCATTAAAATATATGTTGCTTAATATATTTCCAGCCAGACTATTATTTTTTAAACAATTTTTTTAAAGACAAACAAACATTTAGTACATCACTCATTTCTTCCATGTGACATTTCGGTATTATCTTCAAAAGTTTCTTCTCTTCTCTACCTCTTCTGTCTTCAATCTCACCAAATCCATTACAAAGATTTTCTACTAATATAATATTCTAATTACAACCAATTTTTTTTCAATCTCTTAAAAACTTATTTGTATCTCTTTTCTAACCAATAGTAAAATTTATTCCATATCTTAAAATATTCTGTATTCTGCTTTCCACTTTTGTGCATAAACAATCTTTGCTGCTATTATTACATATATACTTAAATATATATTTTCTTTAATAGTTTTCTCTGGTAAGATAACCAATAGGAATAGCTCTAGTTTTAAATCTATACGTTGTTGTATCATTCCCTCCATCCATAACTTAATTTTATTTGAATAGTTTTTTGTTTTAGGACATGTCCACCACATGTGCTAATATGAACCTGATAACTAGTAACATTTCCAACATTTAGCTGATTTATCCAGCCAGACTATTATAATAGAGCTATTCTAATACATTAAGTTTGTAGAAATCAATATGTACATCACAAAACGTATAAGGTTATAAATATAAGGTTATAAATTAGGAAAACCAGTATATAAATTATTAAAGGCAGAGGTTGGTTCCACATAATTTTACCACCAGTTTGCCGCACACTGAAAATATGAGTGCGGCATGCGCGCAGCTTAGAAAACGTGGCTAAATAGGATGGCAGGTCGCTGCTACCAGTTCAACTGAACTGATCCGAACCGGCTAAATACCACCTCTGACTAAAGAAATAGCAATGAAATAATAATTGAATAAAGCCATAATTTAAAAAAAACCCTTAATAGCTAACCTTATTAATTTCTTGTAGAACATAATTCTAAAATATGAACCATCATTGAAAAAAAGCTTTAAACATTTATAAGGGATGGACAAATTATTCATTCATTATTCATTTATTCATTATATTGATTGCATTAAAATATGTTGCACTTTCTACTTTAAAAGCATTCAAAATGGCTTAGACCTTATCTTCCAATTTTATTTAGATCTGTGCAAGAGTTTCTATTTAAATGCATATTCTATAAACACATGTTGCTTCACATAGATTAAAAGTATTTCATACTAAGTTTTAAGAATGTTTCAAATAAGCATTTCAAAATGTGTCCCTCCGCCCAAAGGCATATTTTGGTAATTCATTGGATTTCTTTAAAATTAACTGCATTACAAAATTCAAAGAAAAGTAATATGCAAAGAAGTAGCCCTATTTAGACCAAATATTAGACCCACAAATTTGGAGCAGAGCTTGGATACTTTACAATCCTGCTTTCCAAGAGATTAATAGATTATTTAACAAAGTGAAGTCTCTTAAATGGCTTTAGTGGCCAGTACCTTTAATGAAGGGGGACACAGTGGCTTAGTGGCTAAGATGCTGAGCTTGTTGATCGAAAAATCGGAGGTTCAGCGGTTTGAATCCCCAGTGCCGCGTAATGGGGTGAGCTCCCATTTCTTGTCTCAGCTTCTGCCAACCTAGGAGTTCGAAAGCAGGTAAAAAATGCAAGTAGAAAAATAGGGACCACCTTTGGTGGGAAGGTAACAGCGTTCTGTGCGCCTTTGGTGTTTAATTATGCCGGCCACATGACCACAGAGACGTCTTCGGACAGTGCTGGCTCTTCGGCTTTAAAATGGAGATGAGCACCGCCCCCTAGAGTCAGGAATGACTAGCACATTTGTGCGAGGGGAACCTTTACCTTTACCTTTTACCTTTAATGTATCTACTATCTGATATACAGTATAGATATGTATATATCAAGACTATAAAGAACAATAGTAAATAGTGAAAATAGGAAATAAAAGGAAAGGAAAATAAAACAAAACTATAAAAAAACAGCTTCTGATCTTGACAGTGGTTATAAATTCATTTATATTTTGCCCTCATTCTCGGAAGCTACCTCATCATTTCCTGTCTTCCACAAGCTACCATTTCTAATCTTAAAAACCATAAATCTCAAGTTCACGTTTCCCTTTTTCTCAGCAAAACTTCTATAAAAATTGCACTGGGGGCCACTATCAATTGCCCTAATTTATTAGGCCAATCACTATTTATTGGGCCTGTAAATCCCTCACTGCAAGGCAAAATGAGGAAGGAGAGGAGGAGGAAGAGGAGGAGAAGGAGATGATGATCAGCTTTGCAGATCAAAAGTGCCATTCTCTTTGATATCAAAATAGCAGGAAAATTAACACATTCCTGTTTTCTCATCCAAACTCCATCACATATTCCTTCCAATTTGAAGCAGGAAAGATACCATCCTTACAGTGGTCTGATTAATTCAGGATGGTTAATTCCCAGGAAGGAAAGAAAACTCTAGCCATCACTCCAGTAGTGGGTTTCAAATCCCAGCGCTACTCGTTCAAGCAAGCGTGTGGCATTTCTGTGCATGCGCAGAGTGTTTTTGATGATATCTGGGCAGGTGAGCAGAGCCTCCCGCTGCCGCCGCTGCTACCAGTTTGCCCGAACTGGGGAGAACTGGGAGCAACCCACCACTGCATCACTCCCATTCATTGTGGGAACCTCACATTTTACATCAGTACCTCATCATTGCTTCATTAGGTAGACAGTCAGAAAAATACCTAGGACCGTATGGCAAACCTATGGCACATGTCCCACAGGTGGCATGCAGCACCCTCTCTGTGGACACATGAGCCGTTGCCCCAGTTCAGCTCCACTGCGCATGCGTGTGGACCTCCCGCCATCCAGATGGTCGTTGGGTCTCTGCCATGCATGCACGGGGGAGGGGTGGGGGCGTGGGTGCATGCAGGGGCGGGGTACACACAGGTGTGGGAAGTGCATGCACATGCGTGGGGCAGACACATGTGGGGACCACCCGTGCATGTGGGGGTGAGAAGCATGCACGGGAGCGGGACACATGCGCACGGCCCACATGTGCATTGCATTTTGGGGGTTTGCTTTGGGCCCTCGGTCCAGAAAAGGTTAGCCAGCACTGACCTACAATAATGCATACCCAAATCAAGTAATTTTCAATGGATGGGACTGTCAAAGTCTGAAGCATGCACTAGTGAAGAAATCTATTCCTATTGGTTGGAGTAAGTCTAATGAATTAAAAGCCAGAAGTTTATGGAGATTCTCAGTCATCCAAATCATGGTTGTCCCAAAGGTGATGGACTTTCTGACTTTTTTTTTTTTGAAAGACGTTTCACTTCTCATCCAAGAAGTTTCTCCAGCTCTGAAGAAGCTTCATCAGCTCTCTCATCAGCAGAGCTGAAGACGTTTCTTGGATGAGAAGCAAAACGTCTTCAAAGAAAAACCAGAAAGTCCAGTTGAAAAAGCACCTTTGAGCCAAAGCCTCCTACTAAAGGCAGCAATTAACACCAGCTGCATGTAATTTCTCTGAGTTCAATCCTAGCCAGGCTCAAGGTCGACTCAGCCTTCCATCCTTTCTAAGGTGGGTAAATTGAGGACCCAGTTTGTGGGGGCAATAAGCTGACTTTGTATAAATATACAAAAGTATGAAGGCTATTGCTTAACGCATTGTAAGCCGCCCTGAGTCTCTGGAGAAGGGCGGCATATAAATCAAATTAAAAAAAAAAAAAAAGCCAGAAGATGTTCAGAGAAGGTGGAACTTGTTTAGTTTGAACTTCCCCAGCCTGATGGTAAGGTTATCTGATCAGTCATGTCCAGCTCTTGGCAATTCTACTGTATGGGCCAAATCTCTCCACGTCTTCCGATCTTGCAGTACTTGTTTGAATTTTTGTATGTTCTGGCTGGTGTCAGCTTTGATGGGGTCCATCCACCGTGTTCTTTGGCAGCCTGGTTTACTTTTACCGCTAGCTCTTCCAAACACAACGGCTTTCTCCAATGAGTTCCTTTGCATGACATGGCCAAAATAAAGTGAGATGCAGTTTTGTGATTTTGCCTTCCAATGACATGTCTGCTTTTATGCATTCTAGTGCTTCCTTATTAATCCCTTTTAGTTAGTACAGGTACTTAGGACAATAAATTCTTTCCATCCTCATCGGTAGGCCGAATGAGATGAATAGGGAATCAACCCAAAAGAGACACCAGCATGTTTATTTCTACTTAAAATAACAGAGTTGGAAGGGACCTCAGAGGTCTTCTAGTCCAACCCCCTGCTTAGGCAGGAAACCCTACACCATTTCAGACAAATGGTTATCCACCAAGATAGATTATACCATATATAATTCATATATAATGAACAAGGAGATATTCAGCGTGGAAATAAGGAGACATTTTCTGACAGTGAGAGCAATCAACCATTGGAACAGAAGTTGCCTTCAGAAATTGTGGGTACTTTATCACTGGAAGCTTTTAAGAAGAGACTGGACTGCCATCTGTCAGAAATGGTGTAGGGTCTCCTGCTTTGGGGGGGTGGACTAGATGACCTCCAACTCTGTTAATCTGTTAACATCTTCTTTAAAACTTCCAATGTTGGAGCATTCACAACTTCTGGAGGCAAGTTGCTCCACTGATTAATTGTTCTAACTGTCAGGAAATTTCTCCTTAATTCTAAGTTGCTTCTCTCCTTGATTAGTTTCCACCCATTGCTTCTTGTCCTGCCCTCAGATGCTTTGGAGAATAGTTTGACCCCCTCTTCTTTGTGGAAGCCCCTGAGATATTGGAAGACTGCTATCATGTCTCCCCTAATCCTTCTTTCCATTAAACTAGACATGCCCAGTTCCTGCAACCGTTCTTCATATGTTTTAGCCTCCAGTCCCCTCATCATCTTTGTTGCTCTTCTCTGCACTCTTTCCAGAGTCTCCACATCTTTTTTACATCGTGGTGACCAAAACTGAATGCAGTACTTTGGATCCATTGAGATATTAACTTGTGTTCCCCTTTGCTTTTTGAAAGGTTCCTCTCTTGCCAATGGAGGCCTGAATCTTCACACCACTGTGAAACGGAAACTGGAGAGTGAAAAGGGTTACGTCTTCGATAAGAGACTCAGGTACAGCGTGCGTCAGAATGAAAGCAACTGTCGGTTTAGAGACATTGTTGTACGCAAAGAAGATGGATTCACACACATCCTCCTGTCCAGTCAGACCTCAGATAACAATGCACTGACTCCAGAGGTACGCAGGTGAACATCCAATCGAAGAGAACAGTGGGACGCGATCAATAGCCATAAAAGCATCCCTCTGTTTATCATCTATCCCATAATGAAATAACTCCCTTGAATTCCATTTCTGATTTTAATTTTTGAAGGGAAGACCAGAATTGGGGAGGGGGGTGTGGCTCTGCAGGTTTGAAGTACATATACAACTTTGTCAATGTTTACTTATATTATTTTACCTTTCCTGTCAAATTCATATGTAGAGTTGGATTCAGCTCTACATATTGAAGAGTGAAATCTTTGATAGATTTCAAAGATTTCCTATAACTTGGATCAGTTTTTTGGGGGGGGGGGGGTTGAGCTTTCATTCTTTGTCGAGGATGCAATCAATCTGAAGGACATAAATATTTGAGAGATTAGCTGGAAGGCAGAGAAAAAAGTTCCCTCTTAGGACAATTACAAATTAGACTTAACACTGGTGGAAAGCATGGGTGTCTGTGGGGATAATATGCAATTAATAATCCTTCTTGAAGAGAAGAACTAGAGGTAACTTGATAACTGTCTTCCAGTACTTGAAGGGTGTCATAGAGAAAAGTGGGGGGGGCAATGTATTCTCCAAAGCCTCCGAGGACAAGACAAGATGTAATGGGTAGAAACTTGTTAAACAGAGATACAAGCTAGAACTTAAGGAGAATTTTCCTGAAAGTGAGAATAATTCATAACAATTATCTAATAATAATTAATCAATGGGATAGCTTGTCTCCAAGAGTTGTGAGTACACCAATGCTGGAGGACTGGACAGCCATTTGACTGGGTTAGTATCTTGAGCAGGGGGTTAGTCTAGAAGACCTCTGAGGTTCTTTCCAGTCTTATGATTCTAATACAAATTACATCGTTTCCATAATGATGTGATATGCATGACATCTTTGTGGCTTCTGCAGGATGTTTCTGATGGAAGAGAATAAATATAAATCAATATCTCAATCCATATAAATAATATTGAGGTCCAGCTGCCATTCATCTTATGTAAAATAAGGCATTATAATATTCAATCTCGTTGTACACATGTTGTGCATTGACAATAAAGGTTTGATTTGATTTGACAGTTCCTGTATATGCCTCTTTTGGCTATACAGGTAGTTCTCCACTTACAACAGTCCATTTAGTGACCATTCAGAATTACGACACTGAAAAAAGTGATGACCATTTCTCGCACTTATGACCGTTGCAGCATCCCCAAGATCACATGATCAAAATTCAGATACTTGGCAACTGTCTCATATTTATGACGGTTGCAGTATCCACGTTGATCCTCTTTTGCAAACTTCTGGCAAGAAAGAGCAATGGGGAATCCAGGTTCACTTAACAACCGGGTTACTAATTTAACAACTGCAGTGATTCACTTAATAACTGTGGCAAGAAAGGTCGTATAATCGGGCAAAATAACAGTTAGCAAATGTTTCACTTAGCAATGGAAATTTTGGAATTAATTGCGGTCGTAAGTCAAGGACCACCTGTATTTGCAGGCCTAAAGGATACGGTGCGTGAAATGGCATGTCAGTCATGTTGATGGCAAGCTTCGTGTATTGCTTCTAGGATTATGAAAACAGCCAGAATCTAATGGACTTTGAAGATGGCTAGTTTTGCAGAAATGGCAAAGATTTCAGCGTATTTAAAAGATAGGACCCAAGAAGCTTTTGTTTGGGAATGGAAGAAATGGATAGATTATGTGCAGAATAAATATCAAACAAAGAAATATCAGTTAGTATTTGCTTGAAGAAATTTATGTTGAGTTGAGAGTTATAGTATATGGGAGGTAAAGTAATTGGAGGTAAAATAAGGTGTGGAATAGTGATTGATATATTGATATAGAATGTTATAATGAATAAGTTATCCAGGGATTAGTTTAAACTTGGGGATAAGTAATTGGGGGAAAACTAGGTTGTTGTTTTTTTTTTGGACTTTATTGTGTATTAAGGGGGATTGTTAAATGCAGATAATTAGTTTTATTATTCTGATATTTAGAAAAATTTTAATGTCAAAAGGGGGTAGATTAGATGATAGAAGTATTTGATATGTTACCTGATGTGGATTTCACCTTTTCATTTATTTTTGTTTGATATTGGTAGACGAATAAGAATAATATTTTTTGTAAGGGAAGCCAAGGGTGGGAAGAGAGGGGAGGGGGAATAGGGGGGTTGGGGGGAAAATTGGGGGGGGGGGAATGATAAAATTTGTATTTGTAAAACTTTTTCAATAAAAACAAAAAACAAAAAACAGCCAGAATCTGAAGTGTTTTCAGAGGCATTTTTGTAAAAGGGATTCCTACCAGCAAAGCAGCTGTGCCTATAGAGACAAAAAGATTTCCAAACACCCTCATCAGGTTTACACCTTCAAAATGAAAGCTCTTCATTTGGGCTATGACAGTGGCCCCCAACCTTTTGGGCACCCGGGACTGGTTCCATCCGTGGAGAGATGTTTTTCCACGGACTGTAGGGGCCATGGTTTCACATGCTGCCTGCATCCCGCAGACGGGGCTTCGCTTGTTTGCGTGGCCTAGTTTCTGGCATGCCGTGGCCCGATGCCGGTCCATGGGCCAGGGGTTGGGGGCCCCTGGGCTAAAGCATATTGCTGAAAACCACTTTCCAACTTTTGATGCTGAGCTTGTCAGTCGAAAGGTCGGCAGTTCAGCAGTTCGAATTCCTTGGGCTGCATAACAGGGTGAGCTCCCTTTACTTGTCCCAGCTTCTGCCAACCTAGCAGCTTGAAAGCAGGTAAAAAATGCAAGTAGAAAAACAGGAACCACCTTTTTTTTTTTTTAATTTGATTTATATGCCGCCCTTCTTCGGAGACTCAGGGCGGCTTACAATGCGTTAAGCAATAGCCTTCATACTTTTGTATATTTATACAAAGTCAGCTTATTGCCCCCACAAACTGGGTCCTCAATTTACCTATCTTAGAAAGGATGGAAGGCTGAGTCAAACTTGAGCCTGGTGAGATTCGAACTTACAGTAATTGCAGACAGCTGGTTTTTAATCACAATGCTTTTAGTCTGCTGAGCTATCCAGGCTCCCATCTTTGGTGGGATGGTAACAGCGCTCCGTGCACCTTCAGTGTTGAGTCATGCCACATGACCACAGAGATGTCTTCGGATAGCGCTGGCTCTTCAGTTTAGAAACGGAGATGAACAGCGCCCTCTAGAGCCAGAAATGACTAGCACACATGTGCAGGGGAACTTTTACCTTTACCTTACTGAGCAAAAATCAAAGCACCCTTGTGTCCTTCCCTTTGCCTCCTCCTCCTCCTGTTAGGAAGCATGTCAAAAGTGGATATGAAATATAGATTTGAAAAATGTTGGAGAAACCGGCTGGTAGGAAGCAAAGACGCTGTTACCCTGAGTCAGATTTGAAGCAACAAAAAAACCCAGGGTAAATATTCCATGATTTGTGTAAAAAGAACTGGACTGTTTGTTTCTCTACAGATTATGAAGGAGGTCCGAAGAGCCCTTTGCAACGCATCGGCTGATGATAGCAAGCTCCTGCTGCTCAGTGCCGTAGGCAGTGTGTTTTGTAGCGGCTTGGACTATTCTTACCTAATTGGAAGGTTATCCAGCGACCGAAGAAAAGAAAGCACCCGGATCGCTGAGGCTATAAGGTGAATTTTGGGTTTTGGAATCCTCCAGACAGAAAAAAATTCTGACAGAGGATACGGTTTTATTTATTTTAAGGTTTGAATTGGGTTGGTTAGGCCAAATGAAAGGTGTTTGATATTTACATTTTCTTGATGTGGAGTATATTTGCTCAACGTGCCTAGCTGGGTTGATGTAAACTTCTTAAATATTTTTCCTCCTATCTGTAAATTCTTTAGCTGCCACAGTGAGGGTTTGTACCCAACTGAAGGTAGAAGAAATCGTATAAGTAAGCAATTTGAGAGATTTTATCTTTATCCAATTATCAATAAGAATGGAATAGAATGGAATGGAATGGAATGGAATAGAAAAACAGAGTTGGGGGCGGGGGGCTTGGACTAGATGACCTACAAGGTCCCCTCCAATTCTGTTAATCTGTTAACATCTTCTTAAAAACTTCTAGGATTGGAGCATTCACAACTTCTGGAGATAAATTGTTCCACTGATTAATTGTTCTAACTGTCAGGAAATTTCTCCTCAGTTCTAGGTTGCTTCTCTCCTTGATTAGTTTCCATCTGTTGCTTCTTGTCCTGCCCTCAGGTGCTTTGGAGAATAGCTTGACTCCCTCTTCTTTGTGGCAGCCCCTGAAATACTGGAACACTGCTATCATGTCACCCCTAGGTCTTCTTTTCATTAAACTAGACATGCCCAGTTCCTGCAACCGTTCTTCATATGTTTTGGCCTCCAGTTATCTAATCATCTTTGTTGCTTTTCTCTGCACTCTTTCTAGAGTCTCCACATCTTTTTTTACATCTTGGTGACCAAAACTGGATGTAATATTCCAAATGTCCAATACTTTATCAAGACATTATAAAATGGTATTAACACTTCAAGTGATCTAGATTCTATCCCTCTGTTTATGTAGCATAGAACTGTGTTGGCTTTTTTGGCAGCTGCTGCACACTGCTGGCTCATATTTAAGTGATTGTCCACAAGGACTCCAAAACATTGTGATCCAAACAAATTATGATTTTGCCCATGGCAATACGGGCTAAGATGTGCTATCATCGTCTTCATAAAAATAGATGATAGCAAAGCAACCAAAACAGAATAACAAAAGATCTATTCTTCTCCTGTACTTATCCCTTATATTTAGTAGGTGTCGGGTATGCTTCCTTCAGTATCCAGGAAAGGAAAACCCAGACTTCATCATAGGTTAAAGACTGGTACTTTTACTAGATATGAAATGAACGCAACCATGGAAAGCAGGATTCTGAGGCAAAAAGCGCGAAAGTTACAATTAGAAAGCATCCCCTCCCATTGTCCACCATAAATCATCCAATCCAAAGGTCTCCCAGAGGTCAGGTGGGAGCAGACATCTGGCCGTGTCAGCATCCAGGAATGCAGTGTCCGTTGGTCTGATAAAAGCTTAGGAATTGGTTTCGTTTCTCAGATTCATACAAAGCCCCGTAAGCCTAAACCCCCCTCCCTCCGTTTCTATGACAGCTGAAGCAAGCGAGCCAAAGCTAGCGAGGTTGACAGTAGGCTACTTAATATTGCATAATTACTTATAGGTTGCTTGTTGCAATGTGTGCCAGCCCAAATATATCTATACAGCCACTCCGGAAGGCTTGCTTCTTCCATATTCCATTCTGAAATTCATGTTATGGAATACTTCCAGAACTTGAGGGTACTCCATCACTGGAGGTTTTCAAGAAGAGACTGGAGAGCCATTTGTCTGGAATGGCATAGGGCAGTGATGGCTAACCTTTTTGCCATCGTGTGCCAGGAGCGGGGGGGGGTCACACCCATAATTCTATGTGCCCCACACATGCTCATGTGACCCCCTCACCCCTGCTATCCCCACTTTTGGCACATGTTGGCCTGAAAGCCCTGTTTTTTGCTGGCCCCAGGCTCCAGAGTCTTTCTAGGAGTCTGGGGAGGGCGAAAACGGTGCAGGGGTTTGGGGAAGGCCATTTTCGCCCTCCCCAGACTCCTAGAAAGGCTCTGGAGCTTGGGGACAGAGAAAAACAGGCCTTCCCCACCACCTCCTGAGGCACTCTGGAGGCAGGAAACAGACTGTTTCCCTACTTCTGGTGGGCCTAGAACTCCCGAAAATTAGCTGGCCGTGCCAGAGCTGTGGTTGCATGCCCACCAATTTGGCTACATGTGCCACCTGTGCCATAGATTCACCATCACAGGCATAGGGTCTTCTGCTTGAGTAGGGGGTTGGACTGGAAGACCTCTAAGGTTCGTTCCAACCTTAGTATTCTATGTTTTATGTTAGGTAGCCTAACATAGCTCAACAGACTAAAAGCCTGTTATTAACATTCAGCTGTCTGCAATTATTGCAAGTTCGAATCTCACCAGGCTCAAGGTTGACTCAGCCTTCCATCCTTTCTAAGGTGGGTAAATTGAGGAGCCAGTTTGTGGGGGCAATAAGCTGACCTTGTATAAAATATACAAAAGTATGAAGGCTATTGCTTAACGCATTGTAAGCTGCCCTGAGTCTCCGGAGAAGGGCGGCATATAAATCTAATTAAAAAAAAAATGTCTAGAGCATATTATACTGTAAGATTTGGAACTGCAATTCCGCCTTGTTCTCCTGAGCTCTGCACATTTTTTAATTTAAACCTTGGTTTTTTGTTGGAACAGATATAATTCATTACTTGTCTGTGCCAAACATTTAATATTTTACTTTCATGAATACTGGAGTCCCTTGAAAAAGGAAGTTTAGTGTTGGTAGAATATTCATATTGACAGCTGGGATTCTCCTTAACTAAAACAGATTTAACTTTTTCTATCTAGAAGTCTCTCTTGATATAGTTTTCCAATTTGATGAATAATTATTCTTTAAAAAGTCTTCTCTGTCAAAAACAAATTAGCAGAACTGTTAAAAGTTCTATTGGCATGTTGTTTTTCATCCTGTCAAGTTCCATACCAAAGTCTGAGGTTTTTTTTTCCTTGATTAGTTCAATAGACCAAATTCTATACACCAACCAACAATATTAAAGATTCTCTGGGTTGTGTAATTTTGAGCATAATGTCATCAGAAAACAATTACAGCTTACGTTCTTCTGTAGTTGATTTTGATTCCTTAAATTCTACATTCTTGATGGGTTCAAATTGGCAGAAGTTGTAGTTCTAATCAGGAATGGAAACGATATGAATGAAAGAATGAAGCTACAGGATCTCCCGCTCGAGCAGGGGTTGGACTAGAAGACCTCCAAGGTCCCTTCCAACTTTGTGATTTTATATTCTAAGAAAAAGAAAGGGAAGAACACGGTCTTGTCCCTTTTCAGTATATTGTGCATTGCTCCAAGGTGAGGCCATTCACTATGGAGTTTTTGTCCTTTATAAATACACTGTATTGATGTCAAAAAATTAGAGCTATAACCCATTTTCTTCAGAACTGCAAACATGAAAGATCATTCCAAAATTGTCAAAGGCTTTTTCAGCATAAAGGAAAATCAAAGCATTTTTTTTGTTCTTTTGATTTGTCTTATCAATAACATTCATGATATGCCTGATATTACTTCTCTTTGCAAGTACTGCCATAAAAAGTTTGCAGTCCACATTCAATAAGGAGATGGGTCTGCAAAATTCAGATAGGTTGAATACGTCATTTTTTAAAAAACAGGATTTTTTTTTAAAAAAAAGAAGTGTTTCTTTCCATGCCAAAGGAAATTCTTCATGTATCTGAATTTCATTCATTGCCTTGATTACAGATTTGGTCAGAATGTCTTGGAAAGTTTTATAGTAAATTGTAGAGATACCATCAGGTGCTCTAGATCCATTCAAATTCAATTGTTTTGCTGTTTATTCAATTTCATTTCCTGTTGCAGATAGATCAAAACTATTTTGTGTTGATCCGTAATTTTTTTAAGTGGTGCCTCATTTAAATATTTCTTTTTTTTGTATTAATCAAATTGGCTCTTCCTTTCTGGCAGACACTTTTAATTCTTCAGTTTCTCTTTAGAAAAATCTGTGTAGGCTGGGATTTACCAAGGTGAAACTCCGAGAAGTAGAGAAAAAGTAGAACTCTCTGACTGCAATTAGCACCTTATTGATTAGATGAAGGTTATCTGAATTCTCCTACTTCTCTTTGGTTAGCCATCCTCAGATTTCCCCTGAATTATTGCCTTCCAAATGTAGTTCATTATATTTAGAAGGCAGTAAGTCAAGGAAAACTAAGAATTACTAAAATTCTAAGCCAACATAGCTTTGGGCTCCAAGACTTCTAATTCAATATATCTGGAGAACACCAATTTGCAGAAAACTAAAGCAATCTTTCTCTTAACTCACTTTCTGAATTTTGTTAGCGTTTTTTCCATGGTTTGATTCCATCATATTTCGGCTCTATTCACCAGACTTCTTAAGGCAACGTTTGAAGATTTTTCTTCTTAGGGAAATGGCTTAATTTACATGCAAATAGACTCTCAAAGTTAAAATATTGCCTTCTTCTCATACATCTCATATTATGTTCAATGTCAATCTACATAATATGAAGGACAGGTTTTCAGATGCAAACTGTGGATTGTCCTATCCAATTTGGACTCATGCCAGACTTCCGCCAGTTGTAGCCATGTAATCATGGTGCATTTCTGTCAATTATGTTCATACCAAATAACAATATATTTTCATTTGAGAAGGCATAATGCAGCGCTGCAACTCAAGCGGTATATATTCAGAAGATTCCAGGTTTTAGACTATAAGTATTTGAACCTGGAATCTTCCACGTGTCCTTCTGGGACAAGAAAAACTCTTGGACAGCAACCAACGTTGATCTCAACAGAGCAATGACTTAACTAGGTATAAAGAAGCTTCATCTGTCACTGGAAGTTCTGTTTTGAGCTGTGCCAAAAATTATCTATAGTTGTAGACAATACAGAAGAACAGAACTGAGGGTGAGGGTGTTAACGTTTCTGCTTACTATATACTGTGAGGGAAAAAAAAGTGGGATGAGAACCTTTGATTGGCTTTTGAAGAAATACGTAAAGAGTTTGACCACATGGCAGGTCCTGTCTGATGTAGGGATGTAAGTTTTCATGAAACAAAGTAGTTCATTGTGACTTCCATCCATATCTTCCTATTCCAGGGATTTTGTGAAAGCCTTTATTCAGTTTAAGAAGCCCATCGTGGTTGCCATCAATGGCCCTGCTCTAGGCTTGGGAGCGTCAATTTTACCACTCTGCGACATTGTGTGGGCAAGTGAAAAGGCCTGGTTCCAAACGCCCTACGCAACCATTCGGCTCACTCCTGCAGGCTGTTCATCGTACACATTTCCACAGATATTGGGCGTGGCTCTGGTAAGATTTCCTTCTTTCAGATGATTCTATGGCAGTGGTGGAATTCAATTTTTTTTACTACCGGTTCTGTGGGCGTGGCTTGGTGGGCATGGCAGGGGAAGGATACTGCCAAATCTCCATTCCCTCCCCACTCCAGGGGAAGGATACTGCAAAATCTCCATTCCCACCCCACTCCAGGGGAAGGATACTGCAAAATCTCCATTCCCACCCCACTCCAGGGAAAGAATGCTGGTTCTCCGAACTACTCAAAATTTCCACTACCAGTTGTCCAGAACCTGTCAGAACCTGCTAAATAGCACCCCTGTTCTATGGTCCCACTTCAGTTAAATAACTTGACACACCCATGGTGCTGTCCTACATGTGGTTTTCTATTCCAGACATTTCCTTCCTGACCTAATGGATGAATATTGGACCAAAAAAATGAACTTCTCGTCTCTCTGTAGCAGACTTCTTCCAGTCACTTGGTTTCTTTCCCTTCTGGATTTCTGATTTGTATGTGCAAAGCAAATACTCAAGAGCTGCAAGTTGTCGGCTACTGAAAAGCAGCTGAATTAGTTGCTTGCAAACATAATGATTGAAATATGCCATCTTGAGCATATTTTCATGGTCAAGAGGCAATTTGTAATTTAAAGCTCCCATTTCTAAGTAGCTCTCCAGTCCAAATCAGGTTTAAAAAATCAAAGAAAAATGGAAAAGAAAAATCTTTGATTAACCCATCTACAATCCCCACTAGACCACAGACCCGTGATGGCGAGGTGGCACATGGAGCCATATCTGTGGGCACACGAATGTTGCCCTAGCTTAGCTCCAATGTGCATGCATATGCCAGCCAGCTGATTTTTGGGCCTTTCGGGCCCATCAGAAATCAGAAACAGTCCGTTTCTGGCCTCCGGGAGGGTGGGGAAGGCTGCTTTGGCCTTCCCCAGGCTCCTAGAAAGCCTCTGGAGCCTGGGGAGGACAAAAAACAGGCCTACCAGGTCCACCGTGGGCCAAAAGTGGTGGGAGCACAGGGTTGCGCATGCATGATGGGGGCGGGGCACATTGAAGTATGGGTGTGGGCACATGCATACTCAATCCCCCACACTCCCCACCGCTTTTGGCACGCGATGGCAAAAAGGTTAGACATCACTGCCACAGACAAAAAAGATTTCAGAGTACTTCATCTGATTCATTTTTCCCAGTATGGTTTGAAGCAGTGGTGGGTTCTTCCCGGTTCGCCCAGTTCTCCCGAGCCGGTAGCAGTGACGATATGACATCACTGAACCGGTTCTGCCCCCCCCCCCGCACCCACCCACCCACCCCATACCCCCATACCCACCCCCCATGTTATTCTTACCTTTTATTTGGCCCCACCCCCAATCTATTGCTGCCTCCTGAGTCCCAGCTGATAGCTAGAGGGAAAAAAAACTGTTTAAACTCTTGCTGTGGTACTTCAAAGGGCCGCCCTACAGCTGATCAGTGGTAAAAGAAAACAAATGAGTAGACCAGTGCCTGCAAAAATACATGAGCAGATCAGTGCCTGCAAAAATAAATGGGTAGATCAGTGCCTGCAAAAAATAAATGGGTATATCGGTTCAGCTCTGCAAGCAGTTAAAAGCCTGTTGACCAGTAGCTCTGCTAAATCCTAAATAATTGTCACATGACCATCAAGCCACATCCACAAAGTAAGCCACGCCCCCAAACCGGTAGTAAAACAATTTAGAACCCACCCCTGGTGTGAGGCCTTATTTTTCTATTTATCCCACTTTTGCATCTACCACTAAATAGATCCCTACCTGTTTTGTGCCAATCTGTATGTGCTGTCACCTTGTGTTTCATGGTTACTCTTCATGGAGGAGGAGAATAAGTTGTCCCATTCTAATACATTCGATCCTTGCAGGCCAATGAGATGCTGTTTTGTGGAAGGAAGCTGACGGCGCAAGAGGCCTGCAGCAGAGGCCTTGTCTCCCAAGTCTTTTGGCCCACCACATTTGGGCAGGAAGTGATGCTGAGAGTAAAAGAAATGGCGTCCTGCAGTGCAGTGGTAAGAAGAATATGAGATTTTATGGAAAACTTTGAAGAATCCATGTCAGGGTTCCAAGTAACACCCTGTCAAGAGTTTAAGGTAGCATAACTAGTGTTATGAGATAAACCCAGGAGCAAAACACAGCACATAGAGCCTGTGTTTATAACAGTGATTTATTTACAGTTAAATATTTACAGAGTTATACGTGGTTAATACCTTATCATACAGCTACACAGAGAGAGCAATGAGATACACGCAAGAGAGAACATGAGAAGGGAAACGCCGTCTAATGGCTTCCCTTATATAGGCAGCTTCTAACCCAGCTTCTTAAAGTGGCAGTAACTGCTGCTTCATTCCATTGCATCAGCTTCCGCTTGCCTCCGCTTACAACTTTTCCTCAGCTTACAGCTATTAACTCTTTATACCTGACACACCCCCAACAGAAATAAAACTCCAAGGCAGCCATCTTCCTCAGAGTTTCATTTTATTAGAAATGTCATATTGGCACATCTGGGAAAACCTGAATCTGAAAGGCCCAAGTTTTCCCCACCCAAATCAAAATCAAAGCTCCTTCCCCTGCACCCACATGTCCATCCCATGGTCCAATCAGGTCCCTGTCCCAACTGGAGTTGTTTCCCAACCACGTCTCTCCAGGTGCAGGCTGAACGTCCTTGATTCCCAAGGAAAATAATGTTGTTATGGCTATATATCTCACCCTGTCTCCATCCAACCCCACTCATGTTTCCCACAGCATGCCCATCCAGCAAGTGTGACAGCCCTGAAGATCCAAAGTAAAAGATGGCCTTGAGGGCTGACAATTCGTTTGTTCGTTGGCCACTCATTTTACCTCAGGATAATTCTTTGGTGCCAACTGTATCCCACATCATCTCTTTCAGAAACTCCTATAGAAGGGACTTAAGGCAAAGCACTCCCTCTCTTGCCTCTTACTTACTTTCTTATTAAATATATACTGTAGGTTGCCCAACTCCATCCCAACTAGTGTAAAACATGAAATAATCAAAAGTGGATTCCAGAGATGTTCCAAAGCAAACAAGAATGCCAACACCAGGAGGAGGAGGAGGAGGAGGAGGAGGAGGAGGAGGAGGAGGAGGAGGAGGAGGAGGAGGAGGAGGAGGAGGAGGAGGAAGGGGAAACATTTCACAAAAAATCCTCTCTAGCCAAAAAACACGGGGATGAAATTGTAGGTCTATTTTATACAGTCGATGTCCTGAAAAGATTAGGGCAGTGTTGTTCAACCTTGGCAGCTTCCAGATATCTGGATCTCTACTCCCAAAACTGATGGCTGATGGTTGGCTGGGGAATTCTGGAAGCTGAAGTCCACATGATATCTTAAAACTGTCAAGGTTGAGAAACACTAGATTAGGGGACAAAATATACTAGGAATTGCCGGTGTTTACTGAGGTTTTGTTTTTTTTTTTCATGAAAGAGAGTGGATGATCCTAGGCCTTTTGATGGCTTCTTTGATAGCTTCTGGAATGCTTCCAACCATAATTGCTGAAAATCTATGGCATAGTTAGCTTCATGAATAAATAAACAAGTTTGAAATTTAAAAAAAATATGCAGGCAGCTATAATGTTAGCCTTCAATAGCCTTTATGTAGATTACCTGCTTAATAAGGAAATGAATGGACACTTCTAGAAGTTCTCATATAAAAGCCAGAGGGAGAAGCACACCAGAAAACATTGATCCTGTCCAGAGCATGACATATTTTTCCCCCTTGCTTACTGCTATGGTCTCTCCAGCTCAAAAAACTGCCCAAGATGGTCTTCACCAGGTGTCAGCAACCCATGGCTCTGGAGCCGCATGTGGCTCTTTCATCCCTCTACTGTGGCTCCCTGTTGCTCAAAACATGCATCACAACTGCCAATGTGCAACATCCACCAATGTGCAATTTACTAAGCTTTTCGATCCCCGGTAGGCCAATCATGGATAAATCCAAGAAAAGAAAAGTTTCAGAAGAAAACAGAATCTTTAATTCAACTATATATGCTAGTTTTGTGGCCGCTCAGGAAATAGTCAGGCACGGGAAGAATTTTGTGGCTCCCGGTGTTTTCTTTTCTGTGGGAAATGGGTCCAGATGGCTCTCTGAGTGTTCACAAAGGTTGCCCAAGGCAAAACATTAAGCTCCCATATTGGTATATTCAACCTGAAATTATTTTTCACACATTATGCAAGTCCCCAGGTTTTTAGTGGAGAGGAACATATGTAAGCTGATGGAGAAATATTTTTCCCTCCCTACCTTTGTATGAAAGATTGTAACCTGATTCCCTCTGTAAAGACAGAATAGCTTCCCTTTTCGCTTGAAAGAGCAGCAGAAAAGCATTGGGGACTTTTAATTAAATGTGTTATAGATTATATCTCCTTCCAAAAAGTTTGGGGGGGGGAGCACAAAAGAAGCACATATTACAAAAGTATTGTGTTCGTGTCTTGGATGAGCCAATAAGGCTCTTGATCTGATGATAACCCCAGACAGGCCCTGTGCTCTCCTCCACCTTCATTTCAGCTTAGATTTTTTTATAACATACAGCATTCAAGTCCTCTAGATCAAGGAAGTCATAAAAGCAAGAGAAAAATTGCCAGTGAAGCTAAGAGTCTGTAGAGATTTTCAGTCATCCAGGTCATGGTTGCCCCAAAGGTTTTTTCAGGAGGAAACTGGACCTTCCATTCCCCACTATCCTAGGTTGCATAAACAGGGGGACAGAATCGAGATCACGTGAAGTGTTAATGCCATTTTATAATGCCTTGGTAAGGCCACACCTGGAATCCTGCATCCAGTTTTGGTCGCCATGATGTAAAACAGATGTGGAGACTCTAGAAAGAGTGCAGAGAAGAGCAACAAATATGATGAGGGGAATGGAGGCTAAAACATATGACGAACAGTTGCTGGAACTGGGTATGTCTAATCTGATGATAAGAAGGACTAGGGGTGACATAATAGAAGTGTTCCAGTATCTCAGGGGCTGCCACAGAGAAGAGGGAGTCAAGCTATTCTCCAAGGGTAGAAAAAGAAACAATAGATGGAAAATAACCAAGGAGAGAAGCAACTTAGAACTAAGGAGAAATTTTCTGACAGTTAGAACAATCAATCAGTGGAACAACTTGCCTCCAGAAGTTGTAAATGTAGATGAGATTAGATAACCATTTGTCTGAAGTGGTGTAGGGTTTCCTGCCTAAGCAGAAGGTTGGACTAGAAGACCTCCAAGGTCCCTTCCAACTCTGTTATTTTATTCTAGTCTACTATCCTGTCAGAGCTGAAGAAGCTTCTTGGATGAGAAGTGAAACATCTTCAAAGAAAAAACGAGCAAGTTGCCTCCTGAAAAAGCACCTTTGTGACAGTGAAGTGAAGAATGCTTCCTGCTTACCAAAACTGTTTTTTTTAAAATGTCAATTATATCCTTTTGTTCTACTATGATAATAACACAAACCGACTTTCAATGATTAAGACCCACCAGAACTAAAAAATAATAATGCAGACAAGGCATCTGTTGGGATCGTAAAAACAATAAGAATATAAACCAGTTACAAGGCAGGAAGGGTGAAAGTCACAACAAAAATTAAACTTACATTTCTATATGTAATTTATGGAAGGCTAGCAAAAGTGAGCCCTGTATGAACTCAAGGTTTCCTACTTTTCAGTTCATTCTTATGAAATATTTTATTACTCTATAATATAAAGTTGCCCCGAGTCACTTAATTAAGTTGATTATAGAAATTGAATCAGTCAATCAATCAATCTCAAAGGAAAAGGGTATTCATGGGAGCGTAAAAAACAATCAAGATGGAAACCAAAGAAGGTCTCCAATGGAGCCAAGAGCCTAATAGGTTTTTTTCACTCTAAACTCTTTTTTCCCTAGAAGTCATTTATTCATTCATTCATTCATTCATTCATTCATTCATTCATTCATTCATTCATCATTGAATAAATGAATGAATGAATGAATGAATGAATGAATGAATGAATTTATTTGCTACCCATCTCATAGCAAAGGACTCTGGGTGGCTTGGGTGACATGGCTATGCTCTTCACAGGATGAATATATTACTTAATAATGAATAAGTGAATGGGAATGTCATTGTTTTCCCTTAGGTTTTAGAAGAATCGAAATGCCTGGTTCGGAGTTTCCTGAAATCTGGCCTTGAAGATGTGAACGAGAAAGAATGTCAGATGTTAAAGCAGCTCTGGAGCTCTTCCAAAGGACTAGATTCATTGTTCAGCTATCTCCAAGACAAGATCTATGAAGTTTGACATTATCGAAGGGGGAAAAAAGAAGGGGTGTGTAGGGGGAGAATGTTCTGGGATCAAAGAGATTTCAGAATGTCTCCGGGTTTGAGAAGAATCACATGAAAGCCAAAAACCAAGATCCAGCAAATCCTCCCGGAGGCTTTTGTGAGAGCATATCTAACATCTCTGAGGTTGCACCAGTTTCCTTCTTGTATTCAACAATTCTTCCCAGCAGGATGGATTTTTCTTTGTGGAAGGAAAAGGCAGATGTATTGACTCAGCCTTTGGCAAGAGTTGCAGCTGAACACCCATGTGGCTGGAGAGAAACATACATTCCATGTGCCAGAAGAAGCACTAATGGTAACCCTTTAAGGAACACCACAAATCTTACTTCTTTGGTCTTCTTCTTCTTCTTTTTTTTTAATTATTATGAATTAACTTATTCCCGTTTCCTGTAAGCAGCTCTTGTCACAGCATCCGTCCAAATGGCTTCAGTTTAGAATTCAGCTGTCCTAAATCGTATCTATCTGGCTCGCCTGCTTGAACAAGATGTCCATATTTTTGGTTTGTTCCACCGTTAACAATAGAAGATGGGGGATATAATTTATAATGGCTGACGCATAAAAGAAAATCATTTTGCCGAAACAAAAAAAGAAAAACTTTCAAAATACCCTACCTAGATTAGATTGCTTTCCCCCTTTGGGTTCAATTTATTTAATTAATTTATTTGTGTTTGTGAGTCTTAGTGATATGGATATGAATATGGATATATGGATGTGTGTGTGTGTATCCTGTTTCCCCGAAAATAAGACATCCCCTGATAATAAGCCCAATCGGGCTTTTGAGCGCATGCGCTAAAATAAGCTTCCCCCCCACCCCGAAAATATTTAAACACAGAGCTAGAAATCAGGTAAGATGGCAAGAGGAGCCCCATCTTGCTCCACGAGCCCCAAAATAAGAAGACCTCCCCGAAAATAAGGCCAAGCGCTTATTTTGGGGTTCAAAAAAATATAAGACAGGGTCTTATTTTGGGGAAAACATGGTATATATACTATACACATACAGCATATATGAAGAGGCATGTATATATGCATATATATATATATATATATATATATATATATATATATATATGTATGTATGTATGTATGTATATAACACGTGTGTGTGTATACATACATAAAGTGTGTATGTATGTATGTTTGTATGTATGTTTGTCTATTAATTATCATTGTACTTACCTAGACTGGATAGGTTTTGCACATGTGAACGATCTCCCCAATTGTCTTTAAAAAGATTGTGCTACGTTAGCAAAGATGGAAGGCATTGAAATCAGATAATGCCCTAGACTTTTTTTAAAAAAGAACTGCGATTCATATTCAGAAATTGTCCTCCAAAATGGGTCCTGTATTTGAATCGTCCTTAAAGAAGAACAAGATAGTGCCGAAACTGTGAGTCTAATAACACAACTCCTCTTGAGAACTTGAGGAATAGGGCAGGGTGTACCTTCTTCTTTTCTTTTTTTTAAATATAAGAAATGTTTACTATTTTTTTTTTCTAATCAGTCGAAAATTAATAACCATATTGCACCAACCTAGAGTAGCAACAAAAGAATGAAGAATTCCAGCCGGCTTCGAGGCTATCACTCACCTCTGAGAAGTGGTCTAAAATACTTAGGGATGTCTTTGAAAATGCTGCTATTAGAGGTTCTGGATTTCCTTTTATTGTCCAGCAATTGATAGCTCTCCTTCCATTAGAAAAATGCAGAAAGGCAGAGCTTTTCCTTCGGCTCATTCTGTGCTCCTTCGCTCTTAGCATCTGACCCCAATACTTCCTGGAAGCCCTGCAGAGATTTTTCTGTAATTGCATCGATTTAACACCTCATATTGCCTGTGAAATCCCCTTGAGAAGTAATGGAAGGACTGTTTGCTTTTTAAGTCGGCCAGGCCCGACCAAGGTGCATTAAAAGGAGAACTGTGACATGAATGGACTGCTTTATGAGATGGCCTCCCATTTTCCAGCTATAAAAATTGCAGAGGGGGAAAAAAGAGAGTTAAATATCTCTAGGCTTAAGTCCATTTCACGAATTCTTGACTTCCACGAGTTTTCTTAAACGTTATGGTTGTTTTTCATTTTTCTTCTGTTTTTCTTTTGTTTTTTGTCTGTCATTGTTTCTGTTTAAGTTCTAATTCTTATTAGGTGTTAGAGCACAGGCGTCAAACTCGATTTCATTGAGGGCCACATCACAGTTGTGTTTGATCTCAGTGGGTGGGCAGGGGGGCATGGCCACTGTAGGTGTGGCCAGCTCGACATCACCCATATCGGGGGTGCTTGTGGCGGCCTGAGTATTCTGCCATTGGAAACGGGCTACTGAGCTCCGTTTTCAGCTGCAACGGCCTCCTGCAGCTCTCTGCCAGGAAAAATGGAGCTCAGGAGAGCTGTACGCGGCCCTCCTTAGCTTTGTTTTTGCTGGCAGAGGCACTGCAGGCCAATCCTTCGCTGTTTCCAGGGCGGTCCTACGGGCCAGATCTAAGCACCCTGCGGGTCTTGAGTTTGACACCTCTTTGTTAGAGCTTCCAAATGGGATATTGAATTTGAGGGAAGAAAATATTTGTAGCTCAGGGTTTAACTGTATAGTCCTTGGTGCTCTCTGAGCTTGGTTGTTGTTGCTGTTTTTGTAGGCATTTCATGACCCAACCAGGTAACATCATCAATGCTGTTGAAGTGATATTGAATTCCTGGAGATGGGAGAGGACTTCCTTAGTTGATTTTTTTTTAAATGCATTTATATATCAAATGTTCCTCTTGGCAGGAAATCTCTGCAAAATTCTTACAAATCAGTGCACACTCTGGCTTCAAGCATCAAACCGTGTTCTTATCAGAATGCATTGAACATATAAACCAGGATTATCAGGGAAGGGGAAATGCTTCTCTTATTCTTTGCTATGGATGGCAAAGAATCTCAACTAATTCATAAACCTTTTGCTTCTGGAGTCCAGCTGTTCTGGACTCAGGGATAAAATCCTAGAGGTATATAATACCAAGCAAATGAAAACCATGGGGGAAAAATATATGGGAACGCATTCATTTATTGAAATGATATTTTTCAAAATGAAGTCCAGTTCCTGTTCCAGAAATGAATAGTTAATGAACTAGCAGGAAAATGTTCCCACATTGAAATTTCCTTTGAATGGGAAGAATTCTTGGGATTCAAAACTTCTGGATTTCCAAGTAAACTGATTTTGAAATGTTAATTTTTTTTCTTACTGCTTTTTCAACGTATGTTTATTTTTACATTTCAGTAGCTGAAACAGGCCAAATATAATTCCTTCATTTTAAAAAAATCAAATTCTAAATTTTACTTTTGAAAAAAAAAATGTCAGTATGATTATTCTAATTTCAAGGTTTTTTTAACTTCATGGTCAGTAATTATTATTATTTTTTTTTTAAAAAAGCTTCCTCATCTGGTTTTATATTTCCAGCATCACTTGAGTATTTAGCGATAAAGGTGTGCTGTATATACTGGGTTGAATATCTTGATTAATATCCACAGTATTTAATAAAATACAAACTTTGCTGTTAAGTATGTCATATGATTTCATGTAAATGGTTTTGTACAAATCTTTAAAAGATTCCCCAGTTTTTGCATTTGTAGATATCGAAAAGTAAGCAATTCAATTTTTTTCTGTTTGTCTTGCATGTGTGTGCATATGTATGTATGTATGTATGTATGAGGGTGTGTGTATGTATGTATGTATGTATGTATATACATATACATGTGTGTGTGTGTGTATATATATATATATATATATATATATATATATATATATATATATATATATATATATATATATTGCTGTATATAAAATGTGTGTTAGTTGGGTGCCCTTCTGTTTCAATAAATAAGCTTGCTGATTTTAATACAGTATATATTTTCAAATTATATATATATATATATATATACATAAACTTTTTATATTTCTGTGGTAGATTAGGGTAAGCGTTCTAGGCAATCTTTTTACACAATGGTTAACTCTTCTTTTAATTCTCTAGTATTCTGGGGTTGATGCCAATTGTTTTTTTCACTTAAAATAACACACTGTTTTACTGTTATAAATATATGCAGGCAGGTTTTTTTGTTCCCTCCCTTCCTTTCTTCCAGCCTTGAAATAAATGAATTTGTAGATTTGCTGCATTTGTGAATAAGCCTTACCACTAGTTTGAAACAAAGATTGTGAACTTCATAAGGAAAATGAAGAGTCAACTCTCTGGGGTGGTAGAATAGCCAGGATTATAGCATCCTTTTATAATCTGCCTATTCCAGGAGTTGTAGGCCCAACACATCTGGAGGACACGGGGTTGCAGAAGGCGAGGTTAGAACATCTGATCCTGCCTTGCAGACATGATGCAAATGGGGACAATTCATACTGAAACTTTCCCAACACCCAAAACTCTTTCCAAGCATAATTTCTCTACATTGGAGTTCTGATTTGGACCAACCTGTAGAAGACTTGAAGAGTAGTGGTTTGAGGGAAGGAAACCATGTTCAATGGATTTCACCCCCATTTCTTTTGATGAACTTTTAAGAAAACCCCTGGCCTCCAACAGCTGCATTCCGACAGTTGACAAATGTAGAATGCAGGGTCGTGATGTTTTTCTAGTGAAATGGAGAATACGGGTTTGTTCTGGTTGTGTGTACGTGTGTTCGTTTCAGACATAGCTAGGCTGTTTAGCATGGGCTTTGTTCTGTAGTCAGGGATGGAAGCCTCTAGCCCATGGGTCTAATCTGACCAACCCTAATTTAAGCAACCTTAATCACACTCAGGTTCTTTGGGTGGCTCGATCTAAGTCAAACCTGGTTGAAGCCAACTCTCATTGGGAGACCCTAAAGTTTACATAAGAGATGTAGAGACAATCTGAATTGTGCATTGAAATGCTCCCCGTCGTAGATGGATGTATCTCTATTTACCCTATTCACAATATGTTCTGAAGCCGTTCTTAACATCTTTGTCACTACTTCAAGCTATACACAAGGAAAGTCCTTCATTTAATTCCACTCGCATATTCAAACAGGATTTTTGGCTTCTAGACAATAACATATATTGCATGTAAATATCAAGCTTCCATTAAAACCAATAAGGACCAAAGAATTCCATTTGTCCGATCTTGCCTTTGGTTGTCACGTCCCCTTCAACTTGCATTTTGTATCATCTTTCATTTCTTTCATAGGGAAAGAAAAAGGGGCAAAGTAGCCGGAGTTAAGTCTATCTGCTGGAGAGAGAAAAAAAGGAAAATGAAAAATAGTTATAAGTAAGGAGGTGTCTATTGGTAAGGCTTATTACCAAAATAAATAAAAATAAAGCAGGTAACCAAAAAAAAAAAAAAAAAGAGCGAGAGAGACAGAGAGAAAAGAATTAAAATATAGATTTTTTTCAGATACTGCCCATAAGTTATTTCGTTGTCTAAATGTCATGTTTCCAATATTTGTGAAGACTGCACAGTATGACCAATATGAGGGTATGGGGCACCCCTTAACCACAGTGTTGTAAATATTTCAGAAATTAGTTCAGTACCAAGGGATGCATATCTTCTGATATATCTGATATCGTGACTGTGTAGATCAAATTGTACACAATTTATTTGTCCATGGTCCTGTAAACTAGTGTATGAACACATTTTTCTGGGTGCCTTAGAAGTTGTATTTTTCATGTGTGTTAATATGCAGTATTTATACATTGTGAGAAGCTGCTTTGAATAAAAACATTGAAACTTCCCTTTGGTGAACCTTTGCTGTGGCAATCTGTGTCAAGGTGGGGAATGTTTTTGGCATGGTATCCTATTAGAATGTTTCCACAACTGTTACCAGATTTCAATAGCTTGATCGATGATGATGATGATGATGATGATAGCCATTCAATCGTGTCTGACTCTTTGCGATTCTATGGGCCAAGTGTCTCAGTGGTGGGTTTCAAAAATCTTTACTACCAGTTCTGTGGGTGTGGTGTGGGCGTGGTATGGCTTGGTGGGCGTGGCATGGGAAGGATACTGTAAAATCTCCATTCCCTCCCCAATCCAGGGGAAGGATACTGCAAAAACCCCATTTCCTCCAGATCAGCTGGGACTCAGGAAGCAGAGAATAGATGGGAGCGGGGGCCAGTCAGAATTTTTACTACCGGTTCTCTGAACTATCCAAAATTTCCACTACCGGTTCTCCAGAACTTGTTAGAACCTGCTGAAACCCACCTCTGAAGTGTCTCCACATCTTCTGATCTTCCATTACTTTTCTGAGTTGTTCTATGCTTTGGTGTCAGCTTTGGTGATATCCAGCCACCATGTGGGAGGCTCAGGAATAGGCTCTGGCTCAACCCATCCAAGACCAAGTGGCTGTGGTTTCCGACATCCCGATATAGTCAGTTGGCGCCATCACTGACTATTGGGAGCAAATCATTGGTCCCCACAGAGAGGGCTCGCAACTTGGGCGTCCTCCTGGATGCAGGGCTGTCTTTAGAAGAGCATTTGACGGCCGTGACCAGGAGGATTTTTCATCAGGTTCTCCTGATTCGCCAGTTGCGTCCCTTTCTGGATCGGGACTCTTTACGCATGGTCACTCATGCCCTCGTCACCTCCCGCCTGGACTATTGCAATGCTCTGTACATGGGGCTCCCCTTGAGGAGCACCCGGAGGCTCCAACTGGCGCAGAGTGCGGCCGCGCGGGTGGTAATAGGAGCGACATGGCGTTCCCATGTAACACCTCTCCTGCGTGAGCTGCACTGGCTCCCGGTGGTCTTCTGGGTGCACTTCAAGGTTTTGGTTACCACCTTTAGAGCGCTCCATGGCTTAGGACCTGGTTATTTATGGGACCACCTACAACCACCAATAGCCTCCCACTGGCCGGTACGCTCCCATAGAGAGAGGCTCCTCCGGGTGCCGTCAGCCAAACAATGTCGACTGGTGGCCCCTAGGGGGAGAGTCTTCTCTGTGGGGGCACCTACTATCTGGAATGAGCTCCCCCCGGAGATACGGAGGATCCCGGATCTGCGCACCTTCCGCCGCGCTCTCAAGACCTTTTTATTCCACCAGGCGGGCCTGGCCTAATCTTCTCCCTTTTAATTATGCAAATTTTAATTGGTTTTAAATGATTAGGGTGTTTTAATTTGTCTGGGCCAAATTGTTTAATTTGATTTTATTCTATTTTTAAATTTTGTTATTTATGTATTTTTACCATTTGGCTGTTCACCGCCCTGAGTCCTTCGGAAGTAGGGCGGTATACAAATCAAATAAAGAAGAAAGATAAAGATATTCTTTGATGGTCTGGTTTCCTTTTTCAGCTAACTCTTCCAAACATAACTCTTTTCTCCAGTGAACCCTCCTGCATGACATGGCCAAAATAAGCAAGTGCAGTTCTGTGATTTTTTTCCCTTCTAGTGACATGTCTGGTGTTATGCACTCCAGTCCTTGTTTGTTAGTCAGCCTTTGCTATCCAAGGAAATAGCTGGGTTAGAAGTGGGTAATACATTTAGACCAAGTTGCATTGGAGCTCAACTCCCAGAATTCCGAACCAGCATAGTCAAAAGAATGACTTTGGTCATGCTAACTGGGATTTCAAGGAGCTGAAGTCCAACATACCTTGAATATCAGTTGAGGGAAGATTGTTGTAGAATCTTATTATATTGGTGTTAGCCCTTACAAGCCAATGCCATGTAGGTGAAGACTACTTTGATTGAAATAGCTATAGTAACAGGCATCAATGGCGAGGTGTGAGCAAGGGTGAATGCAGCCTGGATGCGTTGGCGAGAACTCACCAGTTCACTCACTGACAGACGAATGCCAACCCATCTTAAATCTAAGATTTACAAGACAACCATCCGCCCTGTTGCACTGTGTGGTACTGAATGCTGGGCAGCAACAACAGGCACCAAAAATTCTCTCCATGCCATGGAAATGTGAAGGCTGCATTTGTTTATCAGGATCTCCCTTCTTCACCACATCACAAATAACATCATTCGACAACATTTTGGTGTGGCACCAATTGTAGAGAAGATGAGAGAAGGCTGGCTCCACTGGTATGGACATGTCCAGAGAGCAGCACCTTCCACCATGGCCAAGACTGCCAACCAACTAGAAGTCAATGGCCAACGACCTCACGGGCGCCCAAAACAGAGATAGCAAGACACCATCAGCAAAGATAAGCAAGCCGCGGGCCTGCGCCCTGGAGACGCAGCTGACTGTGCAAAGGGTCTGAAAAGCGGACCCTGCACCTGTGGGAAAACACTAGGAAGGAGAAGATACTAACAAATTAAAATAGAATGGAATGGAATGGAATGGAATGGAATGGAATGGAATGGAATGGAATGGAACGGAACGGAATGGTACGGAACGGAACGGAACGGAACGGAACGGAACAGAAGAAAATAGAATTTTTATTGGCCAAGTGTGATTGGACACACAAGGAATTTGTTTTGGTGCATACACTCTCAGTGTACATAAAATAAAAGATACGTTCATCAAGAATCATAAAGTACAACACTTAATGATAGTCATAGGGGATAAATAAGCAATCAGGAAACAATATCAATATAAATTGTAAGACTACCAGCAACAAGGTTACAGTCATACAAACATAAGTGGGAGGAGATGGGTGATGGGAACGATGAGAAGATTAATAGTAATGCAGACTTAGTGAATAGTTTGACAGTGTTGAGGGAATCATTTGTTTAGGAAAGTGATGGCATTTGGGAAAAAACTGTTCTTGTGTCTAGTTGTTCTGGTGTGCAGTGTGTCAGCTTTGGAAACCATATTAGGCTGGAAGCTTCCATACTGCCACCTTCCCATGTGTGGGAAAATAGAAGGGGGATTTAGTAGAGGGATTGTCTGTGGACATAATGCTGTGGACAGCATTCTTCCTGTTGGTCAAGATCAGGGCGATCCTGCATCTGGAGAAGGAGTGGTAGGAGTGATGTCTCGAGATGGGACGGTGGTTGATTGGAACATGTGATCAACTGAAGAGTGAGGGGATGGTTTTGGGGGTTTTGACTTATTGAGGGAAAACCCGGACCTCTCTGATTCGGTTTTTCCCAGATGTGCCAATTTACCTATTCTAGTAAATAGAACTCTGAAAATGCTTGCTTCTACGTCTTTACTTGGAGCTGGGGAGTTTTCTGGAATGCTGACACAGTGCTCTATAATGTCATTTTGAGGGTAGGAGTTGAAATAGTTTATGTCCAGGATGTGAAGGGTCTGTCAATATTTTCACATCCCTCTTTTTGACTGGTGCAGTATACAGGTCCTCAATGGAAGGCAGGTTGGTAGCAATCCAAGATGGCACCGCTGAAGGCTTGCCTTGGTAAAATGCTCTCTAATGGTTTCTTTATTTTTAATTATTCTAGTAACAGATTTTGCCATCTGAATGTGCTTCCCCTCTTCCTCTCTTTGTGTTCATGTGAACAAGGAAGGAATTTGTCTGAGATGTTTCCTCAATTTATTTTCTTGACTCTGGCTTCAGCCCTTCTTATCTGACCATTGCTTTGGACATGCCCTTTCCGTCTGTCTTTCAAGGCCTTATCTATGGCCTCTACAATTAGGAGGACAAAGGAACTTTAATAGGCAGATCCAGAGGTGGGATTCACTTACCTTCCCTACCAGTTCGCAAATTCTGCATATGCGAAGTAGTCGCACATTACGTCCGGGCAGGTGGGCGGAGCCTCCTGCAGTCGCCGCTACCAGTTCGCGCGATCCCGGCTGAATCCTACTACTGGGCAGATCCTATCCCATGTGTGGCCACCATACTTTCGTCATTAAATTCCTCAAAAAAGAAAAAAAAATGCATATACTATATGCAGGTAGTCCTCAATTTATGACCCCAATTGAGCCCAAAATCTCTGTCATTAAGCGAGATTGTTGTTCAGTAAATTTTGCCGCATTTTACAACCTTTCTTGCCAGAGTTGTTAAGTGAATCACTGCAGTTGTTAAGTTTGTCACACGGTTGTTAAGTGAATCTGGTTTCCCCGTTGACTTTGCTTTTCAGAAGGTCGCAAATGGGGATCATGTGATGCTGGGACAGTGCAACCGTCATAAATATGAATCAGTTGCCAAGCGCCTGAATTTTGATCACATGACAATAGGGATACTACAATGGTCTTAAGTGTGGAAAACAGTCATAAGTCACTTTTTTCAATCCTGTTGTAAATTCAAATGGTCACTAAATGAATTTATGCTTCACAAGGATAAGTTTGGCAAACTCACAATGTGGTTTTTTTTCTTCAAACAGCTGAGAAATTCAAGCCAGCCGAGGTGTGAAAGAATCAGTAGAGATTCTGCCCTTTCTTCTTCCTGCTTAATTATTCCTTAATAATTTAATTATGAGGTGTTAATACCACTTTATAAAGCCTTGGTAAGGCCACACTTGGAATACTGCATCCAGTTTTGGTCACCACGATGTAAAAAGGATGTGGAGATTCTAGAAAGAGTGCAGAGAAGAGCAACAAAGATGATTAGGGGACTGGAGGCTAAAACATATGAAGAAGGAACTGGGTATGTCTAGTTTAATGAAAAGAAGGACTAGGGGTGACACAATAGCAGTGTCCCAATATCCCAGGGGCTGCCCCAAAGAAGAGGGAGTCAAACTATTCTCCAAAGCACCTGAGGGCAGGACAAGAAGCAATGGGTACAAACTAATCAAGGAGAGAAGCAACCTAGAACTAAGGAGAAATTTCCTGACAGTTAGAACAATTAATCAGTGGAACAACTTGCCTCCAGAAGTTGTGAATGCTCCAACACTGTAAGTTTTTAAGAAGAGGTTGGATAATCATTTGTCTGAAATGGTGTAGGGTTTTCTGCCTAAGCAGGGGGTTGGACTAGATGACCTCCAAGGTCCCTTCCAACTCTTCTCTTCTCTTCTCTTCTCTTCTCTTCTATTCTATTCTATTCTATTCTATTCTATTCTATTCTATTCTATTCTATTCTATTTCCAACTCCAGATAACAATAACAAAAATGAAAAAACAAAAGTCAGGGTTGTTGTTTTTTTCTTTGCATAGGTGGAAGAAGTTAGACATTTTGGCAGATGTTTCATATTTCCTGAAATGATGCTGTATTTTACATCATCATGTAACAAGAATTACACACAAGTGGTGTCTTTTGTTTAAAAAAGAAAGCGTGAAAGATGCCAAAATGTAATTGAGCTGTTTAAACAGGACATTCATGTCTTGCCGTATTCCAAACATACCAAAATAAACTTTTTCCTCAGTCCTTCCTTTAGTGTCATCTATCATACAAAAGCAAAAGCTAAATATACTTGGAAATTATTATAATTTACTTTTCTTCTTCAATAATTTGGCCAAGAATTGGTTGCTTCAAAAACAGTAAAACCAGTGAGGTCAGCTACAATGGAGATCATCTGGTCCCGTCAACTAAATGTCAAATTGCAAGAAGTGTATCTTCTCATTCATAATTCATGCCCTCTGGAATGACATCCTCAAATCCCAGTAGTGAAATCTGAATTTTTTTTCTATCAGTTTTGTGGGCGTGGCTTGAAGGGCATGGCAAGGGAAGGATACTGCAAAATCTCCATTCCCACCCTGTTGTGGCCCATCAGTGTCCTATGTAGCTAGTAGCTGATTCCGACAGTGAGGAGGCTGGTGTGGTGCTGCGCCAGCAGCCTGTGCAGCTGGCACTCGAGTCAGAGAATGAGGAGGCTGGAGAAGATGTGGTGCCAGAGGCAGGGATTCAGCCAGGGCCTTCAGAACCTCCAGAAGCTCTTTTAAGTGAAGAGGAAGAAGAGGAGGAGCCTCTTCTCAATGCACGGGTGCGCAGAGCTGCCAAAAGGCAGGAGTGGTTCCTCAGGAGGAGGTCTCCTCGAGAGTAAGGCTTGGGGCTAATTGGCCACTCCCCTAGCCTATTTAAGGAAGGACGACGACTGAGGCAATTTGCAGGGAACAACTTCGTTCACTCTCCTTCATGTCTTAATCTTAGTTCTTTTATCAGCTTCCTGCAAATTGCTTCTGGGGTTTCTGCCAACCATAGTAGGATTATGATTATTTCTTCTTTGGATTCTTGTAGGCTGTTAAGAAAGTTAATTAACAGCCTTTGTTTGAAAAAAAAATGATTTTATTTTAGTAAACTAAGGTTTGCACAGACTTTGTGTGTGCTGAGTTCTTTGGGGTCCGTAGTTGGGGCAGAACAGTTTTGGTTTCTTTGACTCCCAACTATTTTCTGTCATCTTCTACTAGCATGCCCCGGCCTCCTGCTAACTTTTTTGGGGTCCGTAGCTGGGGCAGAACACACTCCACTCTGGGGCCAGCCAGAGATGGTATTTGCCATTCTCCGAACTACTCAAAATTTCCACTGCTGGTTCTCCAGAACCTGTCAGAACCTGCTGGATTTCACCTCTGTCAAATCCATATTATTCCTACCTTACAGATTTTTTTGCAAACTGTTAAAAACTAGCTTTTTCTCACAGACCTTGGGATATGTTAGTTAGTCCATTCCTCTGTTTTGTTTTGGTTTTTCTTTTGTGTTTTCTGGATTATTTGTGTTATAAAATTGGTCTTCTGGTCAGTGGTACCCCTCTTTTGTGGTCTTTTAATTGTGCATCACTCAGAGTTTTGGCAGCCTCAATACTGAATTAAATAAAACAATTTGCTTGTCATAAGGTAGGAAAGGATGATCACATGACCCGGGGACCATTTCAAGGTTGACTCAACCTTCCATCTTTCCAAGGTTGGTAAAATGAGGACGCAGATTGAGGGGAGCAATATGGTGACTGTAAACCATCTAAAACAGAACAGAATAGCAGAGTTAGAAGGAACCTTGGAGTTCTTCTAGTCCAACCCCTTGCTCAGGGAGGAAACCTTATACCAATCACTTCTTTAAAACTTCCAGCATTGGAGCATTCATAACTTCTGGAGGCAAGTTGTTCCACTGATTAATTGTTCTAACGATCAGGAAATTTCTCCTTAGTTCCAAGTTGCTTCTCTCCTTGATTAGTTTCCGCTCATTGCCTCTTGTCCTGCCCTCAGGTGCTTTGGAAAATAGCTTGACTTAGAGAGGGCTGTAAAGTTCTGAGAAGTGGTATATAAGTCTAAGTGCTATTGCTATCTTGGTTTTTTAAAATTATTCTGTGTACAGACACCACAAGATCCCGCCATGATGTACATTCCCAACCACAGTTCACACGTACAGATAGGTTGATGCTGTGGCCCGTAGGCGGCCTGTGCGGATTGTAGCTGATTCTGACAGCGAGGAGGCTGGTGTGGTGTTGTGGCAGCAGCCTGTGCAGCTGGGACCCAAGTCAGACAATGAGGAGGCTGGAGAAGATGTGGTGCCAGAGGCAGGGATTCAGCCAGGGCCTTTAGAACCTCCAGAAGCTTCTTTAAGTGAAGAGGACGAAGAGTAGGAGCCTCTTCTTGATGCACGGGTGCGCAGAGCTGCCAAAAGGCAGGAGTGGCTCCTCAAGAGGAGGTCTCCTTGAGAGTAAAGCTTGGGGCTAATTGGCCACTCCCTTAGCCTATTTAAGGAGGAATGCCGACTGAAGCAATTCGTAGGGAACTTTAGTTCACTCTACTTCGTGTCTGGATTCTCTGCAAATTGCTTGTGGGCTTTCTGCCAACCTTAGTAAGATTGTGATTATTTTATCTTTGGTTTCTTGTAGGCTGTTAAGAAAGTTTATTAACAGCCTTTGTTTTGAAAAAGACTGAGTTATTTTAGTAAGTTAAGTTTTGTACAAACTTTGTGTGTGCTGTGTTCTTTGGGATCCGTAGCTGGGGCAGAACAATTGATCAGATGATGTTGCCAATGGGATTCCCACCATTAGGTTACATAAATCAAAAGATCTGTCTTAGGAAGTCAGCTGGCTAGCCACAATTCCATGAAGCCTGAACATTTTCTTTGGCAGACAGATTTTTTCCAAGATATCCATACTTAGACTGCAAAAGTCCTCTTCAAATTAGGTTATGCTATTGCTGTGGGAATTGCTATTTTTATCCAAGGCCAACAGAGTGACTTTTTAAGAGGTCCTTGTGTCCCTAAAATATTGCAGCGTTCAGCTGAGTTTGTTATCCAGGGCAGCTTTCCCAACTTCACAGCTTCAAATGTGATAGACTACAACGTCCACAGTTCCCAGTTTCCATAATCCAACAGAGCTGGAGGTTCTCAGCTTTGGGTGAGACCGATCTAGGATAACTTCATTTGCTGCAATGTGGGAAAAATACAGGATGACCTACTGTTATCTCCTCCACCTCCTCCTTCTCCTCCTCCTCCTTTTCCTCCTCCTCTTCCTCCTCCTTCTTCTTCTTCCATATCTGTCATTGGACATTGGCGATCATATTGGCAATCCTATTATTGTCAACAGTCATATGAAAAAGTGCTGCTGAGTTTTGTCCAAACCGGTCCCTTAAGGTTTTGAAGCCATGATGTTCTTCTTCTGCCTGGACTTCGTTTGCCTTCAATCTTTCCCTGGAGGATTAAGTGAAGGATGCCACCAGACTTGAAATTCTGGGCTTAGAAAACTTAGAACTATGCCGCCTTCGGTATGACTTAAGCATAGCTCATAAAATTATCTGCTACAATGTCCTATCTGTCAATGACTATGTCAGCTTCAATCACAACAATACATGAGCAAACAATAGATAGAAACTTAAGGTAAACCGCACCAAACTCAATTGCAGAAAATACGACTTCAGCAACAGGATGGTCAATGCCTGGAATGCAGTATCTGTCTCTGTGGTTTCATCCCAAAACCTCCAAACTTTAACCTAAGACTGTCTCCTGTTGACCTCACCTCATTCCTAAGAGGTCTGTAAGGGGTGTGCATAAGAGCACCGGTGGGCCTACCGTCCCTGTCCTAATGTTTTCTTTTATTTGTACCTATTTTATGTATCCAATCCATGCTTATCCTTATTACCAAATACGTTCTTGACAGATAGATAGATGATAGATAGATAGATAGATAGATAGATAGATAGATAGATAGATAGATAGATAGATACTACTACTGATTCTTTTAGCTCTTCCATGGAAAGATCAAATTTTAGAGGGAAATGAGCCTAGTCAAAGCTCAGAATACAGATATTTCAATCCACTTGCTTTGTAGAACATGAGAAAAAGACCAACGTTAGACTCTTCTCCTAACCATTTTCGTTTTTTTCCCCCCCAAACCTTTATTGTCAGAGAACAACATGTGTACTATAAGATTGGTTGAGCCTCCCTTCATGCACCCCCCCCCCAACACAATACAACTCACAAGTGAAAGACAAAAAATCCCTATCCCAGTGAATCCTGCTATCAAAGACCCAATCCTACTGCACCATATGAAATTATAGCACGTCGCACCGGCTCCTTAAGTCAATTGTACTATGTTGTTGTAGAGTTATTTTTCATTCAGGAGTCTGACAGCCCATGAATAAAAACTCTTCTTCAGCCTGTTTGTGCGGCTGCCTATGCTTCTATATTGCCTTCCCGATGGTAGGGGAATAAAGAAGGGCTGACCAGGGTGTGAGTCGTCCCTGAGGATTTTCCTCACTCTTCTAAGGCTCCATCAGAGCTTTAGGTGGCTTAAACCAGGGCTTGGCGACTCATAGCTTTTGGGATAAATGCAGTCTTCAACCTAGACTACTACGAAGATTTGCCTCGCTTTCCTTGGGAGATCAGTATATGGAAGTTATATTGAACGAAAGAGAACAAGAAATGAGATAGCAGAATGAAAAGAGAAAAGTCATAAAGACTTCCTAATCTGGTGCTATCTATGGCTAGCTTTTATTTACATGGATTTGCATGTAGCCCTCAAAGCAGGGGTGGGCTGCTGGGGGTTCACGGGTATTTGGGAGAACCTCTAACTAAGATTCTGTGCAGTTTGGAGAACTCCCAAATCCCACTCCTGACTGGATCCTCCCACCCCACCAGGGGTGGGTTCTACTTACCTCTACTACCAGTTCGCAATGGGGCTATGCCCGGACACCCTCTTCTGCGCATGTGTATGCGCAGAAGCTTCCTAATGACATCTGGCATCCTGCCAATTTTACTATCGGTTCTTGCAAACCGGTCCAAACCAGGGGCAACCCACCACTGAACCCCTCCCTTCCCCTCCCCTCCCAGGAGTCTCCATGTGGCCTGTTTTGGATGCAGGTAAGTGCAGGGTATGCGCAGAGGCTCAGGGAGGGCGAAAAACGGGCCTACCGGAATTTTGGGGAGGCCGGAAACTTCCAGAGGACCTCCAGAGCCTGGGGAAGCCATTGTCACCCTCCCGGAGGCTCAAGTTAATTACTCACCTTTTAATTTTGTACACCACCCAAAGTCCACCAAAGCACAATGGGCAGCCAATACATTTAAGCAAATAAATACAAATAAATATAGAGCATAGTTTGCTTGGGTGGGTGGCATGAATTCAGACAACCTGGTTTCCGGATGTGTTTTATGTGCCTATTTTATCAGAGTCCTCTGAAGCTTGAGTCTCCGTACACGGTTTCAAAGAAAAATAGTTCTGGGAGAAATGCTCCAATTATAAACAAACCGGGTTGTCTCTGGAGCTCTGTTCCTCCCTAATTAGATCAAGCTGAAACCCAAGCGACAAGAAAAGTAAACGAACCCCAGTAGAGTTTCTCTTTTTTATGATTTTAATAGGCAGGGGTGTAGGGGGAGTAAGAAACTAGGAACTAGTCTTGCTAGTGGCAACTAGCAATAGAGAATGGTCGATATTAACAATTTGGGGGGGGAAATGGCAGAGGATGAAAGCTAGAATGTACCTAGATCAGTGGTGAAATGCTCCAAAGTCTGCTACCGCTTTGCTGTGCACGCGCATGCACAGTGCACACCAAACATGTGCTTTGCGCACAAGCGCACTGCAGGTGCTATGCACAGCGCTGAAAAAGGAGGCTTAAGATGGTAAGTAGAACAGCGAGGGGGAGGAACAGCTGTGCCACATGATTTAGATTCGCTAGAAAGTGTTGTGGTTCGCCAGCAGCCTGAGGAGCTGGCAGCGGAGTCAGACAGCGATGAGGCTGAGGAAGAACTTGTGCCAGTCCTGGAGGCTGGGGAAGGCCCGGATCAGGGCTCTGCATCAGGGGCAGAGATGGGGCCAGGGCCATCGAAGACTGATGTGCGGATTCCGGAGCCTCCAGAGGCTGACAGGAGCCTGTTCCTAGTGCACACATGAGAAGAGCTGCCAGAAGGCAGGAGCAGCTAAAGCAGAGAGGACGACTATGGAGTAGGGCCAAGTGATGATTGGCCCCTCCCATAAGGCTTAAAAGACCAGCAACGGCTCTTGGGCACTTTGTCGGAAAACAATGCCCGCCAAGAGGACTCTGCATGCCAGCTGTGGCACGTAAGCCATAGGTTCACCATCACGGATGTAGATCATCTGGAGAAGTGAGTTTAATCCATACTGATGGTTCCAAAAAAGGAAGATATTTGTTGTGACCCCGGCCCCGGAGGCTGATTTATCTTTGCATGCTGACTTGGAGGATGATATGGAAGAGGAGGAAGCTGTCACGAGCTATGTGCCGGAGGGGCCATCTTCACTGGTGAGTCAGCAAGAACTGACAGTTGCTGACGTGCCTATGGACCCCAGCCAAATTGAGGAGGAAACAGAGGCTGGTAACGATGAGGGGGAGCCCCTATTGGATGCAAGAGAGAGACGTAGGAGACATCGTAGAAAACAGCTATTGCCACGTCCTAAGAGGTGTGGTCAGGAGACATAGGGCCACACCCTACAAGGTATAAAAGGGGTGTGACTGGGCTGGAAAGGCGTGGTGAACAATTTGTTGGCATTTTGGATGCAGTGGAGTTTTTTGACAAGAGTCTGCATTCCTGCATTAGCCTGCTGGCTGTCTGCCAAGATCTTTGGAACATTGCCTGGTAACTATTGGACTGATATACGCTTTGGAAGAGAACTATTTATTAAAGGACCAGCTTCAGTCTCTCTAGCCTGTGTTTGTTACTGCCGGGCTATTTGAGCCTCTGCAAGGCCATTCGTGGGAGGGGACAGAACAATATTTGTAGCTCAGGGTTGAAATGAAGAGTCTTTGGTGTTCTCTGAGCTTGGTTGTTTTCTTGCAGATGTTTCGTTTCTCAAGTAGCTAACCTCATTAGTGCAATGCACTGATGATGTTACCTAGTTTGGATAATGAAACGTCTTGCAAGAAAACGACCAAGCTCAGGGAGCACCAAGGACCTTCTCCTACCAATGGCTGCACTACATCCACCTCCATACTTTGTTGAACTGGTCCAGATTACCAAAAGTTGAATCCCACACAAATAGCTTACATCAAAAGGATATTATGTAGCAGACCTATAAATATTCATTTTATTTTTAATTCATAACTCGACCAAATACTGGCTTCTGGCCCAAGAATGACCAACTCCACAGCAAGATCCCTCCCAACAACCCAAGAAAGCACCAACAGCCACAGCCAGGACTCTGCAAATGGAGACAGGAGGCCCAACCAGACGGGGCCTACTTGAAAGGTTTGTCCTTTCCTGCCCAAAGTTTCATTTCTAAGAGGATGTGACACACCCTTGTAGAACAGTTGTTCTAGTTCAGAGTTTGCAGAAAAGTTGGCTTCCCTGAATCTGCACCAGGGACAAACTTGCCCTCTTGTGTCCTGCTAGTCTATCCAAAAACAGAAAACAGAGGGTCAAGGACACACCACCCTGAAGTCAACCACAGCCCTGATACAGCCCCTCAATGAAATTGAGTTTGACACCCATGCTTTAATCTGTTATTTTGATCTTAATTGGCTGTGCTTACGAGGACTATGTTTTCCCAATAAACAAAGGGTGCTCCTGAATTGAAAGAATTGGCACCCATTCATTCCATGATGCGTTGTGTTTTGGCTTGAGGTATGTTTATTGTGGTTTCTAAGCCCCTAGAAGTTTTGGAGTAGGCAACACGCAAACTCAAGCATAAATAAATCAGTAAACCTGGTTTGCTTGCTTTCCTTCGGTTGTTTTCATCTCTGCTTTGAGACTGTCAACCGTTTTAATTTATTGTGTGTCTTTGCCTCTAATGTTCATGAGTCTGAGGAGGTGAAGGGAGAGAAAAAGAGAAGAGGAGGAGGAATAGCTAAAATGGAACCGGAGTCTGTGTTAGGAAATCTATTACAAATGTGGAGTAGTTACCACGTTTCTAAGCCCCTAGAAGCTTTGGAGTAGGCAACACGCAAACTCAAGCATAAATAAATCAGTAAACCTGGTTTGCTTGCTTTCCTTCGGTTGTTTTCATCTCTGCTTTGAGACTGTCAACCGTTTTAATTTATTGTGTGTCTTTGCCTCTAATGTTCATGAGTCTGAGGAGGTGAAGGGAGAGAAAAAGAGAAGAGGAGGAGGAATAGCTAAAATGGAACCGGAGTCTGTGTTAGGAAATCTATTACAAATGTGGAGTAGTTACCACATTTCGTGATGCATTTCTCAGGCCAGTTTTAAAAAAACCAAAACAAAATTGTAATGGTAAAAGCAACTTGAAGCTTATCTTTCAGGGTTTTCAAAATGTAAGTAGCATACGGTGGCAAGAAGAGAGGGGTAATTAACTAGATTGGAGCATTTAATCACATTAAGAATTTTCTCCCAATTTATATCTGATAGAGCGGTATATAATGGCCTAAAGATGGAGCTTATTGCCTCACAATCAGGAAGCTGTGAATTTGATATTTCTGTCTCTGGGTGCAAAGAGGAATATTTGCTGTGAACTCCACATAGGCATCAGGAAGGGCATCCGGCCAGTAAATGCTCAGCTCTATTCAGTCACCCTGACTCCACCCTGATGTAAGGAATTAAAAGGTCATTAAAAGAAAGAAATATATATATGGCCTTCTGATAATTCTTCGGATGCCTTCTTTCACTTTCAGGTTTGTTCAATATCGAACTTTTTCCGTCCCGTTGGTGAAGATATTTGCAAAATTTGTTAAGTTCTTAACTGAAAAATGAGCCGAATGCAATTTTCACCCACCAGTCTTAATAAGCGTGAGCAGCTGTTCCCAACATAGAAGACGGTGTAACTGTCAATACTCCTTGGCTAACAAAATCCAACAAGCTAATTCAGCCCCACAAAATATAGATGAATGAGAACTTCAAGGCTGTCAAAAAAAAAAAAAAAAAAGCTTTTGATTCCCTGTAGCTGGATGGGAGTTTTGTTTTCTGACACCATTTTTTTTAAAAAAAAAAATCTCATGCTCTTTCTGTCTCAGGAAGAAATCTGTGGATTGTCACAAGTTCTAATCAGGAAAAGAATAAACAAAAGTTCACATCTGTTTTCCCAATCTGACTCTGAGTTTGACGTGTTCCCATTTTAAATAAGGCATGTGTCCAATGGTGGGACAAGTGTTTGCAAAGTGAAAGCCTGATGGAATCAAAACATTTATTGCTCCACAAGCTTTTCTCAAAAGACATTTCTGCAGTAGAAATGGGGGCAGAGGGAGGAGGAGGAGGAGGAGGAGGAGGAGGAGGAGGAGGAGGGGAGGAGGAGGAGGAGGAGGAGCGGGAGGGGAAGAAGAGGAGGAGGAAGAGGAAGAAGAGGAGGAGGATGAAAAGGAGGGAGAAGGGAAGAAGAAGAGGAGGAAGAAGGAGGAGGAGGAAGAAGAAGTGGAGGTGAAGGAGGAAGGAAAAGAAGGAGATGGAAGAGGAAGAAGAAGAATTAGGAGAAGAAGAAGAGGAGGAGATGGAAGACGAAGGAGAAGGAGAATTAGAAGGGAGAAGGGAGAAGGAGAAAGAAGGAGAAGAGGAAGAGGAAGAAGAAGAAGAAGCCTTTTGTTACATACATTACACATGCCACCTCAACTTTAATGTCCTCCAACTTCTAATGCCCCCAACTCTTCATGATTCCCCCCACCCCCATTTTGGCTGCTTCCTATTTTACCTCCAATGAACTTTTAACAGCCTACACATAAGAGAATGCAGTAATTATTTTTGAATGACTATGTTGTGTGCGCGCTTATGTCCTCTGTTGGCTCCAGTAATCAGCTTTTTACCCGAAACCTCGATTCCACCCAAATAAACTATTTTTTAAAAAAATAGGACAACATTCCCCAAGTCATGTGAGTTACATGCTTGCATTGGATGCTATGAGGTAAAAAAGGATGTGAATATCCAAGTTGTAACGTGTGCACGGTGACATCAATGGCATACAGCTTGTAATATATCTTGCTCAACCAAATGTTAAATAAAAATACAGATTATATAGACGGCGCTAATTCAAACTACCGGCTATTGCATGCCATCTATAGTAATGACTCCCTCTTACCATATTCCAGTATTTTACTGTGCAGGTAGTCCTTCACTTATAACACTGCATTTAGTGACCATTCAAAGTTATAACGTCACTTTTTAAAAAATGACTTATGACCATTTTTTCACACTGATGACTTTAGTAGCATCCCCATGGTCTGTTCTGCCCCAGCTATGGACCCCAAAGAACGCAGCACACACAAAGTCTGTACAAACCTTAGTTTACTAAATTAAATAAGTTTTATTTTCCAAACAAAGGCTGTTAATTAACTTTCTTAACAGCCTACAAGAATCCAAAGAATAATTAAACTTAATCTTACTATGGTTGGCGGAAAGCCCAGAAGCAATTTGCAGGAAACTGATAAGAGAACTAAGATCAGGATGCAAAGGAAAGTGAACGAAGTTGTTCCCTGCAAATTGCCTCAATCGGCGTCCTTCCTTATATAGGCTAAGGGAGGCTAAGGGAGTGGCCAATTAGCCCCAAGCCTTACTCTCGAGGAAACCTTCTCCTGAGGAGCCACTCCTGCACGCCCGTGCATCGAGAAGAGGCTCCTCCTCTTCGTCCTCTTCACTTAAGGGAGCTTCTGGAGGTTCTGAAGGCCCTGGCTGAATCCCTGCCTCTGGCACCACATCTTCTCCAGCCTCCTCATTGTCCCACTTGAGTGCCAGCTGCACAGGCTGCTGGCGCAGCACACCAGCTTCCTCGCTGTCCGAATCAGCCACCAGCCGCACAGGCCATGTACTGGCCACAACATGGTCATGTGATCAAAATTCAGACACTTGACATCTGACTCACATTTATGACGTTTGCAGTATCCCGGGGGGTCATGTGATCTTTTTGTGATCTTCCAACAATTCCGATTCCGATTCTCTTAACAACCGAGGTTACTCACTTATCAATGGCAGTGGCTCACTTCACAACTTTGGCAAGGAAGGTTGTAAAACGGGCCAAAACTCACTTTAACAAATGTCTTGCTTGGCAACATAAATTTTGGGCTCAATTGTGGTCGAACGTTAAGGACTACCTCTTTGCGATTTTCCATTCCAGACGGCGTCGCAAGCTGTGGCATCTCCCAACTGCAACCCGATAGGACAGCAGCAAATTGCAACATTAAATGTCACTGCCTTGATTTAATGCAATCGTCTGGGGAGCAGGATATTACAAGCATCATAATTTGTCATGTCAAGGCCCCATCACTTAGCACAGCTCCCTTATGACAGGGCTTTTCGTGATCAGCAACGTTAGAATTAGAAGCAAGAAACAGAAAAGTGGTTTAAAAAACAGGGCCAGCAATAAAAAACTGCCAGAGCAAAGAAAACTCTGTAATCGACCCACGAAATCCAATCAATGGTTTTATTTGGACAAAAAAAAAAAAAGGAAGAGACTCAAATGGCATCTTATCGCCTCTATCCAAGAAATTCCCCACTAAAACATATAGAATAGAATTGGAATCTCTCTAGGAGTCTCTGGAGGCTGGGGACAGCAAAAAACGTCACTTCCTCTCCAACCAGGAGTTGGGAAATGGGCAATTTCAGGCCTCCGGAGGGCCTCCGAGGGGTTGGGAAAGGCTTTTTCGCCCTCCCCAGATGCATAATGTTTGGAGGCAAATGGGTCCATTGGATTCTCCTTAGTTCTAGGTTGCTTCTCTCCTTGGTTAGTTTCCATCCATTGTTTCTTGTCCTGCCCTCAGATGCTTTGGAAAATACTTTGACCCCCTCGTCTTCGTAGGAGCCCCTCAAATATTGGAGCACTACTATCATGTCAACCCTAGTCCTTCTTTTCATCAAACTACACATATCCAATTCCTGTAACCGTTCTTCATATGTTTTAGCCTCCGGCCCCCTGATCATTTTTGCTGCTCTTCTCTGCACTCTTTCTAGAGTCTCAAAGTCTTTTTTTTTATTGTGGTTGATCAAGAAAACAGATTGATTCCAAATTATTAGCTTCCCACAAGTTTTTAAAAATGGAATTGTAATTGAAATCTCCTGCTCAATTGTACTGTTACTGCTTTGCTATTTTTTTACTTTATATTGTGGCTCTTTTATTGTACTTCTATTATATTGTTCTTGTTAGCTGCTGAGAGGTATAAATCTGATCGATCAATCTACCAGTATGTTGGAATCAAGCAGGCGGTTTTTCAAAAAGAATCTAGTCTACAGCCCAAGTCTTAAAAGTAAAATAATAATAATAATTAAATCAAGGTTCTGCCACTGAAAAGACTTTCTTGTAATATTCCATATTGTGTTTAACCATAGCCATGAACTACATTAAACATACCATGTTAGTAGTTTACAGTCACAACAGCTGGGTGAAAACATAATTTCATTTTTTTTTTTTTTTTGGTTTAGCTGATGAACAAACCAGGCAAAGGTGGCCTGTTAATAACCCGTGGTTAAGCCAACTATAGCTTAAAATGACCCTTTATATCTATCAGTGGTCAGATGAGTACATCGTCCTATGCAGTAGTGAAATCCAAATTTTTTTACTACCGGTTCTGTGGGTGTGGCTTGGTGGGCGTGGTTTGGATTAGTGGGTGTGGCTTGGTTGTCATGGCGGGGGAAGGGAAGGATACTGCAAAATCCCCATTCCCTCCCCACTCCAGGGGAAGGATATTGCAAAATCTCCATTCCCACCTGATTCTGGGGCCAGCCAGAGGTGGTATTTGCCAGTTCTCCGAAGTGCTCAAATTTTCCACTACCGGTTCTCCAAAACCTGTCAGAACCTGCTGGATTTCACCCCTGGTTCTACAGCAAGCTAATCAAGGTTTTGCATCCACGGTTTGAAAGGGCCTGGTGGCTCAGCAGACTAAAGCACTGCGATTAACTCCAGCTGTCTGCAATCAGTAAGTTCGAATCTCACCAGGCTCAAGGTTGACTCAGCCTTCCCTCCTTTCTAAGGTAGGTAAATTGAGGACCCAGTTTGTGGGGGCAATAAGCTGACTTTGTATAAATATACAACAGTATGAAGGCTATTGCTTAACGCATTGTAAGCCGCCCTGAGTCTCCGGAGAAGGGCGGCATATAAATCAATTTTTTTTAAAAAAACAAAACCGGTTTGCTAAACAAATTATAAATAATTCTTAATGAAGTATACTAAACCATAGTTTGTAAGCCAGAACAGCTGCTTTTATGGCACACTAACCCTTGGTCAACTACTTTTTACTGAACTAACCCAATTAGTTAGATTTATACAATGCACTGACAATGTTCATATAATGGGCTTAGCTACGTTAATGGAACCGTGTCCCAAAGGTGCTTTTTCAAAAAGCAACTGGACTTTGTTTTTCCTTGAAGGATGTTTCGCTTCTCATCCAAGAAGATTCTTTAGAAGTGATTTACAGGATTCCCTGGGCATTCTTTAGATCAGGGGTGTCAAACTCGATTTCACTGAGGGCCGCATCAGAGTTGTATTTGACCTCCGGGGGCCAGGGGGGGCATGGCCAGCTCGACGTCACTCATGTCAGGGGGACCGGTGGTGGCCTGAGCGCTCTGCAAGTGAAAGGGGGCTCCTGAGCTCCATTTTCGGCTGCGACAACAAAGCTCGGGAGGGCCACACGCAGCCCTTGCAAGCTCCGTTTTCGGCTATGACAACCTCCTGCAACCCTCTGCCAGGGAAAATGGAGCTTGGGAGAGCCACATGTGGCCCTCGTGAGCTCCGTTTTCCCTGGCAGAGGCAACCTAGGCCAGTCCTTCATTGTTTCCAGGATGGCCCTGCGGGCCAGATTTAAGCACGCCATGGGCCGGATCTGGCCCGTGGGTCTTGAGTTTGATACTCCTACTTTAGATCATGTCAAATAACTGAAAAGCATTCAGATCTACCGGTTGCAAGGCGTTTTTATTACTGCAGGTTAAATACGTTTTCAGTGTCCAGGAGACAGTAGAAAAGGTCCTTTTTCCATCGACCTCTTAGTGTCTGAATAGTCACTTCACCAGTTCTAACCCTCTGCTCAAGACTCCCTCAACCTCTGGTGCATCTCCTTTGCATGTTGGTGGCTCTTGGCTCGATTGGCTTCATACTGGAAGGAAAGGAAGGCAGGAAATGAGTCACAAATAAGCCATGGCACCACATTTGAAGGGCAGCAAATTTTCCTTATCATGCAGGAAAGGAATACACGTGACTTGAAAGAAAACGTATCCCTGAACTGGCAAAACATAAGCAAGCAAAGAAAGATAAAAAAATTACATTTCGGTTATTAGTTGATTTCCATGATTCATTGTTTCACTCCGTTGAGGAAGCATGGAAAAAAAAAACAGGCAATAAATTTGCTCCTTTCCAAAGCCTCCTTTGCTTCCCTAACACTAGCATTTAGATTTATATACCGCTTCACAGTGTTTTTACAGCCCTCTGTAAGCGGTTTACAGAGTCAGCCTACTGCCCCCAACAAACTGGGTCCTCATTTTACCAACTTCAGAAGGATGGAAGGCTGAGTCAACCTGGAGCCAGTCAGGATTGAACTGCTGGCTGTGGGCAGAGTTAGCCTGCAATACTGCATTCTAACAGGATGCTGCCACCTTCTCATGTGTGGGAAAGTAGGAGGGGGGATTTAGTAAAGGGGTTGTCTGTAGACATAATAGCATTCTTTCTGTCGGTCAAGGTCAGGGCGATCCTACATCTGGAGAAGGAGTGGTTGACGTGATGTCTTGAGACAGGACAGTGGTTGACTGGAGCATGTGATCAACTCAGGAGTGAGGGGATGGTTTGGAGGGTTTTGATTTACTGAAGGAAAACCTGGATCTCTCAGATTTGGGTTTTCCCAGATGTGCCAGTTTACCTATTCTAGTAAATAGAACTTTGAAAAATGCTTGCTTCAGAGTTTTTACTTGGAGTTGGATTTTTTTCTGGAATGCTGATATCTAGGGCACGATGCTCATCCCCATTTCTTGGCCAAGGGAGCCAGCGTTGTTCAAAGACAATTATCTATGATCATGCGGCCAGCATGGCTATACTCCAAAAGTGCACAAAACTCTGTTACCTTCCCATCAAAGTGGTACCTATTTATCTGCTTGCATTTGCACACTTTTGAACTGCTAGGTAGGCAAGAACTGAGGCAAGGAGCTGAGGCAGGAGCTGAGGCACCCCATATCTCCAAGCTCGGGTCTCAAACCCAGGCTGTCAGCTCTTCAACAGAATCCCTATTCCTCCTGGATACCAACTGAAAAAGGATAGAATCTGGAAGTCTGAGAGATCTGACCAACATTAGCTCTGTTGTCTTATACAAGCTACAATATAATACTTTGTCACAATGCTGCTGTGCCAAATAATTACACAATTTGCATCATTTAGGTAACAACATCACAATGCCTATGATAACACCTGGCCCCGGTAGATACACTTGGATGCTGTGTTTAGTAAACTGAACAAATTGACAAGATTATCAAAATCCCTGTTCCCAAATTTTAAATAGTGCCTTACCTCTTTCCTTAGGCATTTCCTCATTTCTCTGTCAAAATCATTGCAATGGCCAAAAAATTTCAAGAAGGAATGCTGGAAGGAAAAAGAAAAAGAAAAACAATCACTTTGATATTGTTAAAAAGAAAACAAAAATCCAAAAAAGTATTCTAGAATCTCCAGTATTACTTCTTCCTATGCCAACAGTGTACTTTTTAAAGTCTTCAGTTATCAATCAACAAGAGAAGCAAAGACATCGCAAAATCAACATCCAACATTAAATTATTTACAAAATATGTATTTTTTTAAATTTTCTTCCAAGACAATAATAGCAGTTGCTAAATTAAAAGGTCAATTGTTTCATCCTATTCTCTACAATGGTGGAATGTTGTTTCCAATATGCTGAATTTTCGCTTTGTTGACATCAGCTGTTGAAGCTTGTTCTTGAGCTGCTAAAATAAAGCCTTCTATTTCTTTCTTTAATATGCTTGATCTTAACCAGCTTCATGTGGGATTTTTATTGGCTTTCCCTTCCATATCCTTCACGTATTTTACTATAGTATTACTACTATACAGTATTATACTTTATTATGGTATTATTACTATATTATACTTTATTATAGTATTATTACTATATTATATTTTATTATAGTACGTGGAGGATGGAGATTCTGGTGTGTTGTGGTCCACGGAGTTGCGAAGACTTGGACATGACTTAATGACTGAACAAAATTATAGTATAGTATAGCCGTGATGGTGAACCTATGACATGTGTGCCCAAAGTGGCAAGCGGGGCCATGTCGCCTGGCACATGCGGTATTGCTTGTTCCTCTTCTGGGTTTCTGGCGCACATGTGAGCACGACGATCAGCTGGCCTTTTTGCATGCAGAAGTGACAGAAACTAGATCTTCTAGCTGGACTTCCATTTTCCTGCGTGAACATGCACGCTGGCCAGCTGATCATCGCATATGCACCAGAAACCCGGAAGAATATCTGGCTGAAACTGGAAGTTCAATAGCTGAAACCGGAAGTGCATGGGCGCGCACATGCACCCTGGGCATCTCCTCTTCCGGGTTGCAGCCCAGATGCGCGTGCACTCAGTGCTGAAAAGGTTTGCCATCACTGTATTGTAGTATTACTATTACTACTACTATCACCCTTATTAATTTTATTATAGTATTTACTACTACTAAAATTATTAGCCACCTCAATCCAAAAGATTCTGGGCAATTTACAAATTCCAATACAAATGTAGAACAGCCTGGGCAAAATCAGTCAAAACAAAAATTACCAGGGCTCCATTCACCTTCAATATTGCCCTTCAAAACTGAATTTTGGCATGGGTCTAATAATTAGCTGCATAATTTCCTTTCAGTACACCTGTACTGAACTAGAACACCTCCACCTAACTGGAAGGGGCACGTGAAACTTGAAAACATGCTGTTTCTAAACGGAGGTGAATTCCTGCTGGAGCTCAAAGTATTTTCTCAGGTGATACTGAGCTGGAAATGGAAGTACTCCAGGTAAGCTGGAGAAAATATCCAATGCATGACAAATGAATAATAGTCTTTTGGGAGGCACACTGGTCATTTTTAAGTCAAACAAAAAGCCGAGTTGGTTTTGTGAGATTTGGGGAGAATAAAGAACCGTAATTTATTTGCAAGTGGTAAATCTTGCAAAGTACAGGGGAAATGCGACTCCTGTTCAACAGCATAAAGACCCTTTTCCTCGCATTGTAATTTAAAATATAGCTGAGAAAGATGTTTCATCCAGCATCTTCAACTGAACAAATAATTCCAGAGGCTCAGAAAGGATTTTGGGTTTTTTTAAAATATTGGCTATCCACCCTCCAGTCAAAGGACCTTTGACTAAAAAGCCATTTTTAGCCAATACAATAGAAGAATTTGCTTTAAAAAAAAATCTCAGTGAGAATTTGACAGTTTCTGAAGTTTTATTTGAATCCTTTGTTTGGTTCAGAAGGCAGAAGTCATTGAAAAGACAGGAAGCGGTTGGCAATTCTATTGCTTCACAATGGAAGACACAATTCGTGGAAACAGAAGTTTGCGTTGGTAAACACCACTAGCACCAAGAACATAAAAGCCCAAGCAAAGTATTCCTGTTGAGAATGGGACATATACAGAGGATTAAAAAGCTTTATTTACGAAGGGAAGGACGAAGAAAGAATATTTTCGTCCTCTCTTCTCCCTGGACCCTTCAAAAAATATTTTCCCAAGGGCTGTGGGAGGTAGATTACATATAATGTTTCAAGCATACTATCCTTTTTCACAACCCCAGTCCTGGGCATATATTAGGATAATGGAATGCTACTGGTCTTCGCTGGACCAGCCATTCCTAAAAAACCAATCCCAAATATGGTTAGAAAAAAAATTGCCTTTGGTTCTTCTAACACTCTCAGTGGAGAAGAAAGTAGAAGAATTTCTACAGCAATTGAAAGAAATGTTAGAGGCTGGAACTGCCTTTCCACCACGTGGAAACAAAGGACTCTTAAGACTCTAAGCTCAGTTCCGTTAGGAACGGAATCAAAGCTTCAAGGACTTCACAAGGGTATCTCACCTCATGTGACTTCCTGCTAAACGTCCAGGGCAAATCTTGTTTATAAGCACAATAAAAAAGTCACACTGTTCAAGGCATAAAGAAGTTCTAACTGGGGGAAACTCTTTTTGTAAATTATGGAAAGCAATTTACGTACAAAGGAATACAAATTTACAAAGGAAGCAATTTCTTTTTAATCACATTCACCTTATTTTTTTTTTCAGGAAACCCTAAGTAATAACAACTCTGCTTTGATGTGTGTCTGTCGGTCTCTTGTCTGTCTGTCTCTTTATCTATCTTCCTCTGTCTGTCTGTCTGTCTGTCTGTCTGTCTGTCTGTCTGTCTGTCTATCTATCTATCTATCTATCTATCTATCTATCTATCTATCTATCTATCTATCTATCTCTATCTAGCAAGCTAGCTCTATCTACCCTGTTCCCCCCAAAATAAGACATCCCCTGATAATAAGCCCAATCGGGCTTTTGAGCGCATGGCAATAAGGCCAAGCGCTTATTTCAGGGTTCAAAAAAATAAGACAGGGTCTTATTTTCAGTGAAACACGGTATCTATCTATCTATCTATCTATCTATCTATCTATCTATCTATCTATCTATCCATCCATCCATCCATCCATCCATCCATCCATCCATCCATCCATCTATATCTGTCTACCTACCTACCTACCTACCATCGATGAATCCATGCACCCACCCACCCACCCACCCACCCACCCACCCACCTACCTATCTACCCTGTTTCCCCCCCAAATACGACATCCCGATAATAAGCCCATTTGGGCTTTTGAGTGCATGGCACTCATTTCAGGGTTCAAAAAAATATAAGACAAGGTCTTATTTTGGGGGAAACAGGTATCTATCTATCTATCTATCATCTATCTATCTATATCTATCTATCTATATCTATCTACCCTGTTTCCCCCAAAATAAGACATTCCCTATAATAAATCCAATCCGGCTTTTGAGCACATGACAACAAGGCCAAGCGCTTATTTCAGGGTTCAAAAAAATATAAGACAAGGTCTTATTTTCAGGGAAACACAGTATCTATCCATCTATATCTACCTACCTACCTATCTAGATCTATAGCTATCCATCTATCTATCTACCTACCTACCTGCCTGCCTACCTACCTACCTACCTACCCACCAACACCATAGCATATGAACTGGAATGAATAATGTTAATATATTGTTGCCAGTGTGATATCACAGGTACTCATTCTCTCTTTAATGAGTACCTGTGATAAAATAAAAGCTGTTTTGTGTGCTTTTAACAAGCCAAAATACTATGTAATGAGGACCAATGTAAACCACTATCCTGGTCAGGTATAATTATGGCTAATATTGCCTTAAAGGTACCTAGTCTCTGAATACATGAAAGGATTGTGACTGTGCATGGATATTAATTCAGAGAAAGGTTCTCTTGCAATCAGGGACAGGCAAGGATGTTCCCACAGATGAAATCCTCCCAAGATTGGGGTGGTGGTGGTAAAAAAGCTCTTAATTATTGACTAAGGCATAATTAGGAAAAAGGAAGAAGCATCTCACTGCTCAAAGAGAAAAGCTGCAATCAATTAGACTTGAAAGTGAGACAATGGCCATTGCTACAACAGACATGTGAAAACATGTCTTCTTTTCATCAAACTACACATATCCAATTCCTGTAACCGTTCTTCATATGTTTTAGCCTCCGGCCCCCTGATCATTTTTGCTGCTCTTCTCTGCACTCTTTCTAGAGTCTCAAAGTCTTTTTTTTTTTATTGTGGTTGATCAAGAAAACAGATTGATTCCAAATTATTAGCTTCCCACAAGTTTTTAAAAATGGAATTGTAATTGAAATCTCCTGCTCAATTGTACTGTTACTGCTTTGCTATTTTTTTACTTTATATTGTGGCTCTTTTATTGTACTTCTATTATATTGTTCTTGTTAGCTGCTGAGAGGTATAAATCTGATCGATCAATCTACCAGTATGTTGGAATCAAGCAGGCGGTTTTTCAAAAAGAATCTAGTCTACAGCCCAAGTCTTAAAAGTAAAATAATAATAATAATTAAATCAAGGTTCTGCCACTGAAAAGACTTTCTTGTAATATTCCATATTGTGTTTAACCATAGCCATGAACTACATTAAACATACCATGTTAGTAGTTTACAGTCACAACAGCTGGGTGAAAACATAATTTCATTTTTTTTTTTTTTTTGGTTTAGCTGATGAACAAACCAGGCAAAGGTGGCCTGTTAATAACCCGTGGTTAAGCCAACTATAGCTTAAAATGACCCTTTATATCTATCAGTGGTCAGATGAGTACATCGTCCTATGCAGTAGTGAAATCCAAATTTTTTTACTACCGGTTCTGTGGGTGTGGCTTGGTGGGCGTGGTTTGGATTAGTGGGTGTGGCTTGGTTGTCATGGCGGGGGAAGGGAAGGATACTGCAAAATCCCCATTCCCTCCCCACTCCAGGGGAAGGATATTGCAAAATCTCCATTCCCACCTGATTCTGGGGCCAGCCAGAGGTGGTATTTGCCAGTTCTCCGAAGTGCTCAAATTTTCCACTACCGGTTCTCCAAAACCTGTCAGAACCTGCTGGATTTCACCCCTGGTTCTACAGCAAGCTAATCAAGGTTTTGCATCCACGGTTTGAAAGGGCCTGGTGGCTCAGCAGACTAAAGCACTGCGATTAACTCCAGCTGTCTGCAATCAGTAAGTTCGAATCTCACCAGGCTCAAGGTTGACTCAGCCTTCCCTCCTTTCTAAGGTAGGTAAATTGAGGACCCAGTTTGTGGGGGCAATAAGCTGACTTTGTATAAATATACAACAGTATGAAGGCTATTGCTTAACGCATTGTAAGCCGCCCTGAGTCTCCGGAGAAGGGCGGCATATAAATCAATTTTTTTTAAAAAAACAAAACCGGTTTGCTAAACAAATTATAAATAATTCTTAATGAAGTATACTAAACCATAGTTTGTAAGCCAGAACAGCTGCTTTTATGGCACACTAACCCTTGGTCAACTACTTTTTACTGAACTAACCCAATTAGTTAGATTTATACAATGCACTGACAATGTTCATATAATGGGCTTAGCTACGTTAATGGAACCGTGTCCCAAAGGTGCTTTTTCAAAAAGCAACTGGACTTTGTTTTTCCTTGAAGGATGTTTCGCTTCTCATCCAAGAAGATTCTTTAGAAGTGATTTACAGGATTCCCTGGGCATTCTTTAGATCAGGGGTGTCAAACTCGATTTCACTGAGGGCCGCATCAGAGTTGTATTTGACCTCCGGGGGCCAGGGGGGGCATGGCCAGCTCGACGTCACTCATGTCAGGGGGACCGGTGGTGGCCTGAGCGCTCTGCAAGTGAAAGGGGGCTCCTGAGCTCCATTTTCGGCTGCGACAACAAAGCTCGGGAGGGCCACACGCAGCCCTTGCAAGCTCCGTTTTCGGCTATGACAACCTCCTGCAACCCTCTGCCAGGGAAAATGGAGCTTGGGAGAGCCACATGTGGCCCTCGTGAGCTCCGTTTTCCCTGGCAGAGGCAACCTAGGCCAGTCCTTCATTGTTTCCAGGATGGCCCTGCGGGCCAGATTTAAGCACGCCATGGGCCGGATCTGGCCCGTGGGTCTTGAGTTTGATACTCCTACTTTAGATCATGTCAAATAACTGAAAAGCATTCAGATCTACCGGTTGCAAGGCGTTTTTATTACTGCAGGTTAAATACGTTTTCAGTGTCCAGGAGACAGTAGAAAAGGTCCTTTTTCCATCGACCTCTTAGTGTCTGAATAGTCACTTCACCAGTTCTAACCCTCTGCTCAAGACTCCCTCAACCTCTGGTGCATCTCCTTTGCATGTTGGTGGCTCTTGGCTCGATTGGCTTCATACTGGAAGGAAAGGAAGGCAGGAAATGAGTCACAAATAAGCCATGGCACCACATTTGAAGGGCAGCAAATTTTCCTTATCATGCAGGAAAGGAATACACGTGACTTGAAAGAAAACGTATCCCTGAACTGGCAAAACATAAGCAAGCAAAGAAAGATAAAAAAATTACATTTCGGTTATTAGTTGATTTCCATGATTCATTGTTTCACTCCGTTGAGGAAGCATGGAAAAAAAAAACAGGCAATAAATTTGCTCCTTTCCAAAGCCTCCTTTGCTTCCCTAACACTAGCATTTAGATTTATATACCGCTTCACAGTGTTTTTACAGCCCTCTGTAAGCGGTTTACAGAGTCAGCCTACTGCCCCCAACAAACTGGGTCCTCATTTTACCAACTTCAGAAGGATGGAAGGCTGAGTCAACCTGGAGCCAGTCAGGATTGAACTGCTGGCTGTGGGCAGAGTTAGCCTGCAATACTGCATTCTAACAGGATGCTGCCACCTTCTCATGTGTGGGAAAGTAGGAGGGGGGATTTAGTAAAGGGGTTGTCTGTAGACATAATAGCATTCTTTCTGTCGGTCAAGGTCAGGGCGATCCTACATCTGGAGAAGGAGTGGTTGACGTGATGTCTTGAGACAGGACAGTGGTTGACTGGAGCATGTGATCAACTCAGGAGTGAGGGGATGGTTTGGAGGGTTTTGATTTACTGAAGGAAAACCTGGATCTCTCAGATTTGGGTTTTCCCAGATGTGCCAGTTTACCTATTCTAGTAAATAGAACTTTGAAAAATGCTTGCTTCAGAGTTTTTACTTGGAGTTGGATTTTTTTCTGGAATGCTGATATCTAGGGCACGATGCTCATCCCCATTTCTTGGCCAAGGGAGCCAGCGTTGTTCAAAGACAATTATCTATGATCATGCGGCCAGCATGGCTATACTCCAAAAGTGCACAAAACTCTGTTACCTTCCCATCAAAGTGGTACCTATTTATCTGCTTGCATTTGCACACTTTTGAACTGCTAGGTAGGCAAGAACTGAGGCAAGGAGCTGAGGCAGGAGCTGAGGCACCCCATATCTCCAAGCTCGGGTCTCAAACCCAGGCTGTCAGCTCTTCAACAGAATCCCTATTCCTCCTGGATACCAACTGAAAAAGGATAGAATCTGGAAGTCTGAGAGATCTGACCAACATTAGCTCTGTTGTCTTATACAAGCTACAATATAATACTTTGTCACAATGCTGCTGTGCCAAATAATTACACAATTTGCATCATTTAGGTAACAACATCACAATGCCTATGATAACACCTGGCCCCGGTAGATACACTTGGATGCTGTGTTTAGTAAACTGAACAAATTGACAAGATTATCAAAATCCCTGTTCCCAAATTTTAAATAGTGCCTTACCTCTTTCCTTAGGCATTTCCTCATTTCTCTGTCAAAATCATTGCAATGGCCAAAAAATTTCAAGAAGGAATGCTGGAAGGAAAAAGAAAAAGAAAAACAATCACTTTGATATTGTTAAAAAGAAAACAAAAATCCAAAAAAGTATTCTAGAATCTCCAGTATTACTTCTTCCTATGCCAACAGTGTACTTTTTAAAGTCTTCAGTTATCAATCAACAAGAGAAGCAAAGACATCGCAAAATCAACATCCAACATTAAATTATTTACAAAATATGTATTTTTTTAAATTTTCTTCCAAGACAATAATAGCAGTTGCTAAATTAAAAGGTCAATTGTTTCATCCTATTCTCTACAATGGTGGAATGTTGTTTCCAATATGCTGAATTTTCGCTTTGTTGACATCAGCTGTTGAAGCTTGTTCTTGAGCTGCTAAAATAAAGCCTTCTATTTCTTTCTTTAATATGCTTGATCTTAACCAGCTTCATGTGGGATTTTTATTGGCTTTCCCTTCCATATCCTTCACGTATTTTACTATAGTATTACTACTATACAGTATTATACTTTATTATGGTATTATTACTATATTATACTTTATTATAGTATTATTACTATATTATATTTTATTATAGTACGTGGAGGATGGAGATTCTGGTGTGTTGTGGTCCACGGAGTTGCGAAGACTTGGACATGACTTAATGACTGAACAAAATTATAGTATAGTATAGCCGTGATGGTGAACCTATGACATGTGTGCCCAAAGTGGCAAGCGGGGCCATGTCGCCTGGCACATGCGGTATTGCTTGTTCCTCTTCTGGGTTTCTGGCGCACATGTGAGCACGACGATCAGCTGGCCTTTTTGCATGCAGAAGTGACAGAAACTAGATCTTCTAGCTGGACTTCCATTTTCCTGCGTGAACATGCACGCTGGCCAGCTGATCATCGCATATGCACCAGAAACCCGGAAGAATATCTGGCTGAAACTGGAAGTTCAATAGCTGAAACCGGAAGTGCATGGGCGCGCACATGCACCCTGGGCATCTCCTCTTCCGGGTTGCAGCCCAGATGCGCGTGCACTCAGTGCTGAAAAGGTTTGCCATCACTGTATTGTAGTATTACTATTACTACTACTATCACCCTTATTAATTTTATTATAGTATTTACTACTACTAAAATTATTAGCCACCTCAATCCAAAAGATTCTGGGCAATTTACAAATTCCAATACAAATGTAGAACAGCCTGGGCAAAATCAGTCAAAACAAAAATTACCAGGGCTCCATTCACCTTCAATATTGCCCTTCAAAACTGAATTTTGGCATGGGTCTAATAATTAGCTGCATAATTTCCTTTCAGTACACCTGTACTGAACTAGAACACCTCCACCTAACTGGAAGGGGCACGTGAAACTTGAAAACATGCTGTTTCTAAACGGAGGTGAATTCCTGCTGGAGCTCAAAGTATTTTCTCAGGTGATACTGAGCTGGAAATGGAAGTACTCCAGGTAAGCTGGAGAAAATATCCAATGCATGACAAATGAATAATAGTCTTTTGGGAGGCACACTGGTCATTTTTAAGTCAAACAAAAAGCCGAGTTGGTTTTGTGAGATTTGGGGAGAATAAAGAACCGTAATTTATTTGCAAGTGGTAAATCTTGCAAAGTACAGGGGAAATGCGACTCCTGTTCAACAGCATAAAGACCCTTTTCCTCGCATTGTAATTTAAAATATAGCTGAGAAAGATGTTTCATCCAGCATCTTCAACTGAACAAATAATTCCAGAGGCTCAGAAAGGATTTTGGGTTTTTTTAAAATATTGGCTATCCACCCTCCAGTCAAAGGACCTTTGACTAAAAAGCCATTTTTAGCCAATACAATAGAAGAATTTGCTTTAAAAAAAAATCTCAGTGAGAATTTGACAGTTTCTGAAGTTTTATTTGAATCCTTTGTTTGGTTCAGAAGGCAGAAGTCATTGAAAAGACAGGAAGCGGTTGGCAATTCTATTGCTTCACAATGGAAGACACAATTCGTGGAAACAGAAGTTTGCGTTGGTAAACACCACTAGCACCAAGAACATAAAAGCCCAAGCAAAGTATTCCTGTTGAGAATGGGACATATACAGAGGATTAAAAAGCTTTATTTACGAAGGGAAGGACGAAGAAAGAATATTTTCGTCCTCTCTTCTCCCTGGACCCTTCAAAAAATATTTTCCCAAGGGCTGTGGGAGGTAGATTACATATAATGTTTCAAGCATACTATCCTTTTTCACAACCCCAGTCCTGGGCATATATTAGGATAATGGAATGCTACTGGTCTTCGCTGGACCAGCCATTCCTAAAAAACCAATCCCAAATATGGTTAGAAAAAAAATTGCCTTTGGTTCTTCTAACACTCTCAGTGGAGAAGAAAGTAGAAGAATTTCTACAGCAATTGAAAGAAATGTTAGAGGCTGGAACTGCCTTTCCACCACGTGGAAACAAAGGACTCTTAAGACTCTAAGCTCAGTTCCGTTAGGAACGGAATCAAAGCTTCAAGGACTTCACAAGGGTATCTCACCTCATGTGACTTCCTGCTAAACGTCCAGGGCAAATCTTGTTTATAAGCACAATAAAAAAGTCACACTGTTCAAGGCATAAAGAAGTTCTAACTGGGGGAAACTCTTTTTGTAAATTATGGAAAGCAATTTACGTACAAAGGAATACAAATTTACAAAGGAAGCAATTTCTTTTTAATCACATTCACCTTATTTTTTTTTTCAGGAAACCCTAAGTAATAACAACTCTGCTTTGATGTGTGTCTGTCGGTCTCTTGTCTGTCTGTCTCTTTATCTATCTTCCTCTGTCTGTCTGTCTGTCTGTCTGTCTGTCTGTCTGTCTGTCTGTCTATCTATCTATCTATCTATCTATCTATCTATCTATCTATCTATCTATCTATCTATCTCTATCTAGCAAGCTAGCTCTATCTACCCTGTTCCCCCCAAAATAAGACATCCCCTGATAATAAGCCCAATCGGGCTTTTGAGCGCATGGCAATAAGGCCAAGCGCTTATTTCAGGGTTCAAAAAAATAAGACAGGGTCTTATTTTCAGTGAAACACGGTATCTATCTATCTATCTATCTATCTATCTATCTATCTATCTATCTATCTATCCATCCATCCATCCATCCATCCATCCATCCATCCATCCATCCATCTATATCTGTCTACCTACCTACCTACCTACCATCGATGAATCCATGCACCCACCCACCCACCCACCCACCCACCCACCCACCTACCTATCTACCCTGTTTCCCCCCCAAATACGACATCCCGATAATAAGCCCATTTGGGCTTTTGAGTGCATGGCACTCATTTCAGGGTTCAAAAAAATATAAGACAAGGTCTTATTTTGGGGGAAACAGGTATCTATCTATCTATCTATCATCTATCTATCTATATCTATCTATCTATATCTATCTACCCTGTTTCCCCCAAAATAAGACATTCCCTATAATAAATCCAATCCGGCTTTTGAGCACATGACAACAAGGCCAAGCGCTTATTTCAGGGTTCAAAAAAATATAAGACAAGGTCTTATTTTCAGGGAAACACAGTATCTATCCATCTATATCTACCTACCTACCTATCTAGATCTATAGCTATCCATCTATCTATCTACCTACCTACCTGCCTGCCTACCTACCTACCTACCTACCCACCAACACCATAGCATATGAACTGGAATGAATAATGTTAATATATTGTTGCCAGTGTGATATCACAGGTACTCATTCTCTCTTTAATGAGTACCTGTGATAAAATAAAAGCTGTTTTGTGTGCTTTTAACAAGCCAAAATACTATGTAATGAGGACCAATGTAAACCACTATCCTGGTCAGGTATAATTATGGCTAATATTGCCTTAAAGGTACCTAGTCTCTGAATACATGAAAGGATTGTGACTGTGCATGGATATTAATTCAGAGAAAGGTTCTCTTGCAATCAGGGACAGGCAAGGATGTTCCCACAGATGAAATCCTCCCAAGATTGGGGTGGTGGTGGTAAAAAAGCTCTTAATTATTGACTAAGGCATAATTAGGAAAAAGGAAGAAGCATCTCACTGCTCAAAGAGAAAAGCTGCAATCAATTAGACTTGAAAGTGAGACAATGGCCATTGCTACAACAGACATGTGAAAACATGTCTTCTTTTCATCAAACTACACATATCCAATTCCTGTAACCGTTCTTCATATGTTTTAGCCTCCGGCCCCCTGATCATTTTTGCTGCTCTTCTCTGCACTCTTTCTAGAGTCTCAAAGTCTTTTTTTTTTTATTGTGGTTGATCAAGAAAACAGATTGATTCCAAATTATTAGCTTCCCACAAGTTTTTAAAAATGGAATTGTAATTGAAATCTCCTGCTCAATTGTACTGTTACTGCTTTGCTATTTTTTTACTTTATATTGTGGCTCTTTTATTGTACTTCTATTATATTGTTCTTGTTAGCTGCTGAGAGGTATAAATCTGATCGATCAATCTACCAGTATGTTGGAATCAAGCAGGCGGTTTTTCAAAAAGAATCTAGTCTACAGCCCAAGTCTTAAAAGTAAAATAATAATAATAATTAAATCAAGGTTCTGCCACTGAAAAGACTTTCTTGTAATATTCCATATTGTGTTTAACCATAGCCATGAACTACATTAAACATACCATGTTAGTAGTTTACAGTCACAACAGCTGGGTGAAAACATAATTTCATTTTTTTTTTTTTTTTGGTTTAGCTGATGAACAAACCAGGCAAAGGTGGCCTGTTAATAACCCGTGGTTAAGCCAACTATAGCTTAAAATGACCCTTTATATCTATCAGTGGTCAGATGAGTACATCGTCCTATGCAGTAGTGAAATCCAAATTTTTTTACTACCGGTTCTGTGGGTGTGGCTTGGTGGGCGTGGTTTGGATTAGTGGGTGTGGCTTGGTTGTCATGGCGGGGGAAGGGAAGGATACTGCAAAATCCCCATTCCCTCCCCACTCCAGGGGAAGGATATTGCAAAATCTCCATTCCCACCTGATTCTGGGGCCAGCCAGAGGTGGTATTTGCCAGTTCTCCGAAGTGCTCAAATTTTCCACTACCGGTTCTCCAAAACCTGTCAGAACCTGCTGGATTTCACCCCTGGTTCTACAGCAAGCTAATCAAGGTTTTGCATCCACGGTTTGAAAGGGCCTGGTGGCTCAGCAGACTAAAGCACTGCGATTAACTCCAGCTGTCTGCAATCAGTAAGTTCGAATCTCACCAGGCTCAAGGTTGACTCAGCCTTCCCTCCTTTCTAAGGTAGGTAAATTGAGGACCCAGTTTGTGGGGGCAATAAGCTGACTTTGTATAAATATACAACAGTATGAAGGCTATTGCTTAACGCATTGTAAGCCGCCCTGAGTCTCCGGAGAAGGGCGGCATATAAATCAATTTTTTTTAAAAAAACAAAACCGGTTTGCTAAACAAATTATAAATAATTCTTAATGAAGTATACTAAACCATAGTTTGTAAGCCAGAACAGCTGCTTTTATGGCACACTAACCCTTGGTCAACTACTTTTTACTGAACTAACCCAATTAGTTAGATTTATACAATGCACTGACAATGTTCATATAATGGGCTTAGCTACGTTAATGGAACCGTGTCCCAAAGGTGCTTTTTCAAAAAGCAACTGGACTTTGTTTTTCCTTGAAGGATGTTTCGCTTCTCATCCAAGAAGATTCTTTAGAAGTGATTTACAGGATTCCCTGGGCATTCTTTAGATCAGGGGTGTCAAACTCGATTTCACTGAGGGCCGCATCAGAGTTGTATTTGACCTCCGGGGGCCAGGGGGGGCATGGCCAGCTCGACGTCACTCATGTCAGGGGGACCGGTGGTGGCCTGAGCGCTCTGCAAGTGAAAGGGGGCTCCTGAGCTCCATTTTCGGCTGCGACAACAAAGCTCGGGAGGGCCACACGCAGCCCTTGCAAGCTCCGTTTTCGGCTATGACAACCTCCTGCAACCCTCTGCCAGGGAAAATGGAGCTTGGGAGAGCCACATGTGGCCCTCGTGAGCTCCGTTTTCCCTGGCAGAGGCAACCTAGGCCAGTCCTTCATTGTTTCCAGGATGGCCCTGCGGGCCAGATTTAAGCACGCCATGGGCCGGATCTGGCCCGTGGGTCTTGAGTTTGATACTCCTACTTTAGATCATGTCAAATAACTGAAAAGCATTCAGATCTACCGGTTGCAAGGCGTTTTTATTACTGCAGGTTAAATACGTTTTCAGTGTCCAGGAGACAGTAGAAAAGGTCCTTTTTCCATCGACCTCTTAGTGTCTGAATAGTCACTTCACCAGTTCTAACCCTCTGCTCAAGACTCCCTCAACCTCTGGTGCATCTCCTTTGCATGTTGGTGGCTCTTGGCTCGATTGGCTTCATACTGGAAGGAAAGGAAGGCAGGAAATGAGTCACAAATAAGCCATGGCACCACATTTGAAGGGCAGCAAATTTTCCTTATCATGCAGGAAAGGAATACACGTGACTTGAAAGAAAACGTATCCCTGAACTGGCAAAACATAAGCAAGCAAAGAAAGATAAAAAAATTACATTTCGGTTATTAGTTGATTTCCATGATTCATTGTTTCACTCCGTTGAGGAAGCATGGAAAAAAAAAACAGGCAATAAATTTGCTCCTTTCCAAAGCCTCCTTTGCTTCCCTAACACTAGCATTTAGATTTATATACCGCTTCACAGTGTTTTTACAGCCCTCTGTAAGCGGTTTACAGAGTCAGCCTACTGCCCCCAACAAACTGGGTCCTCATTTTACCAACTTCAGAAGGATGGAAGGCTGAGTCAACCTGGAGCCAGTCAGGATTGAACTGCTGGCTGTGGGCAGAGTTAGCCTGCAATACTGCATTCTAACAGGATGCTGCCACCTTCTCATGTGTGGGAAAGTAGGAGGGGGGATTTAGTAAAGGGGTTGTCTGTAGACATAATAGCATTCTTTCTGTCGGTCAAGGTCAGGGCGATCCTACATCTGGAGAAGGAGTGGTTGACGTGATGTCTTGAGACAGGACAGTGGTTGACTGGAGCATGTGATCAACTCAGGAGTGAGGGGATGGTTTGGAGGGTTTTGATTTACTGAAGGAAAACCTGGATCTCTCAGATTTGGGGTTTTCCCAGATGTGCCAGTTTACCTATTCTAGTAAATAGAACTTTGAAAAATGCTTGCTTCAGAGTTTTTACTTGGAGTTGGATTTTTTTCTGGAATGCTGATATCTAGGGCACGATGCTCATCCCCATTTCTTGGCCAAGGGAGCCAGCGTTGTTCAAAGACAATTATCTATGATCATGCGGCCAGCATGGCTATACTCCAAAAGTGCACAAAACTCTGTTACCTTCCCATCAAAGTGGTACCTATTTATCTGCTTGCATTTGCACACTTTTGAACTGCTAGGTAGGCAAGAACTGAGGCAAGGAGCTGAGGCAGGAGCTGAGGCACCCCCATATCTCCAAGCTCGGGGTCTCAAACCCAGGCTGTCAGCTCTTCAACCAGAATCCCTATTCCTCCTGGATACCAACTGAAAAAGGATAGAATCTGGAAGTCTGAGAGATCTGACCAACATTAGCTCTGTTGTCTTATACAAGCTACAATATAATACTTTGTCACAATGCTGCTGTGCCAAATAATTACACAATTTGCATCATTTAGGTAACAACATCACAATGCCTATGATAACACCTGGCCCCGGTAGATACACTTGGATGCTGTGTTTAGTAAACTGAACAAATTGACAAGATTATCAAAATCCCTGTTCCCAAATTTTAAATAGTGCCTTACCTCTTTCCTTAGGCATTTCCTCATTTCTCTGTCAAAATCATTGCAATGGCCAAAAAATTTCAAGAAGGAATGCTGGAAGGAAAAAGAAAAGAAAAAACAATCACTTTGATATTGTTAAAAAGAAAACAAAAATCCAAAAAAGTATTCTAGAATCTCCAGTATTACTTCTTCCTATGCCAACAGTGTACTTTTTAAAGTCTTCAGTTATCAATCAACAAGAGAAGCAAAGACATCGCAAAATCAACATCCAACATTAAATTATTTACAAAATATGTATTTTTTTAAATTTTCTTCCAAGACAATAATAGCAGTTGCTAAATTAAAAGGTCAATTGTTTCATCCTATTCTCTACAATGGTGGAATGTTGTTTCCAATATGCTGAATTTTCGCTTTGTTGACATCAGCTGTTGAAGCTTGTTCTTGAGCTGCTAAAATAAAGCCTTCTATTTCTTTCTTTAATATGCTTGATCTTAACCAGCTTCATGTGGGATTTTTATTGGCTTTCCCTTCCATATCCTTCACGTATTTTACTATAGTATTACTACTATACAGTATTATACTTTATTATGGTATTATTACTATATTATACTTTATTATAGTATTATTACTATATTATATTTTATTATAGTACGTGGAGGATGGAGATTCTGGTGTGTTGTGGTCCACGGAGTTGCGAAGACTTGGACATGACTTAATGACTGAACAAAATTATAGTATAGTATAGCCGTGATGGTGAACCTATGACATGTGTGCCCAAAGTGGCAAGCGGGGCCATGTCGCCTGGCACATGCGGTATTGCTTGTTCCTCTTCTGGGTTTCTGGCGCACATGTGAGCACGACGATCAGCTGGCCTTTTTGCATGCAGAAGTGACAGAAACTAGATCTTCTAGCTGGACTTCCATTTTCCTGCGTGAACATGCACGCTGGCCAGCTGATCATCGCATATGCACCAGAAACCCGGAAGAATATCTGGCTGAAACTGGAAGTTCAATAGCTGAAACCGGAAGTGCATGGGCGCGCACATGCACCCTGGGCATCTCCTCTTCCGGGTTGCAGCCCAGATGCGCGTGCACTCAGTGCTGAAAAGGTTTGCCATCACTGTATTGTAGTATTACTATTACTACTACTATCACCCTTATTAATTTTATTATAGTATTTACTACTACTAAAATTATTAGCCACCTCAATCCAAAAGATTCTGGGCAATTTACAAATTCCAATACAAATGTAGAACAGCCTGGGCAAAATCAGTCAAAACAAAAATTACCAGGGCTCCATTCACCTTCAATATTGCCCTTCAAAACTGAATTTTGGCATGGGTCTAATAATTAGCTGCATAATTTCCTTTCAGTACACCTGTACTGAACTAGAACACCTCCACCTAACTGGAAGGGGCACGTGAAACTTGAAAACATGCTGTTTCTAAACGGAGGTGAATTCCTGCTGGAGCTCAAAGTATTTTCTCAGGTGATACTGAGCTGGAAATGGAAGTACTCCAGGTAAGCTGGAGAAAATATCCAATGCATGACAAATGAATAATAGTCTTTTGGGAGGCACACTGGTCATTTTTAAGTCAAACAAAAAGCCGAGTTGGTTTTGTGAGATTTGGGGAGAATAAAGAACCGTAATTTATTTGCAAGTGGTAAATCTTGCAAAGTACAGGGGAAATGCGACTCCTGTTCAACAGCATAAAGACCCTTTTCCTCGCATTGTAATTTAAAATATAGCTGAGAAAGATGTTTCATCCAGCATCTTCAACTGAACAAATAATTCCAGAGGCTCAGAAAGGATTTTGGGTTTTTTTAAAATATTGGCTATCCACCCTCCAGTCAAAGGACCTTTGACTAAAAAGCCATTTTTAGCCAATACAATAGAAGAATTTGCTTTAAAAAAAAATCTCAGTGAGAATTTGACAGTTTCTGAAGTTTTATTTGAATCCTTTGTTTGGTTCAGAAGGCAGAAGTCATTGAAAAGACAGGAAGCGGTTGGCAATTCTATTGCTTCACAATGGAAGACACAATTCGTGGAAACAGAAGTTTGCGTTGGTAAACACCACTAGCACCAAGAACATAAAAGCCCAAGCAAAGTATTCCTGTTGAGAATGGGACATATACAGAGGATTAAAAAGCTTTATTTACGAAGGGAAGGACGAAGAAAGAATATTTTCGTCCTCTCTTCTCCCTGGACCCTTCAAAAAATATTTTCCCAAGGGCTGTGGGAGGTAGATTACATATAATGTTTCAAGCATACTATCCTTTTTCACAACCCCAGTCCTGGGCATATATTAGGATAATGGAATGCTACTGGTCTTCGCTGGACCAGCCATTCCTAAAAAACCAATCCCAAATATGGTTAGAAAAAAAATTGCCTTTGGTTCTTCTAACACTCTCAGTGGAGAAGAAAGTAGAAGAATTTCTACAGCAATTGAAAGAAATGTTAGAGGCTGGAACTGCCTTTCCACCACGTGGAAACAAAGGACTCTTAAGACTCTAAGCTCAGTTCCGTTAGGAACGGAATCAAAGCTTCAAGGACTTCACAAGGGTATCTCACCTCATGTGACTTCCTGCTAAACGTCCAGGGCAAATCTTGTTTATAAGCACAATAAAAAAGTCACACTGTTCAAGGCATAAAGAAGTTCTAACTGGGGGAAACTCTTTTTGTAAATTATGGAAAGCAATTTACGTACAAAGGAATACAAATTTACAAAGGAAGCAATTTCTTTTTAATCACATTCACCTTATTTTTTTTTTCAGGAAACCCTAAGTAATAACAACTCTGCTTTGATGTGTGTCTGTCGGTCTCTTGTCTGTCTGTCTCTTTATCTATCTTCCTCTGTCTGTCTGTCTGTCTGTCTGTCTGTCTGTCTGTCTGTCTGTCTATCTATCTATCTATCTATCTATCTATCTATCTATCTATCTATCTATCTCTATCTAGCAAGCTAGCTCTATCTACCCTGTTCCCCCCAAAATAAGACATCCCCTGATAATAAGCCCAATCGGGCTTTTGAGCGCATGGCAATAAGGCCAAGCGCTTATTTCAGGGTTCAAAAAAATAAGACAGGGTCTTATTTTCAGTGAAACACGGTATCTATCTATCTATCTATCTATCTATCTATCTATCTATCTATCTATCTATCTATCCATCCATCCATCCATCCATCCATCCATCCATCCATCCATCCATCTATATCTGTCTACCTACCTACCTACCTACCATCGATGAATCCATGCACCCACCCACCCACCCACCCACCCACCTATCTACCCTGTTTCCCCCCCAAATACGACATCCCGATAATAAGCCCATTTGGGCTTTTGAGTGCATGGCACTCATTTCAGGGTTCAAAAAAATATAAGACAAGGTCTTATTTTGGGGGAAACAGGTATCTATCTATCTATCTATCATCTATCTATCTATATCTATCTATCTATATCTATCTACCCTGTTTCCCCCAAAATAAGACATTCCCTATAATAAATCCAATCCGGCTTTTGAGCACATGACAACAAGGCCAAGCGCTTATTTCAGGGTTCAAAAAAATATAAGACAAGGTCTTATTTTCAGGGAAACACAGTATCTATCCATCTATATCTACCTACCTACCTATCTAGATCTATAGCTATCCATCTATCTATCTACCTACCTACCTGCCTGCCTACCTACCTACCTACCTACCCACCAACACCATAGCATATGAACTGGAATGAATAATGTTAATATATTGTTGCCAGTGTGATATCACAGGTACTCATTCTCTCTTTAATGAGTACCTGTGATAAAATAAAAGCTGTTTTGTGTGCTTTTAACAAGCCAAAATACTATGTAATGAGGACCAATGTAAACCACTATCCTGGTCAGGTATAATTATGGCTAATATTGCCTTAAAGGTACCTAGTCTCTGAATACATGAAAGGATTGTGACTGTGCATGGATATTAATTCAGAGAAAGGTTCTCTTGCAATCAGGGACAGGCAAGGATGTTCCCACAGATGAAATCCTCCCAAGATTGGGGTGGTGGTGGTAAAAAAGCTCTTAATTATTGACTAAGGCATAATTAGGAAAAAGGAAGAAGCATCTCACTGCTCAAAGAGAAAAGCTGCAATCAATTAGACTTGAAAGTGAGACAATGGCCATTGCTACAACAGACATGTGAAAACAGATCTTTAGTGACAACTTTACCATATTTGAAAATTTGGAGTTTATTAACAGGCAGAAAGGAAATCTCTAAGGAACTATAAAAGAATAAGAGAATAAGGAAGGAAAGGATGGAGGGAGGAGAGGAAAGAAAGGAGGAGGAAGGAATGGGAGGAAAGAAAGAAAGAAAGAAAGAAAGAAAGAAAGAAAGAAAGAAAGAAAGAAAGAAAGAAAGAAAGAAAGAGAAAGAAAATATTTAAATTTGATAAGAAAAACTAAAAGCAGATATAACGGTCTCTAAACACAGGCAGTGTGTTCCACAAACACACAGACACACATATACACGTAAAGATTATAGTCCTTTTATAATCTACACCAGACAGGATTGAGAATAACAGTTTTAAATTACTGAAAGGGATTTTCCCCCCTCCTTTCAGAAGAAAAATTTCTCAATGTTCCAGTCCAAGAACAATTTTGGCCAGGCCCCTTAAGGGAAATAGAAACAGTTTTGTGTCTCCTCCTGCAATGCCCTTTTTATATGACATTGAATTAATAACTCCTGACTCATAACCAGCCAAGATCAGACAAGGGGCTCACTTGTTTCCTCTTAGCTGGCAGCTCAACGAAGATTTCTTGACGAGTTGTCAAATTTCTTGTGATGATTACGGCGGAAAGACAATTAATTGTTTAGCAGTCATTTCTTTTTCCTCAAAACATTTATAATAAGAATCCGATCGTCTGATCTGTGTCCCCGGCACTTTTTCTGGTTTAAACTTTTTTATAGCTTTCTCTATTGTTACAGGTCCATTCATAATCTCTCTCTGCTCCTCGGTAATGCTCGATAAATTTTCTTTCTTTAGATGTCTATCTATTTTCTCCACAGAGATATAACTTGCTTTATACAAGTTAGAATAATATGATGAAATGATTTTTCATGGCCACACTATCCATTAATACTGTGTCTCATAGTCTGAAAAAAATCTTTTTTTTTTCCTTTTGTCATTTATATGTCAACCATTTCCCTGGCTTCTTTGCAACTTCATAGATGTTTGTTTCTTAACATACTTCATTTTTATTTCCATTTAGTTTACTGTTAACATAGATAACTGTTGTTGTAAAAGCTTAATTTGATAAGAAATATTTATCTTCCCTGGGAATTTCTTTTAATACTTCCATTTTTCCTGTATATAATCCAAAATAGCTTGTGGTTTCTCTTGCCTCTTTTTCAAATCATTATTATGCTCTTTGAAATAACCTCTGATAAAAAGCTTGAAAGGTAGTCCTCGACTTACAACAGTTCATTTAGTGACTGTTCAAAGTTACAATGGCACTGAAAAATGTGAGTTATGACCATTGTCACACTTAACACCGTTGTGGCATCCCCGTGGTCATGTGATCAAAATTCAGACGCTTGCCATCTGACTCATATTTACGACCGTTGAAGTGTCCCAGGGGTCATGTGCTTTGCAACCATCTGACAAGCAACGTCAATGGAGAAGCCAGATTCACTTAACAACCGTGTTACTAATGTAACAACTGCAATGATTCGCTTAACGACTGTGGCGAGAGAGGTGGTAAAATGGAGCTAAACTCACTTAACAAATGTCTCACTTAACAACAGAAATGTTGGGCTCAATTGTGGCCATAAGTCGATGACTACCCATACTTACATCCCAAACCATTCTTTTTTTAATTTTTTAAAATTATTTTTAAACAAAACATAAAAACATCCATCATCCGTTCCAATTACAAGTAGTGTGTCAGTCGGTTACAAATCTTTTGTGCTTCAGCTCATATTCATCATCTACTAATCCTCTAATTTCTCATATTATCAATCTAACATATATCTTTATATCATTATTCTCATTCATCATTTATTTAACAATGGCATTTTCATCCCATTAATATCATTTCCATATATTATATTGTAACATCCATTTCATATTTCATGTTTCATTTCCATGTTTTATTATCTAGCCATTGATAAAATAAATCCCCTCTCTTATAATATTATCTTCCTGTTCTCTAATTTCAAATGTCAATTTGCTCATTTCAGCACATTCCATAATTTTCCTAATGACATCATCTTGTTTAGGTATTGCCTCATTTTTCCAATTTTTAGCAAACACAATTCTAGCCGCTGTCAATACATTCACATTCCAGAGGGTCTCTGGGGGAATGGGGAAGGCCATTTTTGCCCTCCCCAGACTCCTAGAAAAGCTCTGGAGGCTGGGGAGAGCAAAAATGGGCCTACCGTGCCATCACGTGCCAGGAACATGGGGAGCGGGGGGGGGGGGTCATGTGTGCATACACGGGGGCAGGGCGCATAGAATTATGGGTGTGAGCAAGCACGCGCATGACACCCCCCCCACTCCCCTGGACACGCGATGGCAAAAAAGTTAGCCATCATTGACCTAGGCATTCTGGTTTGCAATACAGGCAATGTGTAAGTAAAATAAAAAAACAAAAAACCACACCTTGTTGTAAAGGTATTCCTAGCAACATTCTGTGTGTTCTTGAGGGAGCAAGGGACAGACAGAACTCTCTAGGAAAAATTATCTATACTATGGTATTACCAACAAAAGCCAGTCTTGTCTAAGAACAGGATCGCAAGGTAAGCCTCTTATCGGTGGAGATACTGAAGCATCCTGGATTTCTCTTGGAGTCTTACCTCCTTGTGGCACTTTTGAAGTTGACGGATTAAAACATTACACTCTTCAGTATGTAGGTGAGGCGACAAGTTCGGATGCATCACGAGTTAGGAACCGCTCATCCAAAAAGAAAAAAAAAACATAGATTCTTCCTCCTGTCAATATTGTGATATAAATAATGCTTAATGTCATGCCATCTTATTCTGAATACATTTGTTGAGGAAAAAAGCACAGTGGTGAAATCTACTTACTTTCGTTACCGGTTTGGACGTGCTCCCGCATGGGAGCGCGCCTCTTCTGCACATGTGCAGATGGTTAAATAAGGAACATAATGACGTCCTGGCAGGTGGACGGAGCCTCCCGCTGCCAGCGCTACCAGTTCGGCGAGCTGCATAGAACCGGGGGGATTTCACCGCTGGAAGAACAATGGTATTGGAACCAAGACATGGCTGTAAAGCAGGGGTGTCAAACTTGATTTCATTGAGGGCCGCATCAGGGTTGTGTTTGACCTTGGGGGGGTGGGGAAGGGCATGGCTAGGTCGTCACTCGTGTCAGGGGTGCCTGTGGTGACCTGAGTGTTCTGCCAGTGAAAATGGGTTCCCAACCTCTGTTTTTGGCTGCAACGGCCTCTTGCAACCCTCTCCAGAAAAAACGGAGCTTGGGCGGGCTGCCCACATTCCTCAAGAGCTCTGTTTTCAGCTGCAACGGCCTCCTGCATCCCTCCGCCAGCAAAAACAGAGCTTGGGAGGGCTGCACACAACCCTTTCGAACTCTGTTTTCAATGGCAGAGGCACTGCGGGCCGGTTCTCTGCTGTTTCCAGGGAGGCCTCGCAGGCCGGATCTAAGCACCTCGCGGGCTGGATCTGGGCCCCAGGCCTTGAGTTTGACACTCCTGCTGTAAAGCATTTCTGCGTGCAGTTGACCTTGACCCAATGGCATGTTCTACCAGCTTCCTACCGTATAAAGGGTTCTCCTCAAGTCAGTGGAAGAACTGGCCTATGTTCATTCAAGGAAATACAGACAGGTTTTCAAATGGGATTGATTTAAAGGGGTGACCTAATCCAGCCAACCTTCTGGAAAGTCTCAAAAAGTTGCTGACATATCAGCTCTTCCTGGAGAAGTTCCAGCCAGAATTAACCACTACAGTATACAGTATGGCAGGACCTGTCCAAGGTCCTGATATTCTCCTTTTAAAGACCACATAAAACACAGTGCTACCCTTCCAGTAAGTTTCTGTATTGTAGACTGCATCCTTTGAGATTTTTGAACTACCTAGTACAGAATAGTTACAAAAAGCCCACACAATAAGATTGGGGAACCTGTGTAAGGTTAGAGGGATCCATACAGACTCCAAGTCTACCTTGATAAACTTGATAAACATGATAGTAAGTCTTCCAATATTTGGGAGGTTCTACCACAAAAAAGAGGGGGTCAAGCTATTCTCCAAAGCACCTGGAGGGAGGACAAGTAGCAATGGATGGAAACTAATCAAGGAGAGAAGCAACCTAGAACTAAGGAGAAATTGCCTGACAGTGAGAATAATTAACACACACACACACACACACCAACTTGGTAGAAATATATGAATTTTTGAGGCGGGGGGAAACAGCTTGTTTCGACTGAGTGGGCTCTGTGACTATGAAATGCAGATAGAACAAACCAACGGAACCCATTATAGTTAAAAGTATGTTTTCTAATGGTCTTTGAGAAGCTGGTTTAAGTATTAGCCTGAGCCTGGTGGCGCAGTGGACTAAGTGCTGTTAAAGCAGCACTTAGTTGCCAGCTGCCTGCAATTACTGCAAGTTCGAATCTCACCAGGCTCAAGGTTGACTCAGACTTCCATCCTTCCGAGGTAGGTAAAATGAGGACTCGGATTGTGGGAGAAATAAGCTGACTTTGTATAAAAAAGAACACCATTTAGGGGGGTCAAAAGCCCTACTAAGCAGGTATATACAAAAGTGTGAAGGCTATTGCTTAACGCATTGTAAGCCACCCTGAATCTCCGGAGAAGGGCGGCATATAAATCAAACTAATAAATAAATAAATAAATTAGTTCTTTATGCAGGGATGTCAAGTTACTTATAGATTCCAGTGATTGTTTTAAGTGACATAGGCCATTCAGATGGCTGAAGTTCTATATGTGATCTTAAACTAGGTTGTGGTGTGCGACTGTATTAATTTTCTTCCTGCACAATTTTACTATTTCGTATTATGGCTAGTGACAAGCTCATAAAAACTAAAATGGATAGTGCTGTTATTCCACATTGCACGCTTTGTTCTCCCTCTGTTTTATTACTGGCTAACTTTCCCTGCTGTTCCCATCAGTTACTAAAAATCTGAAAACAGATCTAAATTTGTTCGCAGGGATAAACAACGGTCACATAGGACCTAAAGATCAACTCAGCTGATACCACCAGTTAACTAACTAACTTTACAGCCAACTGTTTTGCAGGAAACGCTCACTTTTCAGATGAGAACAAATCCAACCAACCAACCAACAATGGGCCTTACTCCCAAAATATGTCATTCTTAGCATTTACCTGCGAGATCTGCAGTACCCATAATACAGCTCTCCTGTTAGGAAATGTCACAAATCCAATAGCAAATATTTATGGTCCCAGGATTAAATCACATTAGATTAATAATTGAGAAAAGGAGGAGGGAGGTGGAAGAAGGGAAAGAGATAGACATGTTTCAACTCCCATGGATGGAAAATGGCAAGGAATATCTGGAAGGTTGTTTGTTTGTTTCTTTCTTTCTTTTGTTTGTCTATTACATTTTTATCTCCGTTACCCTGCTGATTTTTCCATGCCTAAGGCAGGACTAGAACTTACCAGCTCCTGGTGATTGACTCAAAATCATTGAGTTGACTTTGATGCCTAAGGTGGGACTGGATCGCACAGTCTCCTGGTGACTAAGCCCAAGTCACCTAGCCAGCTTTTGTGCCTAAGGTGGAACTAGAACTCATACTCTCCTGTTTTCTAGCCTGATGCCTTAACCACTATACCAGTGATGGCTAACCTTTTTGCCATCACGTACCAAAAGCGTGGGGGAGCATGGGGAGGGGGGGTCATGTGCACGCATGCCCACATCCATAATTCTATGTGCAAGACACACACACACATGCTCCCTCCACTTTTGGCACGTGATGGCACAGTGGGCCCGGTAGGCCTGTTTTTCACTCTCCCCAGTTGGGAAACAGGCCATTTCGGGCCTCCGGGGGGTCTCCGGGGGGTGGGGAAGGCCATTTTCACCCTCCCCAGGCTCCTAAAAAGGCTTTGGAGCTCAGGAAGAGTGAAAAACGGGCCTTCCACACACACGGAGGCCCTTTGGAGGCCGGAAACAGCATTTTCCGAAGGCCCAAAAATCAGCTGGTTGGGGCGCACCAGAACTGAACTCGTGTGCCCACCGATATGGCTCTGCGTGCCACAGGTTTGCCATCATGGAATTATACCATACTGGCTCTTTATTTCTTTTTATACTCTCTAATCCAGTGTTGGCAAGAAATAGAAAGAAAGGAAAAGAAAGGCTGGGGCCAAGTGATCAGATCACAAGGTCTGCAATTTTGTATTAAAGAGAACTCATTTTGCACATTTCAAAAATTATTCCGAAATGCTTTGGATTTGAACAAGCAGAACCCCACTCTGTTATTTATTCCAGAAGTCCAACTTCATCCAGGCTACCATGTGAAGCTGAAAAAGTGGTATTGCTTTAAAAATCTCAACCTCTAATGAATGGATTTCTTTAAAGCAGTGGAATTTTCTTCATTTTAAAAAAAAATGGGCTCCGTTAATGAAGAGTAAAAAAGCTTGAGTAAAGTATAAAGCATCCGTTAGAACCATGGCGGCACAGTGGTTAGAGTGCAGTATTGCAGGCTAATTCACTGCCCACCGCCATGAGTTCGATCCTGATGGGGCTCAATATTGACTTCACCTTCCATCCTTTCGATGTTAGTAAAATGAGGACCCAGATTGTTGGCGGTAATATGCTGACTCTGTAAACCAGGGGTCTCCTACCTTAGCAACTTTAAGACTTGTGGACTTCAAGTCCCAGAATTTCAGAATTGCGCTAAACTGGCTGAGGAATTCTGGGAGTTGAAGTCCACAAGTCTTCAAGTTGTCAAGGTTGGAGAACCCTACTGTAAACCGCTTAGAGAGGGACGTAAAGCACTGTGAAGCAGTATATAAGTCTAAGTGCTGTTGCTACCCTTTCCTAATAATTCCTGTATGCCAAGCCCTATTAGTAACTGGTAGAAAGATGATTCCACAGATTGCAGTCTCCATTTGAGGTTTGTGTGTCTGTGCAGAGAGTTGCATGCTGCTCCTACATGTTTAGAAGCAAAATTTATGAATAAAAACTGTTCAGGAAAAAAGGTGATGTTGGTGGGATAGACATCAATAACACAGAACTGTAATTCTGCAGCACCCAAAACACAAAGTTAGTGCAACCCCTGGATAAATAGAGCACAGAGAAATAAGTTAGGAAGCGTACATGATGAAGATTACTACGGGGAAAGTGATAAGGAGAAATTCCATTTCTTAAATGGCTCTAGTATGTTTGCAAGATTGGCACACCTCTGATGAGCAACTGGCCAAGATGTCAATTAAATGATTTACTGGAAAACAAACGGTTGTGTGTGCTTGTTCCTTGTTGATGGATTGCAGGATTAGTAAATGAGTTAGTCAAACTCATAAATAACTCAAACGTAGAGCTTTCCTTATTATTTGATTCAAGGGTAGCTGAACCTAAATGGAAATTGACTCGTTTTCCTCCACTTGCTAAAATAAAAACGAAAAACAGGAAGCAAATACAGCCTGGCCTTCTTGTCTCTGGCTCTAATCTGAGATTAGAAAACCTATTTGGTTTGGTGAAGGCTGTCTTGAGTTTGGAAAACATGTCATAGATGCCCTCGTAAAATAGCTGCCATCATGGAGACAAATCAGTTCACAAGTTGGCATTTTGTGTGGTTTTGTTCCCTTTCATCTTTTCTAATCTCCTTACTCAAGATGTTATCCCAGCACAGATCTTCTTTTCCTTGTAGGCAAGTGGATCCAGTTCTAAATGAAGTGTGGAAACCTTTTAACAACCCATAAATCGATCCCTGCTTTGGATCGTATGAATTAGTTTGTCTGATGAGCCTGAACATCGTAAAATAACTTCCTACATTCCAGATATGATTGAAGCTTCTAGCATAGGACAACTGCATCCTCTCCTTGCTCACAGAGACATCACAACAGAATAGAATAACATAGTTGGAAGGGACCTTGGAGGTCTTCTAGTCTAATCCCCTTCTCAAGCAGGAGATCCTATAACACTCCAGACAAATGGTTGTCCAATCTCTTCTTAAAAACCTCAAGTGATGGAGTGCCCATAACTTCTGGAGGTAAGTTGTTTCACTGATTGTTCTCACTATCAGGAAATTTTTCCTTATTTCTTGGTTGCTTCTCTCCTTAATTAGTCTCCATTCTTGTTTCCTGGCCTGGCCTTCTGATGCTTTGGAAAATAGGTTGAGCCCCTCTTCTTTGTGGCAGCTCCTCAAATATCAGAACACTGCTATCATATCTTCCGTAAGTCCTTCTTTTCTCTAGACTAGTCATACCCATTCCTGCAACTATTCTTTGTATATTTTGGCCTCTGCCCCTAATCATCTTTTATTGTTCTTCTCTGCACTCTTTCTAGAGTCTCAACATCTTTTCTGTATTATGGTGACAACTGGATGCAGGATTCCAAGTGTGGTCTTATCAAGGGATTATAATGAATTAAATAAGGAAATGATGCTTTGATTTACACTCAAGCATTGAGCCGCTCTATTTCCCACTGCCAGGTGCCACTGTCATGCTTGCTTGAAAGGAGAAGAAAAAATCAGCCTTGGAAAACTGACTTAAACTGGTGATAGCCAACAACAGGGGGTTTCAAGATACTCCTCGCTTCCTTTCTCCCCATACATTGATGTTGAACCAACCTAATGCAAGATGACCTTGATCAGCAATCATATCATTGTAGGGCTGAGCCATGCTTTGGATTCCATTCCAAGCTGATGCTTTGCAGCCTGCAAAGGGTGTGTGTGTGTGTGTGTATATGTGTGTGTGTGTGTGTGTGAATGTAACTCCTCTCTGTAATGTATTTGAAAGCAGGTTCCACTGGCATTTTTTTAAAAAAAGAAAAATGGCAGCTGGATGCAATCCAGAGCTTTCATTTATAAATGGGCCCCCTGCCTGAAATAGAAAGCAAATCTTAGCTGGGATAATAGCATCCTGGATTGGGAGGGGTGGGAGCGGAGAACTGAGCTTAACTCCTAGTGATGACATAAATATATCCGTTCGATTTTCTTGCCAATGGTATGGAAAAGGATTGCCATTGCATTCGTCTGATTTTTTATTTATTTATTTTTTACTTCCAGTCTAGTCTGTAGCCTTGAAATTCTCTGATAATTTCTTGTCCGGCTACGAACCATGCCGGTTCTGTTTAGCTTTTGAAGCCGAAAGGTCCTGCTGTCCATTAAGAACAGCTTTGGGGAAATAGGAAAAGTATTTCCCAACATGTCTCCTAAATCTATGGATTACGGATGTTCAAATTACAGCACCTGCAGAAGATCAAACTGGGAGTATTTGAGCTGCTTTTGAGCCAACTGGCAAGCGTATTCCTTCTGCTTTTAGAGCTGAGGAAATCATTTACCCAGTAAAAGGAGTTCTTATGAGCAAGAAACAAGTTATAGCCATTCTCTGGGGAGAAAATCATTTTTGTGCTTATTCGTTTTTTTTCTTATTGTCATCACACCTGGCCTGGAAGTTTATTCAACGTGGCTGAGCATTCCACTAACAAATTAATATACAAATAGCCACAAGGTGGCGAGGCAGAACAGATTATCCACTGCCCTTTTCTTGTAAGTATTAATATGTAAACCGTGTAAGAATAATAATTCTATTTGAATAAGAAGCTTAAAATGCCAGTTGTCCTGTTTTATGCAAAAAACACATTTTTGGCCAGAATTATTTGAGCCCTTACAAAGTGGTATCATATTAAGAACTTTATGTTCAGTTATAGCATAAGGCTATTTATGGCCTAAATTATGTGACAAAAATGACATTTTCACGGATGCTTCCCTACAGCATGCTGCACAGAGCAATCAGGCTTTTTTCCCCTGGAATATATGATTCCTTCAAGTATTAGTAGTAAGCATCTTAGAGAAAAATGTCTTTCTAATTCACAATAGAGAGATATAACAAAACGCTAATATGATTCAAATGATGCATGAAATCTATTTCTACATTTGCACAAACAGAAGAATGAAAATAGAAAAGGCACAGAATGCCTTTCCTTCAATTTATTTGGTGGTTTACAGTACTTTTAGGATTCAATATTTCTGCTACAAAGTTGTATATTAATAATGAAAGAAATCTACTCAGAAATTTGAAATCTAAAGCTGCTTTTCTTAAGTTGTTTATTAAGAAGTGAGAAAATGGCGCTGCCTTAGGAATCTAACAGAGAGAGCCAAATCATCCTATTCCCAGACTTTTTAATTGGAGTAGTAGTGGCTCTTCACAATATGGTCAAGTTCTTTTAAAAATCTATCTAAGGACCGAGTTCAGGATTAGCTATAAGCAAAGCATGTAGGGGTCCTCACTTAATGGCCAATTGCTTAGTGACCCTTCAAATTACAACTGCTTGGTAACTGTTTTTCCTTTACAGCCGGTTACCGCATTCCATTTTTACGTGATGCGATTCACAACATTTCAGCAAAAACAGCATAGAAATGCACTGATTCACTTAACACAATGGCATTCCGCCACAAAAAAAGGTTGTAAAATTGGGTCAGTCACATGGGTGCCTTGGCTTACAATCATCATGACTTATGATGGAAAGTCTGGGCTCCGTTACCATCATCACTAGTCAAGGACCAACTGTATATGTTATGAAAAACAGTTTTCCCTTCTAATAAATAGAAATAGGATTGCTATTACAAATCCACGTTGGTGAATGACAAGCAAATTTAAAGTTCCTTCAACCCAACTTTATTCTCAGTTTAACATCTGCTGCCTAAAAGATACATCACAGTCTTAATATTACTAAAGAAGATGAATATAATGCCCATCATGCTTTGTTCTGCAATTTATATACAGTATCTTCTGTTGATTGGTTTATATTTCCACCTTTCATTTCAAGGGTGCCTCCTACAGTATCATAACAATACATTACCCAAATACTTAAATGTCAAAACAATTGTTCTAGTAGTTTAGCATTCAAAATATACAATGATCAACATAACTTACAAATGGGTCACAGTCTCAGAGAACAGAAGACTGCTTTTAAACTCATTTATGCTCAATAAATTATTAAGAATCTGTGTTGCTAAGCAAGGCAGTTCTTAAGTAACTTGTGCCTTGAGTTTACAACCTTTTTGTTGTTAAGTGAGTCAGAACAGATTAGAATAACAGAGTTGGAAGGGACCTTGGAGGTCTTCTAGTCCAACCCCCTGCTCAGGCAGGAAACCCTATACCCGTGATGGCGAACCTATGGCACATGTGCCACAGGTGGCATGCAGAGCCATAATAGTGGGCATGCAAGCATTGCCCTAGCTCAGCTTCAGTGCGCATGCGTGTGCCGACCAGCTGGTTTTCGGGCCTTCCGGTCCCATCAGAAGTTAGCAAACAGGCCGTTTCTGGCCCCTGGAGGGCCTCTGGGGGGTTGGGGAAGACCATTTTTGCCCTCCCCAGGCTCCAACAATGCCTCTGGAGCCTGGGGAGGGGGAAAACAGGCCTAATGGGCCCACTGTGCTATCGTGTGCCAAAAGCGGGGGGACTGTGGGGGGGTCATGTGCGCATGCGTGGGAGGGGCGGGGAACATTGAATTATGGGTGTGGGCACGCGTGTGTGCGACACCCCCCCCATGCTCCCCCTGCTTTTGGCACGCGACGCAAAAAGGTTAGCCAGCCAAAAGGGGACAAGAAACCAGCGATTTAGGCGCGTGGGCACTCAAAAGCCCCCCCCCCCACGCTCAGTGAGGAAGGTGAGAAGGCGAAGGCCTTAGAGTGTGCCACGGAGCAACCAGGCAGGAACTCTAACTCACTGTAGTTGAGAATAAAATCGCCCCTCCAGAGCAGTTCAAACAAGTAGGCACGCAGAGATGAGTTAATGGCAATTACAGAGCTCTGCTGCTGAAGAGTAAGCTCACAGAGATGCTGGCATTAAGCAGAGCTCTGAGGCTATTTAGTGTCCAAATTAACGGGCTGAGGTTCTGGGTCCCCAGAACACACCCAACCCGTTGTCAAGTTGAAATAACTCACAGTTGTAGAATATCAGCAATTTCTGAAGAAAGGAGTCACTAAGAAAAACCAATTTGTAGGGAAATATCACAAAGCACTCTTTCCAGCCTTACTGAGTGAAAGGAACATCGTCCCTACACCACTTCAGACAAACGGTTATCCAATCTCTTCTTAAAAACTTCCAGTGTTTCAAGATCCACAACTTCTGGAGGGAAGTTGTTCCACTGATTAATTATTCTAGCTGTCTGGAAATTTCTCCTTAGTTCTAGGTTGCTTCTCTCCTTTAAATTTTAGAGTCTGGCTCTCAAAGTCTGTCTAAGCATCTGACATCCAGCTATGATTGTCTGAAAATACAGCAAGGTGATCACCCAAGACAGAGGAAGGGAGAATAATATCTTACTTAAAGAGCAGAAAACCCATGAAGGACACACTTATTTAAAGTTTTACCCCCTGGAATTATTTAATACTGATGACTGATGCAATCAGGTCCCCAAAGGCTCAATGACAAATATGTCCAATTACCCAATTTGATCCATTTATTAATGGATTAATCACTCAACATAAGAAAATCAGCAGTATCTAAACCCAGTTAGCACTTTAACTGCATTATTTCTCTTTTAGGAATGACTGCGATCCTTTAAAATAGCATTAATGTTTTTAAAAAAATATCTTTATCTTCCTGGGAGGCCATTCGCTCTACTCAAAACTTTTCTTTTTCACTTTAATCAATGAAGGTATAAAGGGATCTTCCAACTTTTTTTCTGTTAAATTCTGCATTCCCCTAATATATATTTTGAGGATAAGCAACCTGATGCTCTCCAGGAATCCAGGACTACAAATCCCGAAATTCCTAGCTTGATTTTGTCTGGGGATGATGGGAATCCTAATGCAATACCCTGGAGAAACAAAGAGAAATTTTTGGAACATTTATTCAAATAGATTCGACAACCAAGCATATAATTTAGTTGTATAACTTCATCTGATATGAAGTTTTATCTATAGATATAAATCATTACTATTTTTCTTCCCCCTCACATTTATCTCCCTCAATTGAAGTTACACTCGGGCTTTTCACCTCTATTTAACAAAACTAGTAAAAAAATTACCACACGCTGAAATAGAAAGTTAAAATATCTTACCAGGAAGTGCGTAACCCGGAAGCGAACGCTCACCCATCCGGAAGTTATTCTTGGTTAACCTTTCGTCACATGCCGAGGTGTTTCGGTCCGCCCCCGTTTCCGCCCCCCCCCCCCCGCCAAAACCGGGCCCAAGCACTTCCAAGAACGTCATACAAGCACGGAATATCGCCGGCTTGGGGGAGGAGTCTCGTTGTGATTGGCTGATTAGGCGCGGCGGAGGCGGCCGATTGGCCAATTTGAGAGGGAGGGACTTTTCAGCCTGGAGGCGGCGATTGGGTGATTCGAATGGGCGTTCGGGCGGCAAATATCCTGAGGAGAAAGAAGGAGACGTCAAAAATGGCGCCGAAGAAGCGGCTTCGGAACAGCGGCGGACAGGATCCCCCGTCGAAGTGAGTTGGGCAGCAGCAACGGGCGGGCGAGCGAGCGGGCTAACGCCAATCCCGAAATGGCTGGAGTCTTTTTGTTTTTTTCCCTGTGCATTTCGAGTGGGGGTGGGGGGGGGTCGGTCTTCTCGTCCTCACGACGACCCTGCGAGGTCGGCCGCTGCTGTTGTGAGAGAGGCCGGCAGGCCTGAGCCGCGACGGAGAATGAAGCGGCGATGGCAGTTCGTCTGGAAGACAGACGTGGAAATGCAGGGGGCGGGGCCTGAGTAGCCTCATCCGGGCTCGGAAGGTTACTGCGTGGATGGGAGACCACCAGGAAATCCCAGTCTTGACGGAGATGCCGAACGACGTTATGCGGGTAGACAGTGGAGAATGATGTGTACATTTTTGCTAAGAAAATGGCCTTATTGTGTTCAAGTAGGCGTCAGGCTTCTTAAGGGGAACCTTTAATTCTATGTAGCTTTGTTTGTGGGAGGTGTCTGTAAATGTTCCACTTTAATATTTTTATTGAGCTATAAAATATTATAAAATACAAAAGTAAACTTTATATTGATATTGTTTCCTGATTGCTTATTTGTACCCTAGGACTATCATTAAGTGTTGTACCTTATGATTCTTGATGAGTGTATCTTTTCTTTTTATGTACACTGAGAGAATATACACCAAAGACAGTTTCATTGTGTGTCCAATCACACTTGGCCAATAAAAAACTCTATTCTATTCTAAAAGCAGTGGGGAAAAGACATGAGGAAGGATAAGGGGGAAAAAAAGAAAGAAACAGAAACAGACTTTCGACTCTCTCTGTTGCAATAAAATAAGGCATTAACATCACATCACAACTTTTTGCTTTTTCATAATCACATGAACCAGCCGTTTCTGTAAAGATCTGTCAATCTACTTAGTAAAACCCAAGTAGATTGGTAGTAAAAGTTAGAACCCCGATTCTAATCTCTTTGCCAGCATTCTATGCAAGGATTAACCAGTTGGATCTGCTAAAAATTCAACACCTGGATAGGACGTGCTTGCCATCTTTTCACATATGTAGTCTGGTCTTCAAAAGTCTGCCTCTTTGCACAACTGCTCTGTGGGGATGTGAAGATAAATTGAAAGAGTTGATAGCCCTGGGGTTTCTTAAAGGAAAATCATGTTAATAATAAGGATATGAGTGTACTTTATCAATAGATGAATAATTCTAAAAGCACTTTACCTCTGGAGTGTATTGCATCCTGGTAATACAGGTAGCTCTCAACTGGGGACCGCAACTGAGCTGAAAATTTATGTTGTTAAGTAAGAAATTTGTTTTTGCCACATTTTACTACCTTTCTTGCCACAGTTGTGACGTGAATCACTACAGTTGTTATATTAGTAATGTGGTTGTTAGGTGAATTTGACTTTCTCGTTGACTTTGCTTGTCAGAAGGTCGCAAAAGGGGATCACATGACCTGCAGCCGTCATAAATGTGAGTCAGTTGTCAAGCAATCGAATGTAAATCACTGACCACTGGGATGCTGCAATGGTCATAAGTGTGAAAATGGTCATAAGTAACTTTTTTCAGTGCCATTCTATCTTCGGATGGTCACTAAATGAACTGTTGTAAATTGAGGACTACCTATAAAATATTAATGTGCTCTGTTTTCTGAAGCAGCAAAATGCTACAATTCCTTTTCCAAACCTTAAAAGAAATAAACTTTGTAAAAAAATTAATCCAAAAACTGAAATTGGTAGTGCTCACTTTATTAAACCAGTAAAATTTACTATCAGTGTCTTAGAATTACTCAAGTTCCATAATTGCATTCCGTAGTGTAAGTAGAAATGTACATACTGTGTTGTAACATTTATAACAGCATAGATATCTTTTATTAGTGTTCACTGATCTTGCTTTTGATACACGTGTGTCTTTAAGTTGTCTTGTAGTTTATTTTAAGTTGAGCTGTCCAGAGTCCTTACTTTGAAAGACCATACAGCACAAGACTTGGTTAAGAACCCTTTGTTTCTATTTTCATTGTCCACTATCTGTATAAAACTAGAGTGTTTGTTCTCTGAACAAAATTCCTATCTTATTTTTTTGGAGGGTCTTTATCATGGATGAAACAGTAGCTGAATATATTAGAAGAACTGTGCTACGAATACCACGTTCAGAAACATCAAAAATGCTGGCTTCATGGGGGTTTCTGTCCGAGACTCAACTTCAATCTTTAAAAATTCATAATTTCAAGGAAAAAATATCTGAAGCAGTTGTTGAACTTTGTGAGGTAAGAGCAAATTATAAATGCTTTTATGTCATCTCTCTGACTATATATACATACATACATACATACATACATACATTATTTTCGTAGGTCTTTATGTGTATTATTCTTTATGCCAGGGTTTTTCCAACGTAAATCAAGATGTTTCATAGCCAAAGTTCAATGAAATCTCATTCATTAGATTTTTTGGCCTTCTCAAACCTTAGAGCAGCCATCTTGCTGTCTTTTTGAATATCTGGGAGAGACTAGGATAGCTATTTCTGGCTTTTTTGCCTTCCTCAACCAGCTACACCCCCTTTTTCTATGTATGTATGTATTCTTATAACAAAGGTTCCCTTTTATTGTGATAAAGATGAATTATTTGAAAAACACATAATTGCATATGTTTATAACTGTTCTTAATAAGATTATGTTCATAAGAGACACTGACCAATATTATTGTTAACCTCATTTTAGCCTAATATTTCTGCAAAGTCAACCTAAGTTATTTAGCTTACACTTTATTCTGGTGAGCAGGATAGCTAAAAAATTTTAAAAATATAATAGTTAAAAACATTTATTACTGGTGAGTTTTCTGTATAAATTATTTCCTACAAAAATAGTAAAATCAACTAAATTCTAAACTGAGTAAATGAAAACAACTTTCTTGAAGTAGACAGGTAAGTGATATCTAACCATCTTTTGAAACCCACGAAATAAAATATGTAAAATGGAACCTCATTTTTAAGGACCAATTGCAATGAATGGATTCCATTATTTGCAATATAGATTGTAAGCGTACATTATTTCAGTGTCATTCACATAATGTCTAATACAATTCTGATTCATTTCACTCAAAAATTCATTCGATTGAGACAATTTCAGTGACATTCCTCTATTATATATTTAACTGGTTTAATGCCTTATAACAGGGATCTCCAACCTTGGCAACTTTAAGCCTGGCAGACTTCAACTCCCAGAAATCCCCAGCCAGCAAAGTCCGCCAGGCTTAAAGTGCCAAGGTTGGAGACCCCTGCCTTATAATACTCAATATTGTTCCAATCACAATAATACTGTGTTACATACAATTGTAATATTGTTCATAAGTTACTCTTTCTCTTAAAGGAGAACCAGGCAACTATCAAAGATGCAGCAGAGTTAGACTTAATTTGTAAGTAGAGTCTTTTATTTAAAGAGAGAGGAAGAGTAAACAGTCTTTTTTTCTTTAGTCTAAATCAATTATATTATAAACTAAATTCATTTGATGGATTGATATGTATCCTTTCTGTGATACAATTTAAAAGCAGTTTCACTTTTTTAAGAATAGAAAATTTTCACTGCACAATATTCCATTGTTAAAGTAAAAGTTTTGGCAGAAGATGGAATAGACTCCTCCAACCCATTGTTGGTAATTAAATTTATCAAGTAAACAAACTCAAAATCAATCTTAAATCTTCCTCTTAATAGATAAGAGGAATTGTTCTAATTACATCATTTATTTATTCAGAGATAATACATTGAGGTTTGCCTATTCTCACATAATAGTAGGATTGTGACAATGGATTTTATACCCACATTTTATATACCATATTTTTCGGAATATAAGATGCACCTTTTTCCCCCCAAAAGGGGGTGAGACTTTAGGTGTGTCTTATACACCGAATGTAGCCGCGCCCACCCACTGGACCCCACCCTTTGGCCTCTGCCTCGCAGCAGTTACCTCGCAAGCAAACCACAAGAAAAAACAGCTCCTTTCAGCTTCAGCACAGCCTAATTAGCACAAGTTGATTGGATCAGCCTCCAGACTTTCAGCTGATTTGCTGTCAGCTGTTTTGCACAGGGCTCTGTTTGCTACAAAGAGGTAAATTTCTGGAGCAGATTTTTTTTTTCCTTGTGCTAATCAAGCTACGATGAAAATGAAAGTAAAACAGGCTGTTTGCTGTTCGCTGCAAGGAGGCAAAATTGCTCAGAGGCAAAGGAGATTTTTTTTTCTTTTCCTCACCAAAAAAGGTACATGTGTCTTATACTCCGGTGTGTCTTATACTCTGACAAATACGGTAGTTCATAGTCTAAATCTGAATTTTTAGCTAACTAAGGAGATAATTTCCTTGGATTTGATTTTGATTTGCAGCTTGTTAATGTTTTCAAAAAAATGCATCATCTCTAATAAACCTACCACTTGAAAACACATATTTTAGTCTTCTGTTGGATGTTACCAAAATTTATTTATAAGGAACTATGAACTGTTTATATTTTCAAAGACAATGAGTAAAGAATAGAGATGAACTCCAATTAATGTGAAAATTAGTTAAATGTAAAATAAATAGTTATACTGATATTCCTGAAATTCATTTTATAGAGGAAGAGCTTTGTCACGATATTCATGGAGTTTTTATTAAGTTACTATATTATTAAATTAGTAGCCACTCAGTTTGTGATTTTTTTTTAGATAACTACACCTATCAAGACAAAAACACCTGGATTGTTTACCAAATGACTAGAGAAGGCAAGTACCCACAACTTACCTTTAGTTATTCTAAAAATAATTGACTATATTGAAATGTCTTATGTTTTAAATTAATATAGTAGAACTTTCCATCATGTTACTTTGAAACCTTTACAGTTAGAACAAAAGTTTTTTCTTAACTGAAATAACCACGTTTTCATTAGTAAGTTTGATTCATCAACTTTCTGTATTAATCTTCAGTTAAATTGATATTAAATGGGTTAAATGATAAAAATGGAGTGAATATCCTTCATTTACATGTATACCTAACTTTTAGTATTTCTACTGCTCCTGAGAACATTGGTTCTTCTTTCATGTTCTCAAAGAGCCACCAAGGCTCTTTGAGAACATGAGTTCTCCTTTGCTCCTGAGAACACTGGTTTTCAAGAGCAAAGGAGAACTCATGTTCTCAAAGAGTCTTGGTGGCGCAGCAGACTAAAGTGCTGTTAACTAGCACCAGCTGCCTGCAATTCCTGCAAGTTCGAATCTCACCAGCCTCAAGGTTGACTCAGCCTTCCATCCTTTTGAGGTAGGTGAAATGAGGACCCGGATTGTGGAGGCAATAAGCTGACTTTGTATAAAAAAGAACACCGCTTGGGGGGTGGGTGCGGGAAAAAGCCCTACTAAGCAGGCATATACAAAAGTATGAAGGCTATTGCTTAACACATTGTAAGCCGCCCTGAGGCTCCGGAGAAGGGCGGCATATAAATTGAACTAATAAAACAAATAATAAATGTAGTCTAGTAGTTAAGGTTTAGAATTAGGAGGACAAATTTTAAATTCTTCTTCAACCAGTCACATACATGTAGTCCTCGATTTACAATGACAATTCAGCCCAAAATTTCAGTTGCTAATAGAGAACAGTTGTTAAGTGAGTTTTGCCACATTTTACGACCTTTCTTGCCACAGTTGTTCAGTGAATCATTACAGTTGTTAAGTTAGTAATGTGGTGATTAGGTGAATCTGACTTCCTCATTGACTTTGCTTGCCAGAAGGTCGCAAAAAGTGATCACATGACCCTGGGACACTGCAGCTGTCAGAAATTCGAGCCAGTTGTCAAGCATCTGAATTTTGATCATGAGACCATGGGGGTGCTGCAATGGTTGTAAGTGTGAAAAACGGTCCTAGGTCACTTTTTTCAATGCCATTGTAATTTTGAACAGTCACTAAATGAATGCTTGTAAATTGAGGACTACCTGTATTCTCAATCCAGCCTACTTGACAGGTTTGTGAAGCTACAATGGATATTTTTGTTTTTCAAAACTTTTAGCTTCTGGGAAATAAGGGAATATAAATCAAATAAATAAATAAATACATATTATTGTGATATTAAACTGAAAAAAATGCATAGCACAAAAACTAATGCATTTGCCAAAACATAAAGGTAGTTAAAAATACTTCTTTAAATCAGATTTTTTTCCCTATTAATAAAACTGCCCAGAGACTTGTATTTAGTTTTATGGCCAAAGAATAAAAGAAGCTTGCCTTATTATTAATCCCATGCAGTTTCAGCTGTGGCAGCCTGCTTGTTCTAAAGCAAAATTAGCTGTTGTGTGATACTTCAAAGAAATATTGAAATATTAGTTATGTCATATATCAGCAGTCTTCGGCTTCGCAACTCCTGATGTACTGACAGGTTTGGAGGCCCCTCAGAAATATGCAGTAGTCTAAAAACATCTAGAAATCAGCAGGTTGGTGAAAGTTGGTTTCAGTGGTGGGCTGCTACCAATTCGCTCCCGTTCAGGAGAACCGGTAGCAGCGGTGGTGGGTGGGGCAGCCCAGACATCAACCAAAACGCTATGCACAGACGCATCTGCATGCTCCCGGTAGCGCCGGGATTTGAAATCCACTACTCGTTGGTTTGTATAAACATGAATGGTCTCGAATCTCCTTTGTTAAAAGTCATGGAAAACTGCAGCCTTCAGCGTAAAAGTAACCTTTTACCTTATTTTGTATAAAATATATGTGTGCTAAATGACACCTGTTTATTATTTGCAGATGATGAAGATGCAGCCATTTTTAACTGGACAACTTTCCAAAAGAAATTTAAATGCGCTCTGCTATCTGTTTTGAAAAATGTAAGCCTAATCCATGAAAATGTTTACTCTCTAAATTAAAGAGATGATATTTAACCTAATCTACTGAATCATGTAAATGTAAAACAATTTGACATGAAAGGGACAGTACCTTCATTTTTATTTAGAAGTGATCCTTCTGAACTGGCTATTTCTGCAATGTAAGGAATAGGTTGACAAACTAAAATGAACTTGATCGTAACATTCAGAAGCTAATCACCTATGAAATGTAGCTTATATCATTATGTGACCTAATAGAACTGATATTTTAAAAATAATTTAATTGTTCACTATAGCTGTGCTGGATACATTGGCTTAGCACTTCTTAAACAGTTGCATTAGCCATAAACAGGCGTGCATATACTATTTTAAACTAAAAACAAAGCCACAATGCCTTCGTGTTCTGTGTAAGGTAGGCTGTTCTGTTTGTTTTGTCTGTAATGCATATGTGAGAAACAGTTATGTCTTATTTATTTTTGCAATGTTTTACTATGGTTTAAACAACCCACTGTATTTTTTTTTCCTTTCTCTTTAAATCAGGCAACTATCAGCTTTAAAGAATATGAAGACAATGCAGTGTGGATTCGAATTGCTTGGGGAACTCACTATACAAAGCCTAATCAATACAAGCCAACCTATGTAGTTTACCATTCACAAACCCCTTATGCCTTTATAACCAATTCTAAGGTTAAGAGAAATAACACTTTGCTTTTTCAGGTAAATATATTCAGCCTTTAGTTATCTTGATTGTCTTTCAAGGTCTTTTTTTTTTTTTTTTTTTTTTTTTTTTTTGATATAACAAGGTTCAATTGATATTTTTGGTTTTCTGAATTAATGTATAATGTATACATGCTTACATATCATAACTGTAAAATGGGCGGATGGGAAGACCAATACATTTCAGTTTCAATTAAAGATTGCCTCCATTTTCATTTGAAGGCTCTGTTGGCTGCTACCAGTTACAAAGACATCCATGAAATGGGTTTCCGAAGCCACTGCTTAAACTCTCTTAAAGTGATTTTGTTTAAAAGTTTTTCCCAGGTGAGCTTCTTCTCTCTTCTGAGCCAAAGTCGGGGTTGTGTTTTGTGTTGTATTGTGCTTCTAAGCATCCCAATGTGGTGAATGTGACTTTTCAAAGAGATCACATTACACCCCTACAAAGCTGGATAGTCTCTCAACAAGGTAAATGTAACCCTGTGAATAGAACTAATGTTCCACTTTTTGCTTTTTGAAAAATCCTTAAACACTCATATCAGTAGCATAACAATACATTAAATTTGTATACTGCTATTCTAAATTTAGCAATTGACAAACATTACATTTTAGTTTTAGCCAGCACCACAGCATATGTATGCTTCACATACTATTCTTGAAGAGGGAATTTCAACATGCATATGCAATACAGAGCATGTGTACTTCCTTGTTTCTACCTTCTCCACTTCTGCCCTGTTTTCCTGCTGGTTAAAGGGTTCTTAGTGGCTTCTATGGGCATTCAGCTGAATGCATAAACATTTTTCTAAATTCAGAATTATATGTATCAGTGGAATAAGATTGAGTACTGAGGGGGGAAAATGGATTTGCAGGTACAGAACCAATGAGTGTGAGACCACTCTGTACAGGTCTTGCACATTTTGAAAATCCATATTTGGTCATGAGATACAGAGATTAATGAATACATTTACAGTACAGTATTTCTGCACTAATGTTTCCTTTTTAAAAAAGAAAGTTGCTACACAGTTTTCTTAATATTTCTAAACATCACTCATGCAAGAAAATGTACTAACTTAACGCTTTGGTATTATTTCTTTGTTCTTTATTTCTTTTTTAGAACTTTCAGACACATCTCCCTCGACCTCTGCAAGAAAAAAACAGTGCCCTGGAAAATGGTATTTAAGCTAACTTGTTGATTTGTTTTCAATCAAAATGATTACTTTAAATTAGAGGTTGATGGACCACGCTCAGTGCACAGCCATCCCTATGGAAGTTCCCTCGGCCCCATATCCTGAAATCTATGGAATAGATTTTATGAGTGGTTAGAGATAAGAGGTAGAAATTAGAGAGAGGAAGATCATTGTTACAGTATGAATTAAAGATAAAGATGGTTTATAACCATAAATATGTCAACATATTTAACAGAATTATAAATAAACCAATATAAAGAGGTTTAGCTAAATTGCTCTGTTACATTATTACTACTGATACCAATATATGTTTGTTTTTCTTTTGTAAATGATATACTCTGAAAATACACTATTCAAAATGTTTATTAATAATTATGTGTGTGTGTGTGTATAGATGATAGATAGATAGATAGATAGATCGATCGATCGATCGACCGACCGACCGACAGACAGACAGACAGAGATAAGAGATAGAGATAAATATATAAAGGAAGTTCCCTTGGCCCCACTGAGCATGTGCCTTAGGATGTTTAACAGAGGGCAGTTCAGTTATCCCGTGGGCTGATTCCTTAATATTTTGGCATTTGGGGGCAAATGGAACATAGAACAATATTGCAGTTTGTGCGAAGCATGTTTTCAGAACATTGATGTTTTTTTAACATTTTTTCCCCAGTTGATCCAAGGATAATTCTTGAAGATAAACGTGAAAGGGAGAGAATTCAAAAAGTTAATCGGGAAACTTTTGGCGATGAACCTCAACCAAAGTTAGAACATGCACAATACAAGGTTAATTTCTACTTTACATAGACATTGCCAATGTTTCTTTTGGCCTCTTTATACTTATATTCTGGAGATTCCACGATTGTTCTAATTTTCTATTAATTAAATTGATTTCCAGAGGCTCTGAGCCACTTACAGTGTTAATGTCAAAAGATTAAAACAAAACTCAGGTAATACAACTATAACTAATCAGTCCAATGTACATGGTTGGCATATAACAGCTGATTATACAAAGGCCTTCATGGTCACAACCTCCACTTGCTGTTCAAACAGAAGCAGCAATCCCCTCTCAAATTGTGAAGGTTTATCCTTGGATTCAGTCAGCTGCTGAACACATTGGGATGGTAGGATTGATCTAAGCCTATTTCACCTTATCCAGGCCCTAAATGCCTCCAGTTACCAGGATGGAACCACCATTGCATCTCCTGCTCAGCCAAGGAGAAAGATATGTTGTTAGGTATTATTAGCATATTGATAAGAAAGAAAGGGACGTGGTGGCTCAGTGGCTAGGACGCTGAGCTTGTCAATCGAAAGGTCGGCAGTTTGAATCTCTAGTGCCACATAACAGGGTGAGCTCCCGTTACTTGTCCCAGCTTCTGCCAACCTAGCAGTTCGAAAGCACCTAAAAAATGCAAGTGGAAAAATAGGGACCACTGGTGGGAAGGTAACAGTGCTCCATGCGCCTTTGGCATTGAGTCATGCTGGCCACATGACCATGGAGACGTCTTTGGACAGCGCTGTCTCTTTGGCTTTGAAACAGAGATGAGCACTGCCCCCTAGAGTCAGGAACGTGTGAGGGGAACCTTTACCTTTAAGAAAGAGTGAGAATGTCATGCTGAATCAATACACTGCAGGGTGAAAGCGTCTTCATTGAAGATAATGGACCATAATCTACACCCAGTGTTTCTCAACCTCTGTAGCTCGAAGATGTATGGACTTCAACTCCCAGAATTCCCCAGCCACCAAGGTTGAAAAACACTGATCTACATCCTGCCAGTGTGAATTGCTACATGTATGCCTATCTTCCCAAGCTTAAGACTTTTAATACAATCAATAACAATGCTGAATAAATTACTGTATTTAAGTTAAAGTTCTCCTCTTTTTGGGTTGTGTATTAGAACTAGATATTTTTTCCACCAGAGGGCACCCTTTGATTTTTCATGTGCATATTTCTTACAGTTGTATTTAATATTGTGATAATAAATTATTCTTGAATAAAATAGAGCATATGAAAATGAAATCTGAATAGATGCCAAGAAGCTTTTATTAATCAAATTAATTTTGCAATTATTGTTTTGCAAAAATTGCAATTTTTGGTAACGTTGACTACAGCTATGTAAGAATACTACCGGTACATTTTAAAATGACTTTATAATGAAGCAGCTAAGATAATTTGATCAGGTCAGGAAGATTAAGGTTCATGTTCCTGTTCTGTCATAGAAATCACAGGTAATTTAGGGATTTTTTTTTTTAAGCTCATCCTAACTCACACAATTGTTGTGGGGATCAAATTGGGGCAACATAATACATTAGGCTTTCCTGCATTTTATCCTCACGACAGCAACCGTGTCAATTAATGTGGCTGGTCCAACGTAATCCAATGACTTTTCATGGCTAGCAGAGGATTTGAATGTGAATCTCCCTTGAATCTTAACAGTCATACCACACTGATCTATTTACAGTGTCTGGATTTTGTTTGTTGTTATTACAGCTTGAAACAGTGTTTAAAAGTGAAGAAAGCAGCATTCTGAATACTGATGAGCCATTTAGATGTACAGTCAAGTTTTCTAGTCCTCATCTTCTAGAAGCCCTTAAGTCTCTAGGGCCTTCTGGTAAGTATTGCAATTATGGTAAAACCTAAAAGTCACTATTATATAATATTTTTACAGACTAAAACTGCCTATAAAACCAGTGATTCATAGGTCTTTCCATAGTGATGCAAACTACTCATTTGAGTTCCTTCCTTGCCAACCAATTTAAACTGTATTTTAAAAACTAGTGTGGGGTAGTTGGGCTAATCCTAATTAAGCAGCTGATGAAATAAACTACTATATTCAAATGCAGATATTTGAATTCTATAGTAGTTGGTTCATTCTAATATAAATTAATAAGGCAAAAGTCTCTTTTAGGCTGCTCACTATAGTAGCCTCTTTTAAATGTCTCATGTGAATGAGCAGCTTTAATGTATGCAGAATTATATTTTAATTCTGGATGGATATAGTACGTGAGTTCTTCCATTTTGATTTTGCATCTTGCCAAAATCTCATGAGAATTAAACAACTTTTAGGCAAGATCTCAAGCATAGTTTTGGACATTAAAAAAAAAAAATCACGAGCATGCTAACTGAAAATGTCATGTTGCCAACCTTTGCCTGAAACAGATTTTGATCCCAAGCTGTTGTGACATGCTGTTATATATGAGTTTATGCAGTGCTATTAAAAGACTCAGATTCTTGAACTTCCTGTTCACTTACACAGCTGTAAGTGATTATATACTGATTTTTATTATGTTTTTTAATACTAGGAATAGCAGACGCTCCTCTTTCACCACTACTCACTTGCATCACCCGAAAAGCCAGGAATTATTTTAGAATCAGAGAGAAAAAAGATGATATTTCACAAACCAATAATACCTTTCAAGTAAGTTAAAGAAGAAAGAGAGACAGATATGGACTCCTCTCCCTCAAGCTTCCTGCATCTTTCATATTACTGTATGGCTTACAGAAAATAAACTTTATAACTTGGAAGGATGAGACACTCCCTGTATTATAACCAGCAACTCTTCATATACGTGCCACATTCTTCTGAAGCAAACCATACAAAAAAGATTTTAGAAATTGAACAATTCACAGGATTATCTTTGTGAGATTTTGTAAATAATTATCAGTGAAGGTTTGTGTATTCGTACCATGTAATTAATAAAAGCACCACTGAAAATGACAATTTGATTTTAAATATTTTAGTTAACTGATGCATGTGAGATAAATAAGCCTATAGACTTATTTATAAAATTGTAATGATGGCATGTAATTTTCAGGCAAGGATAGGTAACAAAGTTGTTAAATTTAACTGATAGGTTGACAGAATTCTATGCTGGAGTCAGCCTCTTACAAAATAATATCCCTAGGAGATCCATAAGCAAAGGAAGAGGAATAATCTTTTCATCCATCTTTTACTAATCCTTCATTCCACTCTGATCTGTTGAACATAAAATTTACTTGTCATACTAGTTTGAAAGATGAGTAGCTTACATTTTCTTTGACATTAAGGGAAAGACGCTGGCCCTTTTCCATGTCCAACATCAATACACAGGTTTACGTGTTTGAAAAAAGTATTTGGGTTATTCTAGTAGGCTTATTTATACACCAGTGCAGATGTTATCAATGCTCGATCAGTATTGTCTAATTAAAAATGAAATGTTAATCTGGTGTATAATCCTGTTATTTTAATTGCTTATTTTGGAGTACTTGTTATGAAGACAGAATGCACTCCCTAAAAACATTGACAATAAATGTTCAATTCTACTGAATTGAATTTTAAACTGAAATTTTTAGTGAATCATGTATATTTTTAATAGTATGGCTTTATATGTACTTAGATGTCCATGACAAATGGAATATATATTAGCCAGGTACTGCAGAACACTATTAACAAATGACAGGTTTTTTTCAGACAATGCAGGTAGCTATTTTAAGAGGTTTGTGATTCTCATACTTTGTAAAAATAAACTATTTATAAAATTTCACTGTATTGCTGTTACTGTATTCCAAGTTTATCCTGCTGCTTGATAAGTGTGGCTTATTAGCCCCTGATCAGTTTTATATGGCTTAGGACCAGGGTACTTACGGGACCGCCTTCTGCCACCTATTGCCTCCCACCGGCCGGTTCGCTCCCACAGAGAGGGCCTCCTCAGGGTGCCGTCAGCCAGACAGTGCCGGCTGGCGACCCCCAGGGGGAGAGCCTTCTCTGTGGTAGCTCCCACCCTCTGGAACGATCTCCCTCCAGATCTGAGGACAATCGCTGACCTCCGGACTTTTCGTCGGGCTCTGAAGACTCATCTCTTCCAACTTGCCGGACTTGCCTGATCCCTCCTATTTTTAAACTATTTTTAAATTTTTTAGAGTTTTAGAGTTTTATTTGGTTTTACATTTCAGCCTAAATTCATATTGGTTTTAGTATGTTTTAACTTTTTGTATTTGTATTGGTTTTAAATTGGCTGTTCACCGCCCTGAGTCCGGAAGGAGAAGGGCGGTATAGAAATTTAATAAATAAATAAATAAATAAAATAAATATGCCCTTCGCCTGAACCATAATTTAATCTGTAGTTGGCAGACATTTACACTAAATCAAATTGTTCCATGGTTTATTATATTATGCAAGCCCCTTCTTACTTTTAAGATTATTTGAATTTAATTAAAGCCTAAATTAAGTGTAATCTTTATGCAACATCTGAAAAATTAGTCAAATAAACGACTGGGTTTTTTGTTATTCTCTATAAATGTTAGCTTGGCTTGAAATGTTAGTGTTTATACTTCACGAATGTTAAATGTATGATTCTATATGCAAAACATGTTAGATAAAACTGGCTGCGCTTGCATTCCAGTTGACTTTGTAGTCACCCTAACTACTCCAAATAAGGACTGCAGGGTCATAAAAAGGCAGGTTTGTATTTTGAAATACTTGATGTTTTTGGCTTCTCCTATTACCCCTTTTGGCTCTAAAATTAATAGGATTGTCAACTCTCAAGGGATTCTTTCTGTGCTTGGAATCTGGAATTTATAAAGGTATAGAATCATGGAACATCTAAGGAAGGGACAGCTAAAATAATTGGAAAGACAAAAGGCATACTTAATTTTGCAGAAAAGGGTTGCTAATTGTCTTTTTGAAAATAGGCAAGTAAACATGTCAGCAGTCTTTTTTCCTTAACGTTTTATATACAGAATTTAAGTCTGTTAAACTAGATTTTATTAACAAATAATTTGGTATTTCTATTGTTTCTGGTTGAGGCGCAGTGGTTAGAGTGCAGTACTGCAGGCTACTGCTGCTGGCTGCCTGCCTGCAGTTTGGCAGTTCGAATCTCACCAGGCTGAAGATTGACTCAGCCTTCCATCCTTCCCAGGTGGATAAAATGAGGAGACAAAATGTTGGGGGCAATACCCTGTAAACCGCTTCGAGAGGGCTGGAAAGCATTAGGAAGAGGTATAAAAGCCTAAGTGCTATTGCTATACCTTTATCTACGGTTTGTAGCCTGGGTCCTGGACTGGGCTGAAGTGAAACCTGCCAGTCCAAAGACAAAACTTTCGAACAACGCGAGTCATTTCATGCCAATTTGGGAGGAGCCTTACACACAAACCTGTTAGAAAAGGCGCATTTAAGTTCAACCATGCGCATTCAGAAACCTGCAAAATCAAACGGCCCCGGACAAGAACCCAGACAAAACCTCCCTAAATTAACGAAACGGGCGGCCGCATTAAACCTGCATTCATCGATCAAGAGACGGATGAATTGCAGCCTGAAATCCGGTCCGCCCCACGTGACATCAAGCCAGGCGACGTCACGAGGGGGCGTGGCTTCCGCTCGGCTCTTTTCCCACGCATCCCTCATGAATATGGAAAAACGGCTCTTTTATATATTCATGAGCTCCCACCCCCTCCCACCCCCACCGGAAGTGCCTGACCGGTCGGTTGGCGAACATGGCGGCGACGGCCGCTTCTCCTCAGCCTCAGCGGCCGCCTCAGCACCAGGGTCCCGGCTTGGGGCTCGGCCGTCCCCGCCGCCCGGTAACCCGCGACGTCGGCCAGAGGCCGTCCAGCCCTCGGGAGCTGGTGACGCCCTCGGTGACGGAGCTGTCTCGGGCCGTCCGCAGCAACATCTTGTGCACGGTGCCCGGCTGCGGCAAGGTGCTGCCCAACCCGCCGGCCCTGAGCATGCACCTCAGCAAGGCCCACCGCCTGCAGCAGGTAATCCCCCTTCCCCTCCTCAGCCACCCCATCCGGGGTCCGCCGCCTCTTCCTCCTTTCCTCCCTTCCAGTGACTGGAGCCCCAAATCCTCCCGGCCAAGTCTCTCCCCCCCCCCTTTTCCAGCTTCTGGTCAGTCTCCTTTGGGAGGGTCTTTGCCAGGCTTCCCCTCCCCCCACCCCTTTTCCAGCTTCACTTAGTAACAGTAACAGCGTTGGAAGGGACCTTGGAGGCCATCTAGTCCAACCCCCTGCTCAAGGTGGAGACCCTATACCATTTCAGTCAGAGGGCAGTCCAGTCTTTTGGCCATGGGACACTGCGACCGTCATAAATATGAGCCGGTTGCCAGGCATCTGAATTTTGTTCCTGTGACCGTGCAGTCCATAAGCGGTCATAGGTCACTTTTTTTTAGTGCCGCTGTAACTTCAAATGATCACTAAATGGATTCTTGTAAGTCGAAGACTACCTGTATGGTTTCAACGCGGGCTGGCCAGTCATTTTGATTTTGAGAACCCCCTGAGGTGGACTTTGGGGAAGTCCATGGTCTTAAGACCACACTTTAAGAAATAGTTCTGACCTAGGCTCCCCCAAAAAGCACGAAGCAGAATCCTGGCCCTGACAAAACCCCTTTTATTAAACAAACAGTGAATTCTTCTCCGTCACCTTCAGCAAAGTCTTTCAAGGGAGAATTTAAGTCACAGATCTTATCTGGCTTGGAGAGCTGCCAGGTCGATATCTTCAAAACTTGGCCAAGAGCCTCAGAGAGTCACAAACCAATTAAGTGAACTGATTGTCTCCTGCAAACTCCACTCCCCTTCCCCTCCTCTGGGAGGGGCCCTTCATCATCCACCTGTGGCCTTACTCCCAAGTCGACCCTTGTTCTTTAGCTGTTCCCTTCATCTAGCAACTCTGTGCATGCACACACTGGGAACAGGCTCCAGCTGTTCTTCTGCCTCACTGATGTCTGACTCTGAAGGCAGCTGATAGCTGGCATACAGCCCTGGCCCCTTCTCTGCCTCCGACACAGATACTTCATCAGAGCCTTTCCCAGATTCCAGAACTGGCCCATCTTCTGTCCGAATCTGTTGCCAGCAACAGAAATGCTGTTTTCGGTGATACTTTCCTTGCCTCTAATAGGTTGTCTTGGAGACCCTTCCAGGGCTTTCTTTTAGAAATCTGTTTCTCCAGTGATCTATCAAGGAAAATCTTTCCTCCTTCGGCTTTCCAGGTCCAGAGTTTCCTGGGAGGCCACCTTCACCATGCAAGGAACTGAATAGTTGTCATAAAATGGATAAAAGGGGTTATTCTGGTTGCTGGGATTTTTATTTACAAAAATAGAAAAGATCGGCCTTGAGCAAATGCTTCTCTGCCTGCCTCCCATCATCCTCCAGTGAACTCTTAGGGAACATCTCTACACCTGCCGTCGATCACTACCAAGTCTCTCTCAATCAGCTAAAGAATGCCACTGGGACAATAATAGATTGTAACATCAGACATCTTGGGGTTTTTTTCTCCTGGTTTGTAATTACTTCATCCTGCTTCAGAGGATTAATAGAATCAAAAATTTGCAACAATTGAAAAAAAAATTAAAGCCTTTGTTGACTTGGGAATTATGCCTCTGACACTGCCTCCAGGGCTTTTTCTCATGTATTTATTTTGGACCATCCCATTAATTCTTCTTACTGCTGGCTTTATTGATTTTGTTTGAAACATTTTAGGCTTCCCTTAACAAAACTACTGTGTTGGACATGGATCAAAAGGACAGTGTGGTGTCTGTTCGTACAAGTTCGTGGTAATGTGATGTGTTTCCAAACAGCAGCATAAGAACTAAATTTCTTGAGGCATCCTCAGAAGGTTTGGCAGATAGGATTCTTTATTTATACTACAAGCCCCTCCTCTGCAGGGATTTGTCTTTCTCAAAATTGGGATTTAAGCATGCTGTCAATAATTGCTCCTTCGTAAGTGTGAAAAACAATCATAAGTCATTTTTTTCAGTGCCATTGTAATTGAATGAGCTATTGTAAGTGAGCTGTTGTAAATCAAGGATTACCTGTAACCCAAACTCTAATTTACCTTCCAGCTGCTTCTTAATTCTAAAACGTGTTTCTTTTTAATAATGTGTGCCACTTTAGGATGGAAAAATATATCCTGCAATGAGGAAAGATTTGAAAACGCCACAGAAATACTACTGCTGTCCAATTAAAGGTTGTCCTAGAGGACCTGAAAGGCCGTTTTCACAGTTTTCTCTCGTAAGGCAGGTATGGAACATAACTACATTATTTAAAGATAAATGAATGGCAATTAAGTGGGTGGAATGTCATCTCAAAAGAGTTGTGCATTTTTTTCTGAATTATAGTTTTTATGTGAAAACATTCATATGTATAACAAATCTGCATGCCAATGCAAGATCTAATTGTAAATTAAGTCCTTACTGTGGGATTAACATGTGAAATAAGAGAGAGCTTGATTCAAATAAATGAACAGGCAGCAGAGGCATGAATAGTCCAGAAAGTTATGTTTCACAACTGTAGCATCAGTGGTGGGTTCTTCCCGGTTCCGCTGAGCCGGTAGCGGTGATGATATGACATCACTGAACCAGTTTTGCCCCCACCCACTCCCGCGTTATTCTTACCTTTTATTTGGCCCCACCCCCAATCTATTGCTGCCTCCTGAGTCCCAGTTGATGGCTAGAGGGAAAAAAACTGTTTAAACTCTTGCTGCAGGGCTTCAAAGGGCCGCCCTACAGCTGATCAGTGTTAAAAGAAAACAAATGCGTAGACCGGTGCCTGCAAAAATAAATGAGTAGACCAGTGCAAAAATAAATGAGTAGACCAGTGCCTGCAAAAATAAATGAGTAGACCAGTGCCTACAAAAATAAATGGGTAGACCAGTGCCTGCAAAAATACATGAGTAGATCAGTGCCTGCAAAAATGAATGGGTAGATTGGTACAGCTCTGCAAGGAGTTAAAAGCCTGGTAGACCAGTACCTCTGCTAAATCCTAAATAATTGTCACATGACCATCAAGCCATGCCCACAAAATAAGCCATGCCCACAGAACCGGTAGTAAAACATTTTAGAACCCATCCCTGTGTGGCATCTTTTGAAATCTAAACTTAAAGGGTAGCAGATAGGGAACTTGGTGTTAAATAAGTTACACATTTTTCTTTGGTTATCCTGAATCTAAATAATACAAATAGAGTTCTGTTCTATTACAATTATTTTGTAGCATTTAAGTAAAACTCTTAAATCCTAAATTATCTGTTCTGTGTCATTCAAAGTGAACACTGAATTATAGTAAACAAGTATGCCTGTTAGGAAATAGACCTAATCAAAGTTGGAGGATCTGATTGGTAAGCTCTGCTTTTAGTCTCCAACACTTCCAGGTGGGGTCTAGAAAGGTTTCAGTCTAAAACTGAAAAAAACATAGTAGTTTGAGAATGCTAAAAAAAATGATGTGATAGATAATCTCATTGGTTCCAAGTTGCGTCTCCGTATCCCTGCAATTTACCTAACGTTTGGTTGTTTCAGCACTTCATGAAAATGCATGCTGAAAAGAAGCATAAATGCGATAAATGTACCAATTCGTACGGCACTATATGGGATTTGAAGCGCCATATTGTGGACTGTGGCAAGACTTTCCAGTGTACCTGTGGGTGTCCCTATGCTAGTAGGACAGCATTGTTATCTCATATTTATCGGACACAACATGAGATCCCGGTTGAACACAGGTATGGCAGCATTTTCCAAATATCTCCTGCACATCATCATCATCATTTAACAACCCCATAATCCCTCGCAGGGTGGAGTCTGGGCAACTGAATGGAGCTAGCAGAGTGTTTAATGGCCAGATGCCCTTCCTGTCGCCAATGCGAAGCTTTATTCAGCAGACATATTCTTATAGAGAGAGAGAGAGAAATATGTGCCTGGGATCAAACTAACAGCCTCCTGATTGTGAGGCGAGAGCTCCACTTCTAGGCCACCGCACCACTCTAAATATCTCCTGCTCATGCACATATTAATTTGGGGGGGGTTAGAAGTTGGAGGAGAGTTTCGGTGTTGGTAACTGCCAGCAATGGCTCCTCTTCTCTGCTTTTGGTTTCATTACTGCTCATAACTCTGTTAATTTTCTTGGTCTTACATCCATGCATCCATAGACTGCCACTAACAAAATCTTTACATTCTCTAATGCTGCACAATGCTGTGTGTTGTTCTCCTAATTCCTAGAAGTGCAAATGCGGCCATCGCTTATTTCACCCAAATAGTTAGCACCGTGGGCTTTTGAATGTTGCGTGAATTAGAGCATTAGAGATTGAAGAGCACAGCACCAACATTGTATTACATTAATGTTATTGGTCAGCAGTTCATTTCATAAATGATGAGTTCGTAATGCGGTAAGCCGCCCAGAGTCGTTGGCTGTGAGATGGGTGCTAAAAAAGATCATAATAAAATGATCAAAGACAGAAATAAAATTGAATGAATGAAATGTGTTTATTCATTCAATTATCTAGTCACATTTTTGAGTAGGAGGAAATGCACACTGACTACCATAAGCTTGTGCTTTGTCCATTGCATAACGTTTAATCTCAACTCCTTACCATTTCATTTTAGAGATAATAAGAGTCATGGGTTGGGAATGGTTTTTATAATGGAAATCTGCTTCTGTTCTTTGTCAGTAGGATCTAACCTCTGGCAATGATTGTAAAGGTACAGTAGAACCTCTGGTCACGAATGCTTCTAACCATGACTAAATCAGGTTCTGACCAAAAAAATCATTTTTTTTTTTTTTTTGGTGGCCAATTTCCTGTTCCGCGCCATTTTTTTAAAAAAAAATTGATTTATACTCCGCCCTTCTCCGGAGACTCAGGGCGTCTTACAGTGTGTTAAGCAGTAGTCTTCATACTTTTGTATATTTATACAAAGTCAGCTTATTGCCCCCACAAACTGGGTCCTCAATTTACCTACCTTAGAAAGGGTGGAAGGCTGAGTCAACCTTGAGCCTGGTGAGATTCGAACTTACAGTAATTGCAGACAGCTGGAGTTAATCACAATGCACAATGCATTAGTCTGCTGAGCTATCTTTTTGCAAGCACCAAATTTTCAAGATTAGATTCGGGTCACGACCAATTCGGGTTGCGACCAAAGTTATGGAACAAATTATGGTTGTGACTAGAGCTGCTACTGTATGTGAAAAGACTTCGGAAGACAGCCGGGAAGACAAATAAGAGGCAGCTTAGCTGTAAAAGGAATGTAGCCATGGCAAATGTCTCATAAAGGAAACTGCCTCCCACTTTCTTGAACTGTGAAAGTGGTGGGGGAGAAATGTACAGGTAGTCCTCAACTGAGCCTGGATAGCTCAGCAGACTAAAAGCATTGTGATTAATACCAGCTGTCTGCAATTACTGTAAGTTCGAATCTCACGAGGCTCAAGGTTGACTCAGCCTTCCATCCTTTCTAAGGTAAGTAAATTGAGGACCCAGTTTGTGGGGGCAATAAGCTGACTTTGTATTAAAAAAATACAAAAGTATGAAGGCTATTGCTTAATGCATTATAAGCCGCTCTGAGTCTCCGGAGAAGGGAGGCATATAAATCAAATTTAAAAAAAACAACTTAACAACCATCCATTTAATGACTGCAGTTACAGCAGCACTGAAAAAAGTGGCTGAAGACCGTTTTTCATATTTGTGACTGTTGTAACATGGTCACATGATCAAAAGTCAGCCAGTGGGCAACTGATCCATATTTATAATGGTGCAGTGTCCTGGCAACATGATCCACCTTTGGCCCCCTTCTGACAAGCCAAGTGATTGAGGAAGCCAGATTCACTTAACAACCATGTTACTAACTGAACAGCTGTGGCGATTCACGTAACTGCTGTGACAAGAAAGGTCCTAAAGTGGGGCAAAACTCACTTAACAACTGTCTCACTTAGCAACAGAAATTTTGGTTCAATTGAGGTCGTAAGTCGAGAACTGCCTACACTTTCAGACTTGCAAGATTGACGTCAACCTTGTGGGATAATCTAGACAGGGAACATACCCAGATGGAACCTTTTAGACATCATTGTGAGGTTAGTTTAACACATTGTCTCTCAACCTTGGTAGCTTGAAGATGGGTGGACGTCAATTCCTAGAATCCCCCAGCCAGCAGCGCTGGCTGGGGGATTCTGGGAGTTGACGTCCACCCATCTTCAAGCTTCCAAAGTTGAGAAACACTGCTTTAACAGAACCTTGCAAGTCTGAAAGTTCATTTCTCTCCTGTCACCAACCAAGAAACCAGGGATGATCCTTTCTGAGATGTGTACCACACCCACATTTTTGTTGAGGGCTAAGATGCCTTTGACCTGGCCGTTCCCCTGATTGTGACTCTTCTCCCTGTGTCCAAAGGTCATTCTCGCATACTATTAAAGTGATGGACTATATCAGTGATGGCGAACCTTTTCCGCACCGAGTGCCAAAAAGGTCACGTGGAAAATGTTGCGCACACTCTCATCGGGGCCACACTCTAGAAAAGGAGCCTTTCGGGTTCTAGCGTGCATGCGCACCTAACGATCAGATGGCCAGCGCGCATGTGTAGGCTGGTTTTCGGCACTGCTACGCACGAAGGGATCGCGCTCTGGAAAAACTGAACTTTTGGGTTCTGGCACGCATGCGCTCCCAACAATCAGATGCCCAGTACGCATGCGCACACCAGTTTTCAACACTGCCACGCACATGTACAGCTGCTTGTTGCACGCACATGTGTGCCAGAAACCCGGAAGATAAACAGGCAAGGCCTCACATGCCGGGCAACATGGCTACACTTCAGACCCACATGCCATAGGTTCTCCATCACGGGACTATATGCTTTCATTTTCCTGAAGTCCTTTTCTCAAATCGGGAGCAGTGGGGAGATTTTGCTGCAGTACAACCACATTTCTAACTTAATTTATTAATGTTTACAGGGATCCGCCTAGCAAGAAAAGGAAAACTCAAATTTCACTGTCTAACGGCCCACTGGAAGAAAAAAAGACGAACAGGACATCCGCCAACATCCACGGCAGATGTGCCAGCACTGAGGATTTGGAGACCCCTGAGCTCAGGTTGGCAGCTTCCTTTGATGATCCCAGCCAATCTTACTTTACTCAGCAAACTCAAGCACAGCCCAAAAATGCACCCAAGTTTCTCTTGCCTAAGCCGAAAGTGAGTTTGGTTAAGCTCCCTGTAATGCAGCTGACTCAGTTGCCTATCTTGGTGCCAGCACCGAACTCTTCTGTGAAGCCCGTTGTGCTGACCGTGGATGAGAAAGGTTCTGTTATGAGTACCGTTCACTTAATGCCTATGCCAGTCGGAATTATGATACCCGCACTTGAGACTGAAGCCCTTGCATTGAAAACCCTCTCAGCCCTTTCCAGAACCAAAACCGCCGATGGTACTAAGCCAGTTAGTACAGGCATCCAGGTGAATTTAGGCAAAGCTGCACCCCATAATCCAGTCCAGGATCTAGAAGCTCTGTGCTACAAAAACGGAATCTGTTCCACAAATGTTCAAACTGACCTGTCTTACTTCTCCCAGAACTTTGTGCCTTCTGCAGCTTGGCCTCCCGATTCCTCGGTGTCCTCTTGTTCTCAGACAGACCTGACTTTCAGCTCCCAAACGTTGCTTCCAGTTAGCGTAGAGACCCAAACCCTGTTACCCAGCTCAAAGCTGACTTCCTCCATAGCTGCTCAGACGGATGTGCTCACTCACGCTTGCTTTCAACCCTGTGGAATTTCCCGGGAGACTCAGACCGGCAAGTCACAAAAAGGTATCGATGGGAACGTACACATAGGCCAGACTGTCACATGCAGCAGTCTTTTCAACAGTGTTAATCCCTCGTTTCCCGATTCAAACCCCATGACTCATCCTGGTGTCCCCTTGATGGCAACCAACCTGGATCAGAATATGCTACCGCAAGGAAATTGCAAAACTTTGAGCCCGGACATGAAGTGTGAGCCAATGATCAGCTTTAATTCACCAACAAACGGTATTCTTCCCCAGCAAATTATGACAGACAATCAGACGCAAACAATGGAGCTACTGAATGACCTGGAAACAATTTTTTCAAATAACTCCACGGGCCACTCGTTAGATAACCGCGGCCTTTTAACTGATACTCACTCCAACCCTGGCCTCCCCTTAAGCTCCGTCTCTACCCAGAACGCAGGGATAGATTTCGACATTGAGGAATTCTTTACGGCCTCCAATATCCAAACTCAAACCGAAGAGGCTGAATTGGGCAACTTGAACTCCGTGCCAGCCTTGGAGTTCCTAGACATTGAAACCCAAACAGATTTATTTTCAGACCATACTACCCAATCCTATACCTCTCGAGGTAATTCTAATTTTTTAGGCCTAGAAATGTTTGATACGCAGACCCAGACAGATTTAAATTTCTTCCTGGACACTCCGTACCTGCCTCTGGGGAACATCTTGAAGCCTTCTGCTTTTCTGATGAGCGCGGACTCTTCCAATACAGAAACCCAAACGGAAATGAGATGTCCAGACAACGAGATCTCCAACCACATGTCAGACAGCAAAGTCCAGCTGAGCAGTGCTGAAACGCAAACCATAGATAGCTGCCTTGATACCCTAGGCAGTTTATTTCTCACCAGCAACGAGACTCAGACCGTGATGGATGATTTCCTTTTGGCTGACTTGGCCTGGAATACCATGGAGTCACAGTTTAGTTCCGTAGAGACACAAACTTGTGCAGAATTGTGCTCTTTCCTTCAGGGCTCTGACAAAGCAAGCTGTTGAGTGTGCGGTTCCCACACTATAGCATTTTGAGGGTTAAGTTATAGGGGAAAAGAAAATGCAGTTGGGGTTAGCCCTACTTGAGTGTAACTGACTATAAAGCCTTGGTTGACAGATCTTGTCAGATTGCAAAGTATTTTCACATTGTGTATTGTGACTAATTTAAATCCTGTTGCATATGGTTACAGTTGTACGTTATATTTGGACACTTTATAAGGCATCTGCTGCTTGCCTCTGCTATCCTGATTGTATGTTCACAAATCCACAGTTCTCCTCCGCACATCGGTTTTAATCCTGTTTGCCATTTGACCTTCATTATTGCTGCTAAAGCTGCATTCTTTGAGAATTGACAATAGGACTTCTGAGTAAATATAATGCCCCAAGTTTTAACGCTGTAACTTTTCCTTGTTTTTCTGGCGTAAACTGGTTTTGGTTGCCTCTGTTTATAAGAAGTTTATCTCTTAAGAGGTCTCCAGCCTGTGAATTCAGTCTTCAGCGTATTGATCTGTTACAGTTGACCAGTTCTGCAGCCATGTCAGTTCCAATATTATTAAATGTAATTTTCTAACAAAAGGAGCCACAAAATCTATGAACCAGATTTTCTTTAACTTTTGCCTGTGTATTTTTTCACTGTCAGGAAGTGAATAACATTGTCTTATAGGCCCTGGGCCGACAAGATGTCACACAGTTTATGTTTGGAGTAGGTGCAGCTTGCTATTAAGAAAACAATGAGTACCTTATAGCCAGATTGTTTTTTTAAAAAAAACCACTCCTGTGTAATCTCAATTGATATCACAGTTTCGGAGCGAACTCAATAGTTCCAAAACTTCTACCAAGTACAAAAAATAAGCAGAGGAACGCAATGCAGAAATGGAAAAGGAATCCCCTAAAGAGACGCAGCGAAATTCCTTTTCAAAATGCATTTTGAATTTAACAAGTCTTCAAAGTTTCTGGTTTAAGCATAATCTTCTGGGTTGTCCAAGATTGTTTCTTGTTCACCCTTATTTCTGCTGGACTTAATTGCTTCCACTGTTTAGAAATCTGCACCCCGTTTCTAGAGACACGATATGTCAGCTAGTATTAAAATAGCCGCTTCCAGAACACTGATTTAAGACAATTGTTTAGAAAGCCAAGAGGAGGTTTACGGTTCAACCAAGTCATTTGGTACATCTACAGATACTGCAGGAGGACAGTGTGATCAAAGGCCAGGTGACTTACCAGTCATCTTTACCAAAGATCTCAACATACTATTGGAGTGCATTGGTGAGGGTGAGTAAATTCTTTTATTTTTCTGTGGAGCACTGGATTCTCTGAGCACCATTGTACTTTTCCAGAAGCCGAAAGGGTGTTGATTTTATTCATTCTAGCTCTTCCAATAATTAGGCAAAATGAAAAGAACTAGTTAGTGTGTTTCCGTTGGGAGTCTGCACAAGGTTTAGTTCAGGATCAAGATTTTTTAAAAGAGAAATATTTCATTAAATTTCTTCAGGCCTTATTCTCTCCAAAGTTTCCTTAGTAAGATTGCTTATCTCTTTGACAGTCTGCCTTGGAAGAGGGTTCTGGGCTGTTGAACTGCTTATCTAATTATTTAAGATAAAGAATGGCATCTTGGTAAAAAGCCCATGTACTGTAATTTAGAACTGTGTGGCTCATCCTCCAAAGGATGTTTTACATGTGGTGGGAAATGATGGATTCAAATGAGACATAGATTTTGTCAAAATGCATCAGTGACTGCCGTAAACACTGTATATTTGTGTGTGTATACACATGTATGCCATACAAGTTGCTTTTATCAAAGAGTAATTGCCTATACAAGGAAGTGTTGGTATAGTTTCATATTTCACAAGGAAGAAGCATCGATGTTTTTACTGTAGATTTGGGAGAACATTTAGGGTGTACAAGAACATTTCTAATCCTGCTAAAGCATCAGGCTGACACTTGTGCCTATAAGCTAGCGCACTCCGCTTATAGAAGTATATAGCCCAGTAGCTAGAATTCAGAACGCAATGCTCTTGCTCTACATTTGATAGAAGTCCTCACAGCCTCCCTGGATCTGCCTAATGTGTCTGTGTTTTAATATAGCCAAACATTTGTGCTTTAATCTAAGTGCATTTACAAAGGTTTTGCTCAAATAGCTACCTTGTTATTTAAAAGTAGCAACACTGATTCAGTGGAAGTCATGTTGATATATAAGCTGTTCCTTGATGGTGGATTTAAGGAACTATTTATAGAAATAAAGTTTTTTTCTGGTACTGATCAGGTTATTGCCTTCTGTGCCCTTGTGGACCTTTTCCAACTGCCCGTGTCAATCAGTGTGTTTATCCTTAAAGTTGGGGGAAAGGGACAGTTTCATTCTCCTGGGTTCATTGCGCTAGGCTTGAAATCTATGTATGACTACAGTAGTGGCCAAAATTGTGGAAGCCTTTTGGGAAAAGTGTATTTTCTAAAACTAGCTAATAACACCATTTTTTTTGTAGGGATATAGAACTGAAGGTAGTTGAGTCAGCTTTGGAGATCATACGTTATCGTTACGGGGACCTCTTATATAAGGGTACTAGAAGAACTATTGAGTTTGTTCCAAAAATAGATAACTTCCATCACTTTACATAGTCTATTGTTCAAATAGGGGTTATCTTATACAAGAACATCATCCTTAATTGTGACTAATAAAGAGTTTTTAAAAGGGAGTTTGGTATCTTAACTTCTGCTACAGCCTTTAATTTTGCAGTTGTAGGATCATTTCTAGCCACGTGCTGGTCTTATCTGCCAGTGTGAAATATCCAGATTTTTAAAAAATCATGACTGTACAGGCATTTAGTAAGATCCAGGCATGATTAACTTGGCTTAGTGGTATATTATCAAAATTGTTTTAGAAAGATAAATGTCTGCAACTACAAGTCACTTGTAGTCCTGAAGTTTTGATATCGCAGATAATTGTCCCTTTTTCTGAGCTGTTTTTCAACAAACTACCAAGCCCTTAAAAAAAACAATTTGCATTCAATATATTGTTGACAAAAACGAGCTACATCTGTCTTTTAATTATTTGTTTGAAATGCCTATTGATGTTATTAATCCTAGCTACAGTTTTGAGCTAAAAGACCTATTTCTTTTCTATTGACACACTCTTATTACAATGGTTTTGTTTGCACACTTGGTTCAATACATGTACATTCCATGTAATAAACACACCTTTTATCAGTTCCTAAATTTAAATTTTAAGGGATCTAGTCCTGTTTCAATGCAGCCTCAGAATTAATGAGGGCCAAAACTTTAATTTCATCTTTAGACATTAAAACATGAATGCAGTCCTACAGGTTGCTCATTAAACATGAATGCAGTCTTATAAGTTGCTCTCCACATAAGGCCCTAACAAATAACAGTTGCAAGCAACTACATGTGAAATATTTGCATGAGGGTGTGTAAATGTTCCTTTGCCATAGGCCTGTCTCATACGTTTTAATTACCTGAAGACAGATACTTCACAGTTGTATTTAAAATGTTGCAGGGCAAGAGATGGTTAAGAGACAGGAGGTAAAGACAACGCCTCTGCAACTATTGAAAGTTGTGGAAAGCAGTTTTTAGAAAGGGTTAGAGAAGTGAAGTGAGCAAGAAATAATAAAAATCAGCATCCTAATGTGTAGAAAGTAACTTCAGATAATATTTCGACGTGAGAAAAGTAATGCTGTGGTATTGTTCAGAGGAGTTCTTTGAAAGAAATCCTTTGAAAGTCCTTTGAAAGAGAGAAGCAATCTGGAATTAAGGAGAAACTTCCTAACAGTGATGACAATTAACCAGTGGAACACCTTGCCACCAGAAATCAAGGGAATTCCATCGCTGGAGGTTTTAAGAAGAGAATGGACAGTCACTTATGTGAGACGGTGTAGGTTCTCCTGCTTGAGTTTCCTTCCAACTCTATTCTTATTCTAAATTACTGCAAGATGTAGGATGAAATTCATTACTGTTGCATCCCCTCTGAAAGGGCCCATAGGGTCTTTTCGTTGCTTTGAAAAGTTGCCAGAAGAGTTTTGTTTATTATCATTATTTATTTATTAAATGTTTATGCCACCCATCTCCCCTACAAGGTGATTCCGGGTGTCTCCCAAGTTATAAAAGAGGTAAAACACAATTAAAATATTAAAGCTACACAAATTAAAATATTCTTAAAAACTGTACTAAAAATGTGCCACCTCCAGCAAGTGAGCCAGTTTTAAGGGTCAGCTACAGCCTCTGTTTTGATTCTACACCTGAAAGGCACATTCAGTTGAACCTCTTCCTTAGAGTCCTCTGGTTTTATGAAAATTGATTCGGGTGCGATTCTGAATCAGCAGGTGGGGCTCTGGAGGAAGTAGCACAGAGGCTTTCCTGATGCGCACGTCTGAATGCATTTCTACACAAGCACCATCAGTTTAGAAAGCTGGTTTGTTGGAAAAAACGAGTTTAACAACTAGCTTTCCATAGACAGGGAGTTATTTAGAGGGAGGAAGATTTACTCACTGGGAGCACCGCTCTGGAATCTGAAATTACAGTCTAATCAGACACCCTGTTGTGCAATGCTGTGAACTCTGCATTCCCACCCATTGTTAATTGCCTGGGAAATGATGGATCCGCCCGGTTTAAATCGCCAGGAAGTGACATTTATACTATCAGCCAGTAATTTTTTTTTTTTTTTTTTGAGGAGGGGGGAAGAGATATTAGAAAACGTCTGGCTTCATCACACAGAAGTGGAGGAAGGGATAAGGTGATAGAAAAATTGGAAATAAAATTTGTGGCTTCTTCCCTTTATGGAGAGTTTTGAGCTCTTGCTGACAGTTGATAGAGGTTACTGTATTCCCCCCCCCTCCCCCACTAATACACACTTTTGAATGCTGCTTCCTTTCTGCCAAGTTTGTGATTAATTTTCCTTTGGGGTTAGGAAAAAGGCTTTACTTTTCCGCTTCGACTTTGTGGTCAGTTTTCTGAAGATCAGATAGGATTAACTGTTGCATCTGTTAAAATTGCACAACCTTCTGGGTTGTTGATTTTGGTTTTTTTGTACCTTGATAAAGGCACACACACTTGAAGGGAAGTAAATATGAATTGCAAAGAGGAAACAAACATTACTGAAGAGCTGAGCTGGCGTAGTGGTTAGAGTGCAGCACTGCAGGCTACGTCAGCTGCAGTTCGGCAGTTCAAATCTCACCAAGACTCAAGGTTGTCTCAGCCTTCCATCCTTCCGAGGTGGGTAAAATGAGGACCCAGATTGTTGGGGGTAATATGCTGACTCTGTAAACCGCTTAGAGAGGGCTGTAAAAGCACCATGAAGCGGTGCTGCACTCAGATGTCTGATACTTTAATGCTTCTGTCTTAATTACCAAAGTTTTCCTGCCTCTCTTGAAAAAGCCATTGTTATTCTCTAGTATTCGTTTCTGTTTATTCTCTCTATAAAAACAAAAGTGTTGGCGCTAAAAAGAGAATTAAAATGTGTTAGGAAGGAGAATATCCGTGCACTTATTCACCAGTCACTTTTAAATAGTTTTGGGAGGAGTAAGTGCCAACCACATTGAGGGAGAATGAATTCTGTGCAAATATAATAGATCAGAAGTATCCAACCATAGCAACATTTAAGACCTGTGGACTTCAACTCCCAGAATTCCACAGCCAGCCATGCCATGGGAATTAAGAACCGTGGTGGCGCAGTAGTTAGAATGCAATACTGCAGGCTACTTTTGCTGGCTGCCAGCAGTTCGGCAGTTCAATTCTCGCTCAAGGTTAACTCAGCCTTTCATCCTTCCAAGATTGGTAAACTGAGGGCCCAGGTTGTTGGGGACAAATATGCTGACTCTGTAAACCGCTTAGAGATGGCTGAAAAGTACTGTGAAACGGTATATAAATCTAAGTGCTATTGCTATTCTGGGAATTGAAGTCCATAGATCTTAAAGTTACCAAGGTTGGACACCCCTGTAATACATGATATTTTAGAAGAATTATGGCTATATAAATGGGGATTCTCTTGTTTTAAATAATGGAAAGTAATCATAGTCCCACTAGCATGTTGTGTTCTACTACTTTGGAATTCACCGGTTACCTAGATATTTAGTGGAGATACATTCCCAATACATCTAGAAAATACTACATTAAATAAGGCTGTTGTGGGTTCACAGGGGTTCAGGAGAACCTCTAGCTAAGATTCTGTTCAGTTCTGAGAACCCCCCACTCCTGGCTGAGAACCCCTAAATCCCATTTCTTCCCACTCCACCCGCCTCTCCCAGGATTCCTGATACGACCTGTTTTGGATGCAGGTAAGTGCAGGGTGCGCGTGGAGGCTCAGGGAGGGCAAAAAACAGGCCTACTGGAAGTTCAGGAAGAGCCTCCAGAGCCTGGGGAGGCTGTTTTTGCCCCCCTGAGCCCAGGGAGGGCAAAAAGCCCCACCCCCACCGTGGTACAGGAGATTGATTAGGTCATGCCCACCGTGGCCATGCCCACCCAGCAACCAGGCAGAGAACCCCTTGCTAATGGGTTGTGTATACACTATATATACTAGGTATATTATTCTTTAGGCCAGGTTTTTCCTACATAAATCAAGATGTTTCACAGCCATAGTTCAGTGAAATCTCATTCATTAGTTTCTAGGCTTTCTCATCAAAGCAGCATTTTGCTGTCTGTTTGGAGACTTAGGAGAGACTAAGATAGATCTATTTCTGACTTGTTTGTCTTCATCGGTTAGCCACACCCCCATCTCATGACTCTTCCCTGTAACGGTCAAATATTTATTTTATTTTATTTTTGTAGATCTTTATGTGTATTATTCTTTAGGCCAGGTTTTTCCTACATAAATCAAGATGTTTCACAGCCATAGTTCAGTGAAATCTCATATGTATACTATGTGTATACACATACAATGACAATAAATTTATTATTATAAATTTTTTGAACTCCACCCCTGGATAAGAGCCTTAACGAATCTGCAGTAATGTCCGATCTGCTGTATTCCATAATTTAGCCTTGAATTTCTTAGCATTCTATAGACATGGAAGGTTGGCTGTTCTTTGACAACGTTTGGTATAACCCAAACTGAGTTACTGGATTACCCAAACTGTATCCATTGATGGTTAGCTGAAGAAAAGGTGTACTGGGGATCGCCATTGTCTTTCTGAAAGGATTGAGGATTGTCATTGAGACTCCATACCATGTCGTCTCTGAGGCCCATTACCTTACAAACTGCTTCCATAGAGAGAGAGGCAAGACGGTAACTCTTTGTGTCTTGAAGAATTTTAAAATTCTTAAAGGGGAACTTTTCAAGGGACATAAGAATCTGAAAAGTTGCAGCACCCAAGCAAGAACGCAAGTACATCATGTTCTACAGCTCTTCAGATTCTCTGATTAAAGTTTGACCCTTGCCAATGATTATTCCCTTGTGAAAAATTCTACCCATTATTTAAGGTGGGCACTTACTACTGATGCCATGCCGCCCTTTATTTACAAGGGTTTCTGGGGATAGACGATAAAAAGGGAACCTATGTGGTTTAGCCAAAGCCATGGCTTTGTAGTTTTCGTTTTCTGTGCTGGGCAAAGAAAGGACAAAACAGAACACTCGTGCATCCTGGACAAATCAGAGAGTGGTACATGATTTTTGTATTTGCTTTTTCACCATATGATCTATATCTACTTTGTTTTGATTCTTTCCTTTGGCTTCTTTCGCAGCATAGCTGCGAGAGACGGCGCGCCCCTTGTCCGATCTCTTGACCACAGCTGCTTTAGGTTTAGGAGGGGGCTGCAGGTGCAGGTTGATGATGCCAGCTTCCGGCTGGATGACCAACAGTGCATTTAAAGTGATGCAGTCCACACTGGGAGGGTGGCCTTGGCTCGCTTTTGGCATGCTCAGGACCTCCTGTTCCGCCTGCTGGGAATACTTGATTTCATACTCCTTTATCGGCAGAGTCCTTTTCTCACCTAGGAACGTCTGAATGGAGTCTAGTTTTCCTCTTACCCTTTCTCCCTCCGGGTTGGCATTCATCCTTGGGATGTAGGTGTAAGGCTTGACGCAGGAAATGCCAGCCTTTCTGCTGCTCGCGATGGGCTCTCCCTTGGTGAATTTGCAATCCAGGATTCGTTGTTGGTTGGTTCCTCGAGACTCGTTTTTCTTAAGAGTCTGTGACATATGAGATAGACTTGAGGTTGGTTGAGTTATCTTTGATTTCTTGGGCCGCTTTGGGGTCTCACAGCATATGAAAGGAGTAACTTTTTCCCAGCTTGGTTCCTGGGGGGGCAAAAAAAGATGGAACCTTCTTTTTATTAGTGTAAAGAAACTTTGTGGCTATACCAAAACTACCATGTTTGCCTGAAAATAAGACCCTGTCTTATATATATTTTTTTTGAACTGTGAAATAAGCACCTGGCCTTATTGCCATGCACTCAAAAGCCCAATTGGGCTTATTATCAGGGGATGTCTTATTTTGGGGAAAACAGGGCATGACTTTTCCAGACCTCAGTTTGATGGAATTTGGGTAAACTTTAAATTGGAGAAAGCTTTCAACCTTTCCCGTGGTGTCTTAAGGTGATTTCCCATGCCAGAGAGATTTCACGTGAAAATTACAACCTCGCCTATTAAACTGGAGCTCTTTATTAAGTTAATAGATCTCAAGAAATTGGGAAATTAATAAGGACCTCTTAGTACGCCCCCCAAAATTAAGTACCGCTAAGAGAAAGGCCATGAGTCATTTGTGCGATCAATGGTGCATTTAAAATATATCTTTTGGTATACAAGGATTTTCCTGCCTTCTGTGTTCCAGACCATATTACAAATTTATATGGACATTTCATAATTTAGTGCTGGTCTATTTATTTATATCAAATACCAAAATCTGTTTGTTTCTTTTTTTCCCCCCTAGTTAGCATGTTGTCAGGAAAAACAAGTCCTCATCTTTACATAACTGGTTTCCATCCATAGTGGTTTCAAATTTGTTAATATATCTAAAGAGGAGCCCTGTATTTTGCCATTCTGCATATTGCAGGGTTTCCCCCCCTTTTTGCATGCCTACAGATTTCTTAAAAAAACGGCCAATAAAAACTCATTTGCTATGTTAGAAGTCATGGCGGCACAGTGGTTAGACTATAGTATTACAGGCTAACTCTCCCTATAACATGGAGTTTGATCCTGACAGGGTTCAAGGTTGACTCAGCCTTCCATCCTTCTGAGGTCAGGAAAATGAGGACTCAGATTGTTAGGAGCAATAACCTGACTCTGTAAATGGATTGGAGAGGGCTATAAAATTCTGTGAAGTAGTATATAAGGTGCTATTGTTATGTAAAAAAAATAGTTAATTTTTAGGAGAATTAAAAACTTTGTGTGTGTGTGTGTGTGTGTGTGAGAGAGAGAGAGAGAGAGAGAGAGAGAATGCTGCTTAAAGTAAAGTGTATGCTATGTATTATATGTGTAGATTTTAAATAAATATTTTAAAACCTAATTAGTTCTGTAGTAACATAAATTGTGACAGTCCTTTTTGGAGAGCAGAAAAAGATTAATTGGGGTTTCAATTAAATAGTGCTTGTTTGTTTGTTTATTCCATTCAATCATGTCAGATTCTCAGGAACTACATAGAGAAGTTCCTGCTCTCCATGCAGGAATGTTTTTCAGAAGTGATTGCCCATTGCCTCTTTCCTAGGGCTGAGGGAAAGTGACTGGCCCAATGTCACCTACTAAGGTGGGACTAGAACTCACATTCTCCCAGTTTCTAGCCTGATGCCTTAACCACTACGCTAAACTGGCTCTGAAACAGTGTTAAATACCTATAATTCCCAGTAACTCCAAAGTCATAGTAGATGTATGTTTATTTAGGAACTAGTCAAATTAAGTGAAGTTTATAGCAAACAAGACAGTGGAATACTGCCCTCCTAACCACTCCCAAAGAAATGGGATATCTAATCCTAAACATGCTTTTACCTAAGAGTAAGTTCCACTTTATTCTTTTTGACAGATCCTTTTACTTTTGATACAAAAAAACTATAAACTGTTAAGCTTGGTTTCCTGATTTAACTTTATTACATACATGTGTCAAAACAAAACCATGTTTCTTTTTATTTTATTTTTTCTGGACAGCAGCTTCTATTTTATTTTTATTTTCTTATCCATGGTGTCAATTCAGTTATAATTTCTGACTTTTGCCCCCCAAAATTGATAGTGATGCCATTCTCATACCCATTGCAATTAATATAAAGTTCATTTGTAAGTATAGATTTTCTTGGTCTTGAAGACTGTTATGGCCAGTTTTGTAACAAACCAGGGACAGGTTTGGATTTTCTTAGTCAAAACTAACGTAGGATTTTACTGTTCATGGACACAAATAGTAAGCATTGAAGCATTCTATCAACCAAGCCTGCATGTCTTCTCTATCATTTTCTTCGGGTATAACAATGCAACTTTCAAATCCAAATGCATGTTCTCAGGAATATTATTTCTTTAAAACCAAGAAAAGGAATTTCTTGGCAAAATCTTTTTAAGAATTACTTGGAAGGTTTTCTGACAGCTAATTGAATCTAGGCAGATTCCCCAAATCAAGATTTTAAAATGAGATTAGAGTCTCTTGAAATTTGATGACCAGAACTGTCGTTACCTTCCCATTATTCAAATTACATCAGGTAACATGTAAGATAATTATGGTAAGTTATTGACAGGAAAATATCTTGAACTGAAATATTGAGGAACCTGTCAAGAGTGTATTCAGAAAAGAATTTATTGAAGCTATCTAGATGGCAAAACAAGGTAAGTTATCTAATTTGGCATGGTAAGAAAAGTCCTAAGCAAGACACAGAAGTCAAAATTACAAACCAAAAAACAAAGACAAAATTCCCAAACAAGTAAACATCTTCACATACTGACATATTTATAAATCGTTTAAAATTTAAATCAAAAGGCAAGTTCAAAACTAAATTCTTAACAGCATCTAAAAGTGGCTTAAAGGTTCCACCTAAAGATGAGTGGGCATTTTTTTCTACCTTCAGTGAAATATTGTCCAGATTGTTAACCTACCAAGATGAACAGAACTCATAAAGGGCATCTGGTTAAATTTACAAACTGCATTTTTTCTCGAGAGTCTCTTAAGTGTGCAACTTTAAAACAAGGCAAGATTTGAGTCAAAGACGCCTAGGAGAGACCAAAGCATACGATCCTGTTCGTTCTGCAGTGGTCCTCTCCACATATATGGCCCAACGACTACAGTGTAATCTGAATCATTTTATAGTTGCACATGAGAGATTGGCAGGGCTAAAACCCCGTCCTCAATACCCTCGGTAAGCTAGGTGGGTACACTTTTAACCATGACAAAAATATTGTCGTAAGCTTTCCCCTGAAAGCAAAGCAAGTTCAAGGCTTTTTTTTTTAAAGCGGGGATGTCCACTCTTGCCAACTTTTAAGATCTGTGAATTTTAATCCCAGAAGTTTCCTAGTCGGCCATGCCGGCTAGGGAATTCGGAAAGTTGAAGTCCACAATCTTAAATTTGCCAAGTTTGGACACCCCTGGCTTAAGAGTCGGTAACTTTAACAACGTGCATTTGAAGTGCCAGGGAAATTATGGCTTTAGAGTACCTGACCAAGCAGTCAGTTAATTTTTCTACAGAAGGTAAGGAGAGGTTGCCTCTGAACATGGATGATAATAATAACAATCCAGTCTGCTTAATAGGGAACCTTCCATATTAGTTCTCATACAGAGCGAGCCAACCAAATCTATTAACGTCTCAACACTAAATTACAAATTAAGAAAGTCAGGTCAGCCTAGAAGGCAGTGCTGTTAACCCAATCCGGCTGACCGTTAAGGAAGGGAACAGTCCAGAAAGCAGTGGGATGTCCAGAGATTTGGCCTGACTTCCTTCCTGTTTGCTTCTATTGTAACTCCTGCTCCTAATTTCATTGGCTTTGCCGGCGTGAGTTCCTTTCGCATGCAGGGAATGGCTGCTGTGGAGATGCCCGGGTCTTCTCAGCTGAACTGAACTGCTCAAGGTTAGACTTTTCCTCTCCGGCAAAAAACCACAGTGCCAGTAGCCCCGATCCAAATGCCTCGAGAGGAGTGAAGTCTTGGCAAGCCTCGGTACGAAAGCGGAGGCTATCTCGTGCATTTTTATCTGCTCCTTCACCGCATCGTACACGGCCTCTATCCTCGGCTGGCCCTTGAGCTGCTTGGGTTTTAAAAACTGAGGGCAGGAAACCGTCTCCGCAAAAGCATGGAAGGTTTTCTCACTGGCCTGGGGATTAACTACCTTACTTTTCTTTGGAGAGTTATCCAGACTGTGTCTGAGCGTGGCATCCTTCAGGGGTGGCAGGACCAATGATGACTTAGCAGTGATTTCAGTGCCAGACTGATTCCACAGAAGAGGCTTGTGGTTCCTTATCTCTTTGGTCTTGATTGTTTCTAGACTTTGGGGCTTTCCCGGTGAGAGAATGTTATATTCCTTTATGGGCACCGGTTTCTTTTCTGCTGGGAACAGCAGATTCTCTTTCAGGAGAAATAACTTTTTTTCACTCAGGGAAGCTTGGGCATCTCTCAAGACCATTCTTTTATTTTCTCCTTGGGACATTTGAATAGAGTGCAATTTGCTATAATCTGTTTCTTTCTTAGGCTCATCTGTTGCAGAAGGAGGAGGAGGAGGAGGAGGAGTAGCAGTAGTGGTGACTGAATTAGAGTAAAGCAAAGTCTGTTTTTTTTCTGGAGAGCTGCCCATGGCAGCGCTTGGGTTGAGTTTGAAATCAGATTTGACCTGGACGATATTTTTGGGCTCCGGTTCCACACCTTGCGTCAGATCTAAGCAGTAGAGGCATCTATTGACGGACTCACTTGTCTTGGATTTTCGGGCTTTCTTTTGTAATTGAAGGTAAGCAAACGGGGCTGTTTTGCTCCAGCTTTGGACCTGAAGACACAAAAGGAGGAAAAACGGCATTCAGAAAAAAGGCCTGGGGATGGTAGCAATAGCACTTAGACTTACTGTATTTTTCAGAGTATAAGACAAACTCTTTTCCCCCCAAAAAGAGGGTGAAAATCTGTGTGTGTTTTATACTCTGAATGTAGCCCCACCCAGCTTCTCAAACGGAGGTTTCAGAGGCTGAAAAAAACATCAGAAATGAAGCTTCAGAAAAGAAGCCTCCAAACAGAGCTTCAGAGGCATTTTTTTCTGAAGATCTGTTTCGGAGGCTTTCAGAGGCAGAAAAGGAAGTTTTTTCTGAAATGGAGTTTCAGAAGTTTCAGAGGCAGGAAAAAAAGCAAAAAAAAAAAAAAAAAGCAAGGCACAGAGCTCACAACCAAGGAACCTGTTGCTAAAATTCACCTCTGGGAACAGCTGATTGGGGGTATTCCGGGAGGCCAATCCACCCCCCAATCAGCTTTTTTCTTATTTTCCTCCCCAAAAACTAAGGTGTGTCTTATACTCCGAAAAATATGGTATATACCCTGTTTCCCCCAAAATAAGACATCCCTTGATAATAAGCCCAATCAGGCTTTTGAGCTCATGGCAATAAGGCCAAGCACTTATTTCAGAGTTCAAAAAGATATAAGACAGGGTCTTATTTTCAGGGAAACATGTTACCACTTCACAGTGCTTTTACAGCCCTTGCTAAGCGGTTTTACAGAGTCAGCCTATTGCCTCCAACAATCTGGGTCCTCTTTTTACCCATCTCGGAAGGATGGAAGGCTGAGTCAACCTTGAATCGGTGGGACCAGTTGACCCTTGAACTGCCAAACTGCTAGCAGTTAACAGAAGTACTCTGCAGTACTGCACTCTAACCACTGTGCCACCACAGCTCTTATGAGCAAACCTTATGAGGAAATGGCATGTCGTGGATGAAACTACAGTTTTAAAGGATGAAATGATTAGACCTTCTAGCAAAAGTACTTACAGGTAGTGTAAAGTGCTCGACTTATAACCTATTCATTTAGTGGCAGAACATTTTGTGCCCGTATAGGCCTTACCAGCCACCTGCGGACACATTGTGGACAGCCCATGAGCTGTTAGATGTCAAGGTCCTCTTCGAACACAATGGAGGAACATCATTCGTTTAGTGACCATGCAAAGTTACAACAGCACGAAAAAAGGGACTTCTGACCGCTTTTCACACTTAAAACCATTGCAGCAGTCCCATTGGCTATGTGATCAGAATTCAGATGTTTGGCAATGGGTTCATATTTATGACAATTGCTCTGTCCAAGGTCACACAATCCCTTTTGCCACCTTCTGACAAGCAAAGTCAATGGGGAATCCAGATTCACATATATCAACCATAGTACTAACTCAACCCCTGCAGTGATTCCCTTAACAACGGTGGCAACAAAGGTGGTAAAACGGGGCAAAAACTCAACAAATATCTCAATTAGCCACATAAATTTTGGGCTCAGTTGTGGTCGTAAGGACTACAACTGTGTTAGGTTTAAAATTCAGGCTGAGTGTAGAGAAACAAGAGTCTGTCTCCGGAACGATGCAGTAAGAATGACATTTTCAGGCCATTCAGAAGCACTTCTCTTTATCCAGTGAAGCATTTTAACAACCCATTTGGCAGCTCTGGAATGAATCACAGGATTTAACGGTGGCTCCAAAATAGGCCTCTCGTGGCTTTTGTTCTCCCTCTTTCTGCTTAAAATCACGCGCGTCGGCATCTTGCACCAAAACCTGAGACGATTCCCGCAAGGAAGGGAAGCACTGTGTCCTTGGAACATACCCTAAAAGACTATGCCAGACACTCACCCAACCATCTTGATTTCTCTGGATCGTCATCAGTTCGTTTGCCTGGTGGTCTCCTTTGCATGTTCAACTGGAGGAATCTGAAATTGTCTACTAAAACAGGGCTCCCCCAAACCCTGGTCCATGGACCGGCAGCCGGGTCAAAACATGCCAGAAACTGGGCCGTGTAAACAAACAAAGCACCATCCTTGGGATGCAGGCAGCATGAGAAGCCATGATCTGTGGAAAAATCTCTCCACGGAACTGGTCCCTGGTGCCCAAAAAGTTGGGGGCCACTCACTGGTGTCAAGGAAAGTGTCGGATGGATGGATGGATGGATGGATGGATAGATGGATAGAGATAGATAGATAGATAGATAGATAGATAGATAGATAGATAGATAGATAGATAGAAGAAAAAGAAAGAAAGAAAGAAGAAAGAAAGAAAGAGAAAATGGTTGTTTTTTCCTTGCAAGATTCTGTCAATCTAACTTTGCAATAATGTAGAAATAGCTCATCTGGTTGTGATGCCTATCGCCGACATCAATTTTGCAAGTCTGAAAGTACCGTATTTTTGGAGTATAAGACACACCGGAGTATAGGATGCACCTTAGTTTTTAGGGGAGGAAAATAAGAAAAAAGCTGATTGGCAGGTGGATTGGCCTCCTGGAATACCCCCAATCAGCTGTTCCTAGAGGTGAATTTTAGCAACAGGTTCCTTGGTTGTGAGCTCTGTGCCTTGCTTTTTTTTTTTTTTCCCCCTGCCTCTGAATGCCTCTGAAACGGAGCTTCAGAAAAAAAGCCCTGTTTGGGGGCTTCTTTTCTGAAGCTCTGTTTGGGGGCTTTTTTTTGTAGCTTCTTTTCTGATGCTTTTTTCAGCCTCTGAAACCTCTGTTTGAGAAGCTGGGCGGGGCTACATTCAGAATATAAGACGCACCCAGATTTTCACCCTCTTTTGGGGGGGGAGTGCGTCTTATACTCCGAAAAATACGCTACATTTCCTGCTCCCCCTCCCTCCCTCCCTCCCTCCCTGCCGCCCTTTACAGGCCAAGAAACTGGGGTAGGTCTCTTCTGAGCCTCTTATCCCACCCACAATCTGACTGCCGCTATGTTGTCCCTTATTTGACGGTTCTTTTCACCTAGACTCCCAAGAGCTGCTTTACATCCTATTACAGGCGCAAAGCCTCATATTTTATTCTCCTTAATAGCAGAAACCCAACACGGATTTCACAAAGGACAAACCCATTAATCCAAAAAAAAAAAAAAAGAAAAGATTTTCACATTGCTTCCATCTTCCACATTATTAGAGCATTCCCCCACAAACGAATTACTCAGATCATTCAGAACCAGAATCAGAAAAGAGCTGGAAGAGACATGGGAAGTCTTTTAGTCCAGCCCCTTGCTCAAGCAGAGATCCTGTATCTGTGATGGCGAACCTATGGCACACATGCCAGAGGTGGCCCGCAGAGCCCTCTCTGTGGGCACGCGCACCGGCCAGCTGCTCTCTTCCGGGTTCCATTGCTGCAATGTGTGCGCACTCCAGTTTCGGCACTCGGTGACGAAAAGGTTAGCCGTCACTGTCCTATATCATTTCAGACAAGTGACTCTCCAGTTTCTCTTTAAAAAACCTCCTGAGATGAAGCACCCACAACATCTGGAGGCCAGCTGTTCCACTGGTTAATTGTCCTCACTGCTAGGAAACTTCTCCTTAATTCCAAGTTCTTTCTCTCCTTGATTAGTTTCCATCTATTGTTTCTTGTCCTGCCCTCTGGTGTTTTGGAAATATTCTTGTAGCTTTTCATCCATTCATGCCCCTACTAAACCAGCTCCATTTTCCCCATCTCTCTCTCTCTCTCCAGGAAATCTCTTCTCTCCATGCATGCACTTGGCGAAGCACCCCAATACCCATTCTCTTCCTAGATACACCCATGCACCTTCCCCACGTTTGCCTCCGTTTTTCCAAGACCCTTTCTTACTTCTTCCAGCCTAGCTGTCCTACAAGCTGAATCCTCGGCTGCTCTTTCTGCACCCCAAAGTTTCAAAGCCCCTCGCCAGGAGCTGCATGGTCTTCCTTAGTCCCCCACCCCTCTCAACAGTTTAACAGATGCCCACTTATTATTATTTTTTTTCTGTAGGAGATAAGCTATAGGATTGTCAACATGATCACCAACGTCCAATGACAAATATGGCACAAGAAGAAAAAGAAGGAGCATAAGCATATGGGGATAATAAGTCGCTAAACAAAGGCTTAGCAACTTTAAAAGGTGTGAGCTTCAACTCTCAAACTTACTCAGCCCACAAGTTGCCAAGGTTGAGAATCCCTAAGGTAAAGATAAAGGTTCCCTTCCAACATATGTGCTAGTTGTTCCCGACTCTAGGGGGCAGTGCTCATCTCGGTTTCAAAGCCGAAGAGCCAGTGTGGTACGAAGACGTCTCCATGGTCATGTGGCCGGCATGACTCAATGCAGAGGCGCGCAGAATGCTGTTCCCTTCCCACCAAAGGTGGTCCCTATTTTTCTAGTTGCATTTTTTACGTACTTTTGAACTGCTAGGTTGGCAGAAGCTGGGACAAGTCACGGGAGCTCACCCTGTTACGCGGCACTAGAGATTCGAACCTCTGAACTGCCAACCTTTTGATCAACAGGCTCAGTGTCTTAGCCACTGAGCCACCACATTCCTTTGAGAATAGGGCAAACTAGTAACTGAAACAATTAATAGGATTGGTGGCGTATACTGATAGACTACAGGTCCTCCTGAATTTACGATCATAATTAAGACCAAAATATATTGTTGTTAAGACAGTTGTTAAGTGAGCTTTGCCCCATTTTACAGCTTTTCTTGCCACAGTTGTTAAGTGAATCAATCACAATTGTTAAATTACTAACACGGTTGTTGAGTGAATCAGGCTTCCTCATTGACTTTGCTGGTCAAAAGGTCACAAAAGGCAAGATTACATGACCCCGGGACACTGCGACCGTCATAAATATGAGCCAGTTGCCCAGCGTCCAAATTTTGATCACTGGGAATCAAGTGTGAACAACGGTCCTAAGTCACTTTCTTTCAGTGCCATCATAACTTTGAACGGTCACTAAATGGTAAGTCTAAACGGTACCACTAAATGGTAAGTCAAGGACTACCTGTTCTGTACATTATTTTTGCCCATTTTTTTTTAAAAAAAGAATTTACTGTTAATTAAGAGCAAGAATTGATTTACTTACTGCTTCCTCCCATCCCGTTCCATTCGCACACTCCAAGGGCCTTTCCTCTTTCTCATTTACACTATTGCTGATGCTCAGAAGGGTGTAAATCTGATTCCTCTCCCGCCTCTCATTGGAGTAGATGCAGCAAGTCTCCGTTTCCGCATTTCTCGGCTTGGTTGCGGCTTTGTCAGCGTTGATTTCACTTTGGTTCTGTCCAGAGGAATTCATAACAGTTGCTGTCACTGCTGGTTGTGCGCCTTCTGCCTGCAGGTGGATGAGGACCGATTTTACATCAGCATAAATGAACTCCCAACGGGTGTAAAAAAAAATGTTTGGTGTTTTAATTGACTGGGTTTCTTTGATGCGGTAATGGATAGATAGTCCGCTAACCTTTGTCAGGAACGGTTTACTCCAACTTAATAGCCTTATGAGCTCATTCATGTGTTAGATTTATTTAACACAGGCTCCTACTCTTGTGTTTCATCTCAAGAAAATGCACTTAGAACAGTTCATCTTCATAGAGGGCTGTGAAAATATCTACAGACCAGGGGTGAAATCCAGCAGGTTCTAACAGGTTCTGGACAACCGGTAGCAAAAATTTTGAGCAGTTCAGACAACCAGCAAGTACCACCTCTGGCTGGCCCCAGAGTGGGATGGGAATGGAGATTTTGCAATATCCTTCCCCCAGGAGTGTGGAGAGAATGGGAATTTTGCAGTATCCTTCCCCTGCTACACCCACCAAGCCACACCCACCAAGCCGCAACACACCCACCAAGCTATGCCCACAGAACCAGTAGTAAAAAAAATTGGATTTCATCACTGCTACAGACCCTTCACATCCGGGACATAAATTGTTTCAGTTTCAATTTCTACCCTCAAAACGACATTATAGGGCAGTGTTGGTGAACCGTTTCAGATCAGCTCCCCAGTATGCACATGTGGGAGCGCTGAAAACTGGAATAGCAGTTGAGCTGAGTTTCCGGTTTCCAGTGTGCATAGGTGCGTTGGTCACCTGGTCTTCCGGTTTCTGACGCACACGTGTGTGCAAAGACCAGCTGGCTGCCATGCATGTTTGCGCTGGAACCTGGAAGAGCAACGGGCGATGGCTGGCATGCCCAGAGAGATGGCTTTGCATGCCACTTCCGGCAGCCATGCCATTGCTTCGCCATCACGGTTATAGGGCATTGCACACCAAAACTAGACACAAGGAGTGTTTTTCCCCATGCCAACTAATTCCCACAACACTGTCAAATTATTTACTAAGACTGTATTACTATTCTTCTTCTCATCCTTCCTATTACCTATTTCCTTTTCTACTTATGACTACAACTTTTTTGCTTGGATCTTTACAATTTATATTATTTAGTTCCCTAGTATGATTTATGTTGATTGCTTATTTAGTATCCTATGACTATCACTAAGTGTTGTATCTCATGATTCATGATGAATGTATTTATGATGAATATGATCATGATTTATCACTTATATCTTTTATGTACTCCGAGAGCTTACATACGGAAGACAAATCCCTTGTGTGTCTAGTCACACTTGGCCAATAAAGTATTCTATTCTATTCTATTCTATTCTATTCTATTCTATTCTATTCTATTCTATTCTATTCTATTCTATTCTATTCTATTCTATTCTATTCCATTCCATTCCATTCCATTCCATTCCATTCCATTCCCTAACCCTAACCCTAACCCTAACCCTAACCCTAACCCTAACCCTAACCCTAACCCTATTCTATTCACACTCTTCATACACACACACACACACACAAATATGATAAAAAATCAAATTTTCCACCCATTTTCAGTGTGGATGTGAATGTGGATTGATTCTCAAGAGGCAACAAGGATGCTCATACCAGCCCAAAATTTTGGATTGGTTGGATCTACCGTAATTCAGTTTCCTGTTTTGCTTCTCCTTCCTCATTTTTCCTGGTAGCACATCAAGCACCTCCCCCCCCCCCCATGTTTGCTTGCTTTATTTGTTTGTGTCCCGTCTTTCTTAGAGGTGACATGATAGCAGTCTTCCACTATCTTAGGGGTTGCCCCAAAGAAGAGGGAGTCAAGCTATTCTCCAAAGCATCTGAGGGCAGGACAAGAAGCAATGGGTGGAAACTAACCAAGGAGAGAAGCAACCTAGGACTAAGGAGAAATTTCCTGACAGTTGGAACAATTAATCAGTGGAACCACTTGCTTCCAGAAGTTGTGAATGCTCCAACACTGGAAGTTTTTAAGAAGAGGTTGGACAGCCATTCCTCTGAAATGGCCCCTTCCAACTCTGTTGTTCTATTCCAGAGGTCTTCAAACTCACCAGCTTTAAGACTTGTGTGCTTCAACTCCCTGGAGTTGAAGTCCACAAGTCTTAAAGCTGCCAAGTTTGAAGACCTCTGTTCTGTTCTGTTCTGTTCTATTATTTTTACAAATAACAACTCTTCAGCTTTCTAGCCTGCCATAACAACCTTACCCAACTGGCTCTTTTTTGCCCTCTCCTTTGGGGGGGAGGGGGGACTCTCTCCTTTGGGGGGGGGGCTCAGTCCCTCTTTGACCCTCCAAATATGTACCTTGCCTTCAACATCCCACACCTTATGGGGAGGGTACAAATTGCAGCTCCTTGAATATATTGTCCTGCTAGTCAACACTGGGGAAGCCTGCGGAGGTCTACTGAAGCTTGAGAGTACCGGGGATCAGAAGATGCGGAGAGCCACCACTCACCCACCCACCCTTCCGCCATCCTTGCCTTTGAATTCAGAGCCTCTTTAACTTCCCCCCTGCTGTCGGGATGGCACTCTGCACCTGCTCAAGAGCTTCCGGCAGCCTTTCCTCTCGGCTTTCCACCGAAGCCATGCCGGGCTTCAATGGGGGGCTCAGGGCCGCCAATCTCGTCCCCGGCTCCTTTCCGTGGAAGGGGCTCCGCGCGCGGCCGGGAGAACCGTTACCGTGGCGGCTTTCCGCCCGTGTTCTGGAGCTTCTCCGGGGAGCCAGACCTGGCTGGGTCGGTCTTCGCAGGAAGCCGGCCCGGCCCTCTGCACCCGCTCAGGAGCCCTCTCGCCCGCCTCCCCGCACTCACCCCATAATCCCGCGTGCCGTCCGGCCGATCCTTGAGCTCCTTCCCTTCCCTTCCTTTCCTCCTTCTCTCCCCGCCCGCAACGCCCGTGTCCCGCCGCCTCCGAGAGCTCCGTCGCCGTTCAGCCCTTCAGGGAGGGAGGCGAGGAGGACGCCGCGGCCGCCGAGGAGTAGGACCGGCTCGGCTGGCGTCGTCCTGCCGGGGGAGATGGAGCCGCCGATGCGATCACAGTCCCCGCGCCGCCCCCCGCCTCTGTCCTCGTCGCCCGGGACCCCGCCGTTGCCGGGCGACCGGAGCAGGCGGCGGGGAGGAGAGGGGGGGACCAGCCCATCAGCGGAGGGAGAGAGAGGGCTGGGAAGAGGAGGAGAAGGAGGAGGTCTCCCCTTCCTCAACCTCGTCCTGGGTCCCGAGCATCTTCAGAGGGCAGCCCAGGGTTACGGTTGCCTCTCTGTGCAACCTTCGAGCCCGGGATGCCCGGGTGGAATTAAAGGAGACGTAAGGCCTTCGTTTAAACAGTAACAGGGTTGGAAGGGACCTTGGAGGTCATCTAGTCCACCTCCTGCTCGCGTGCAATCCCTGTACTAGGGATTCGAACCGCCGACTTTCTGAACGACAAGCTCAGTGTCTTAGCCACTGAGCCACCTAGTCAGGCTATTTATCCATGTGCCGACGTCTGCAAAATATATATCGTCTTTTGAAAACGTTTCAGTTCTCTCTTCCTGTTTTAGTTTTTCTTCTATCGTTTTGTAGGCATCCTTCTTTTTCTTAGCTTTTGCGTAGAGTGGAAGGGAGGGAGGGAAAAGATGGATGGGTGGATGGATGGAAAAAGGAAGGAAGGAAGGCTTTTCTAAGCTGCAGTAACTTCATTAGATGGATAAAGCAAGTTCTGGTGATGAAATGAGCTGCCACTCAGGAAAGCTTCTGCCTTTTAATCAGTGGTGAAATCCTTTTTTTTTTACTACCGGTTCTGTGTCTTGGTGGGCATGACTGGGAAAGAATACTGCAAAATCCCCCTTCCCTCTCCACTCGGGGGCCAGCCAGAAGTGGTATTTGCCTGTTCTCTGAACTGCTCAAAATTTCCGCTACCGGTTCTCCAGAACCTGCTGGATTTCACCCCTGTTTTTAATAATATGGATTAGCAGGAAAGGAGACTACTAGATTCCTGATTCTTGGCAAACTTGAAGTCTTATTACTATGGTTGTTGTTATGCCAGCATAATGCCCTAATATGGTGATTAAATGGAGGATTGTCCCTTAGGGCACCCATGTTCAGGTTGAACTCTCCTTTGGGTCAGGCATGCTCCATGCCAACCTGCCCCTGGGAGGGAGTTGCTGGGCTAAAGAAAAGGCAGATGTAACTCCCATAAGGGAAGAATGATTGACAATCCCTGTTTCTCCTCTAACTTTCAAATGGAAAATGAGCTGGATTAGAAAAACTGACCCCGATGAACTAATTCTGTTTTGCAAGGGCTTGTTTCTCTAAAGAAAATATGCATCCACATAAGTCCCATTGCCTGTTTATCTCTCCTTCTCAAGTCACTGGGTCTTAATTTCAGTGTAGTGTTCATAGCTGCCCTTTTTTAAAAAAACTTTATTGGCTTTTTTCTTTGAAAAAGTTTCGAAGAAAATGAGAAATGTTTCTCATCCAAGAAGCTTCTTCATCAATTCAGTTCTTCAGAACTGAAGAAGCTTCTTAAATGAGAAGTGAAATGTTTTCAAAGAAAAAAAAAACCCAACCTGTTTCTCTTTGCCGAAAAGCCTTCTATCACCTTACAAGCACAGAATTTAACAGTAATTACAAATTGGCTATGCGTCATGAAAATAGTGTCACCTAGGAGATGCTAGCTCAGCTTTATGCGGGATCGTGAGCATGGAACATTTTCTTTGAAAGCAGAAAAGGATTTTGAATGTCTCATTAAATCACTCAGTAAGAGTAGGAGTATGATCAAGGTAAAGTTCTTACTAATCTCTACTCCTTCTTCTGTATGAGCAAGTATTTAATTACTCCGTGACATTCATGATGAGTGAAACACTGTCCTTTTGACTCACAAAAGAGCTTTTTCGACAAGCAATAAACAATAATAGTTTTTGTAGCCAAAATTGATTTGTAATGATACATTATGTTTCCATTGTTAAAAAGTTTGTAAATTTCTCCTCAACTAAGGTAACAAATTTTGAGTTGGTTTATCCCAGGTCAGCAACCTGTGGCTCTTTCATCCCTCTGCTGCGGCTCCCTGTCACTCAAACTATGCACCACAACTGCCAAATTGCGACACCTACCAACGCACAATTTATTAAGCTTTTTGACCCCCCAGTAGGCCAATCATAGATAAATCCAAGAAAAGTTTCAGAAGAAAACAGAATCTTTAATTCAACTATATGTGCTAGTTTTGTGGCCACTCAGGAAATAGTCAGGCATGGGGAGGGTTTTGTGGCTCCCGGTGTTTTCTTTTCTGTGGGAAACGGGTCCAAATGGCTCTCTGATTGTTTAAGGTTGCTGACCCCTGGTTTATCCTAACTTGCAACACAAAACAGCCTTGTTTTCCTTCTCTTACAATATAAAGTGACATCTGTACATATGTATTAGCTAATCAAATTAAAAATTAAAAAAAATAAAAAGCTCAGTTATAAATTCTACTTCCTCGCCCCTTCTGAATATTCACAAAAACCTTTCTAATAGTAGTAGGTATTTATTTCATATACACATATGTATATGTGTGCACACCCACAAACTCCAGCAGATCAAAATATAATTTAATGTCTACTTTAAATAATTTTAATTCAATTTGGCTGTCACAAACTCTTAATTCAGCGTTCCTACGGGGCCTAGAAAGCAAGACAATTGGAGCAGTTGCATTGCCATCATAGCAACCTTCTGTGACCATCTCAAATCTTTTCAAAGCCTTGGACATACCTTCTTTTAGATCTTTTCTCTTCCTTAAATTTTCTGCATGTCAGAAATGAGCCTCTCTTGGAGAAAGACTTGAGTCTACTGGCCTAAAAATGTAGTGGCTCACCATCTGATCCTCGGAAATGAAAGATACCCAAAAAAGAAGGTGAAAATATGGGTGCAATTTACACTCCAAATGTAGCCCCGCCCAGTTTCGCAAACGGAGGTTTCAGAGGCTGAAAAAAGCATCAGAAAAGAAGCTGCAGAAAAGAAGCCCCCAAACAGAGCTTCAGAGGCTTTTTTCCTGAAGCTGTTTCAGAGGCAGGAAAAAAAGCAAAAAAAAAGCAAAGCACAGAGCTCACAACCAAGGAACCTGTTGCTAAAATTCACCTCTGGGAACAGCTGATTGGAGGTATTCCAGGAGGCTGATCCATCTGCCAATCAGCTTTTTTCTTATTTTCCTCCCCAAAAACTAAGGTGCGTCTTATATTCCGGTGCGTCTTATACTCCGAAAAATATGGGTCTGTGTCTGCTTAGTTATTGCTAGTGGGACAATATAGTTACAAGGTGAAGAATACACAATTGTTAATACAGATAGTTTTAGCCCTACAACCATTCATATATACGACTGCTCACAACTACAACGGCACTGGTAAGTGACTTTCACACAGCCGTTTCAGCATCCCCAGGGTCACACGATCAAAATTCAGACAACCGACAAAATTCGGCAACCGACTCATATTGCGTCATATTTATGACGGTTGCAATGTCTCGGGGTCACATGATCCAGTGGTGGGATTCAAAACTTTTTACTAGCGGTTCTGTGGGCGTGGCTTGGTGGGCGTGGCAGGAGAAGGATACTGCAAAATCCCCATTTCCTCCCAATCAGCTGGGACTCAGGAGGCAGATAATATATGGGGGCGGGGTGGGTAGGTTCTATTTACCTTTACTACCGGTTTGCAGTGGGATTGCACACGCGCCTTGCTTCTGCATATGCGCAGATCATTGATGATGACATCCAGGGCGGTGGGCGGGGCCTCCCACTGGTTTTACTACCGGTTCTTGCGAACTGGTCTGAACCAGGGGCAAACCACCACTGGGGCAGGGCCAGTCAGAGGTGGTATTTACCGGTTCTCAAAATTTCCGCTACCGGTTCTCCAGAACTGGTCAGAACCTGCTGAATGCCACCTTTGACCTGATCTCCTTTTGCGACCTTCTGACAAGCAAAGTCAATGGAGAAACCAGATTCATTTAACAACTGTGTTATAAACTTCACAACTGCTGTGATTCACTTAACAACGGAGGCAGAAAAAATCATGAAACTATGCAAAAATTCATTTAACTGTCTTGGTAAGCACCAGAAATTTTGGGCTCAGTCATAACTCGAGTGCATGTAATCTCTACTGCCAATCACTGGCTGCCCGAAATGGCTTTGCTCATAAATGATGCACCTTTGACTCCATTTTCCCCACATCGATACACTGAACTGCATCAGGAGGAATTCATGTTGGGAAAAGGGCAGTCTGAGATCTTAATAACTCCTATAGGCCAGTGGTGAAATTCAATTTTTTTTACTACCAGTTCTGTGGGCGTGGCTTGGTGGGTGTGGTGTGGCTTGGTGAGCGTGGCTTGGGTGCGGCAGGGGAAGGATACTGCAAAATCCCCATTCCCTCCCCACTCCTGGGGAAGGATATTGCAAAATCTCCATTCCCACCCCACTCTGGGGCCAGCCAGAGGTGGTATTTGCTGGTTCTCCAAACTATTCAAATTTTCCACTATCGGTTCTCCAGAACTGGATTTCACCCCTGCTATAGGCCCACTGCTGTTTATATTCTGCACAGAGGGTTTTCCAGCCTGGCTCCCAATCTTAGGAAGAGAGCTGGAGCTGGCAGCAAGTTTCTTTGATTTTATGGCCACCTGCCATTCTGCAGGTTAAACTTCCTTCCAGCCAGCCAGCCAGGCTGATGAACAAGAGACTGTGAAGCTTAGCCTGGAAGACATCCAACTGCCTCTCATCAGCTAACAGCCATAGAGTTGGTTAGGATTGTTCCAGAGCAACGTTTCTGAACCTCAGCAACTTTAATAAGAGATGTGGACTTCAAACTCCCAGAATGCTGGCTTTGGAATTCTGGGAGTTGAAGTCCACGCCTCTTCAAAGTTGCTGAGGTTAAGAAACAGACATGGCCTCTCTTTTAAACGTGCAGCACTGGTTTACGGAAGATGTAAATCTTCTATAAAGAAAGATCATTTCTGATTCTGTTGTACTGCTACTATAGAACGCCTGTTTTGGTGACCGCTAGTCATTCATTACACATACTCACACAAAACGCACTCACAACTGCATTTTATGTCTTAACTGGAGTTTCCTAGAAACCACTCCAGGTTATTGGAAATCATTAATCAGCTGGAAGCTGTTTCTTGGGGGGAGGAAGGAACAAAACAATGCCAAATGCTTACATGCTGTTGCTAAGTAAATAATATGCCCGAAAGTTCC